>OX403616.1:77446131-77796131 GCA_948107695.1 Meliscaeva auricollis | reverse complement strand
TGCTATGCCAGCAATCCAGCTGCTGTAGCAGGACAACAAACAAAACTCAAAACACCAAAAATTGATTTTGCCTTCCATTACGTTTTTCTCTATCTATCTAAATTTAGCTACGATCTAAGCTGATGATCTTAGAGAAACGTGTGAGGTTAAATTCTTGAATTTGTCACGTCACTGCTTTTCAAAATGATAAATCAGTTAATTAACTTCCATTTGATTTCTTTGCAATTCGAATATTTTGTACGAATTTATCATCGCATGCCAACGCATACCGACTCATACGTTGGCAAATGCACAAACCAATTTCTATCTGCATTGCAGTTCGAACTTCCTTACCTACTTCAAAATCCACACCAGCTGTCAGTTGTCAACAGCAACTGTCAAAAACCGCACAACCATTTTCGTTTGCTCTTGCTTTACCAAGAATGCATTCCATTTTATTACACGTTATTAATTTAAAAAATTAATAATTAATTAGCCTAAAAGTATGCAATTTAAAAATGGCATGTAGATGTATCCTAAGACAAGGTGTAAGTATGCAATATTAGTTTTGCGAATTTGACTACCCAAAAGTATGCAACATAAAACAATCAAATTAATTTAACCACTCAATAGATGGAAATAAAATATTTCAAATATAAAAATAAAAAAAAAGAGTTCGGATAGTAAGAGTTAAACGTAGGGCTGATGATTCCACCCGGGTATTATGCTACCCGGGTACCCGGTTACATCCACTAGCGCTCAACGCATCAATTGCGATTTCAACACATTCAACTCGAATGTACGACCACCTCAAATCTATTCAACCAACGAGTTGGGGAGCGTTGCTCAACGAATTGCTCAACAAGTACACGGATAGTGTACGAGCTCGTGTTGCTCGTTGAAAGTCATTGATCAACGCGTTGAGCAACGTTTTCACGATAATGTATTGCAACTCGTTGGCCAACTTATTACATTTTTCTTTCGCGTTTGTTGCGGTAGACATGTTTTGCGTTGCGTTGGACCCGACGAAATTTATGTGCGTTGTTCGTGTTGGACAATTGTATTAAAAAGCAACGCGAATTTGTTTTGTTTTTTTTTTATTATTTATTTATATGTAACCAATTTTGTTTTTCTTTGAGCGGAGATCAACTTAAAAATAATCAGCCATATTGTGAGTTCTGCATGAACAAGATTCCAACCGAAAAACTTGCTCTTTTTCTAAAATTGTGAATTTCGGGAATTTCGGGCGAAAAGTTTCATTTTCCGAGACTTAATTTTATTTTAAATACTTTTTTCGTTTGAAATATGTATAAGGAATTATTATACCTATGCTCCCTTTTACATACATTTTTACTTGCTCTATAGGGCAAGTATTGGTTTCGTGTCAAAAAAAAAATTTTAAGGTTTTAATCAAAACCAAAATTAAGATTATGGAGAAGTCCGAAAAAGTGGTTTTCGTCATGCCGCCCGTCGGTCTGTGCGTCTGTGCGTCTGTGCGTCCATCTGTACACTTCTCCACTGTCCAAACGGGTGGACGGATTTTCTTCAAATTTGGTACAGATGATTTTTACGTAATTTCGAAAGTTAATTTTTTTTGTTTTTAAATATCTCACCTAGAACGAGTACCTCCCATCAACATTTTTGAGGTATTCGAATTTTATCAAAAACGGCTCTATAGTTTAAAAAAAAAAAACTATTTTTTCCATATAAAATTTTGCAAGGACTTTTATAAAAAAAAATTGGTACGCCATTTTTAAGATATTATTTATCAACATCTAAAAACTAAAATTTAAAAAAAAAATATTGAATAGTTTTCAAAAAAAATGATTTTTCAAAAAAAAAAATTACTTTTTGAATTAATTGATTAATTTTTTTCACTAAATATTATTACTGCAACTTAAAGGCATCCATATAAAAAAAATGGTTGAAATTGATTGAATCATGAAGGAGAAAATCAGAATTAAAAAAAAACGGTTCTATAACAGGTACCGTTAATAACTATTTTTGAAAAAAATGGTTCTCACTTAAGACCTTACCCAAAGAAATGACCATGATGTTTTTAATCAAAATCGTAGGCACCGTTTTTGAGAAAAATGAGTTTTTTCTAAAACCGGTATATGACAGGTACCTACCATTATTTTTGGTAAAAAAAATAATCAAAAAACATCTCCAAAAAACGCCACATACCAAGTTTGAAGTAAATCGACGCATCCGTTTAGGCTGTGGTCTCTGATGCATACAGACAGACAGACAGACAGACAGACAGACAGACAGAATTGTCGGACCCACTTTTTTCTCATTCTCTATAATCGTAATGTCATGTTTGATTGTTATCTCAACTTTTTTGTTTGTACGAATGCATAACTTGATATTATGGTACCCATATCGCAAGTAAAAATTTAAGACAAAAAAAATGGAAACAAGTTACGAAGGGAGACACTTACTTACTTTCTGGGTGCCAAAAATTATGGAGTCTACACATTTCCACTTGGTTGGATTTATATTTTCTGTAGGTGCATAAAATATTAAAAACATATTGTAATTTTGAAATTAAAAAAGAGGCTGGTTGCGACCAACACTGGTAACTTCCCATTGGTACCTACCCCTAGAAACTAGGTGCTCACGCTCTCCTGAGCCGAGCGTCGTGAGTCTTGACCCACCGAAGCTTATATCTTTATTCGTTCTCGAGATTTGGTGAACGAAAAAAAGTGTCGCGAACGTACGAACGTACATACACACACACAAACAATATTGCTAAAAACGACAGATTCAGACTAGTGACCTCAAAACGTCGATAAATGTCAAAATTTTAACTTCGAAAAATCGCACCAATCACAAAATCCTGCATACACTCTTGGTTAATGCAAACAAACTGGAGCAAAGCATGATACTATTGTCAACTTTCGCATCGTCGCATCCCTGTTCTCCTTGTAGCTTCAGTTAATTTTCAGTCTTTGATCATGGACTAATCTTCGTGCTAAAGAGCTTCTAATAAACTCCAAAAATATATGAGAAGAACAAAACATCTTATTTGCATCTGTATGACAAGCTGAATATACAGGATATTTCCTTTTATGTAATTTAAAACAAATAAATAGTATTCCTGGTCCTGCGTACGAATTAGGAAATGTGATCTAAGACATACACTTATTTGCTTCAGCGATTCCTTTGCACTGTTTTTTTTAGCTGAAGCTTGCTTGATAACAGTTCACTTCAAAATTTACTTATTTGAAGGTTCAAAAACCACAATTTGTACCAGGAATTTCGTTCACTTAATCACAGCTGCAGATTATGAAATGCAACTAATTGTACAATGTTCTTGCGCCAACACCTCAAATTAGTAAATTAGTAGGTCTGTATAATCAACACGTTGCCATTTAACCAATCAAATTCTAAGCAGACGCTTAAAACAACAACAACAGCATTACGTCTATCTTATAATACCTTACAGACATTCAAATGCCAAACAACATAAAAGAAGCACGAGTACCCAGAAAATAGGCATCAGAGACCTATACCAACCATTTCTGTGGAAACACCAATCATGATCTTAGCTCAATTTTGTCAGAAAGTGCATCAAATGCATTTTTAACCATTTCTGGTGCAACACCAATGAGCTTAGCTCAATTTTGTCCGAAAGTGCATCAAATGCATTTTTAAGCATTTCTGTTGGAACACCAAAGAGCTTAGCTCAATTTGACTGAAAGTGCATCAAATGCAGTTTTAACCATTTCTGAAAGTGCATCAAATGCATTTTTAACCATTTCTTTTGAAACACCAATGATTTTAGCTTAATTTTGTCTAAAAGTGCATCAATTGCATTTTTAACCATTTCGGTGGGAACAGTATTGATTTTAACTCAATTTTGACCGACAGTGCATTAAACGCATTTTTAACCATTTCTGGTGCAACACCAATGAGCTTAGCTCAATTTTGTCCGAAAGTGCATCAAATGCATTTTTAAGCATTTCTGTTGGAACACCAAAGAGCTTAGCTCAATTTGACTGAAAGTGCATCAAATGCAGTTTTAACCATTTCTGAAAGTGCATCAAATGCATTTTTAACCATTTCTTTTGAAACACCAATGATTTTAGCTTAATTTTGTCTAAAAGTGCATCAATTGCATTTTTAACCATTTCGGTGGGAACAGTATTGATTTTAACTCAATTTTGACCGAATGTGCATTAAACGTATTTGTAACCATTTCTGTGGGAACACCAATGAGTTTAGCTCAATTTTAACTGAAAGTGCATAAAATACATTTTTAAACATTTCTGGTGCAACACCAATGAGTTTAGCTCAATTTTGACCGAAAGTGCATTAAACGTATTTGTAACCATTTCTGTGGGAACACCAATGAGTTTAGCTTAATTTTGTCCGAAAGTGCATCAAATGCATTTTTAACCATTTCTGGTGCAACACCAATGAGTTTAGCTCAATTTTGTCCGAAAGTGCATCAAATGCATTTTTAACCATTTCTGTTCGAACACCAAAGAGTTTAGCTCAATTTGACTGAAAGTGCATCAAATGCAGTTTTAACCATTTCTGGTGCAACACCAATGAGCTTAGCTCAATTTTGTCCGAAAGTGCATCAAATGCATTTTTAACCATTTCTGTTGGAACACCAATGAGCTTAGCTCAATTTTGTCCGAAAGTGCATCAAATGCATTTTTAACCATTTCTGTTGGAACACCAATGAGTTTAGCTCAATTTTGTCCGAAAGTGCATCAAATGCATTTTTAACCATTTCTGTTGGAACACCAATGAGCTTAGCTCAATTTTGTCCGAAAGTGCATCAAATGCTTTTTTAACCATTTCTGTCTGAACACCAATGAGCTTAGCTCAATTTGACTGAAAGTGCATCACATGCATTTCTAACCATTTCTGTTGGAACACCAATGAGTTTAGCTCAATTTGACTGAAAGTGCATCAAATGCATTTTTAACCATTTCTGTTGGAACACCAATGAGTTTAGCTCAATTTGACTGAAAGTGCATCACATGCATTTTTAACCGTTTCTGTTGGAACACCAATGAGTTTAACTTAATTTTGTTTGAAAGTGCATCAAATGCAGTTTTTACCATTTCTGTTGGAACACCAATGAGCTTAGCTCAATTTGACTGAAAGTGCATCAAATGCATTTTTAACCATTTCTGTCTGAACACCAATGAGCTTAGCTCAATTTGACTGAAAGTGCATCACATGCATTTTAACCGTTTCTGTTGGAACACCAATGAGTTTAGCTCAATTTGACTGAAAGTGCATCAAATACAGTTTTAACCATTTCTGTTGGAACACCAATGAGCTTAGCTCAATTCTGTTGGAACACCAGTGATCTAAGCTCAATTTTGACTGAAAGTGCATCAAATGCATTTTTAACCATTTCTGTTGGAACACCAATGAGCTTAGCTCAATTTTGACTGAAAGTGCATCAAATGCATTTTTAACCATTTCTGTTTGAACACCAATGAGTTTAACTTAATTTTGACTGAAAGTGCATCAAATGCATTTGTAACCATTTCTGTTGGAACACCAATGAGTTTAGCTCAATTTTGCATCAAATGCATTTTTAACCATTTCTGTTGGAACACCAATGAGCTTAGCTCAATTTTGACTGAAAGTGCATCAAATGCATTTTTAACCATTTCTGTTTGAACACCAATGAGCTTAGTTCAATTTGACCGAAAGTGCATCAAATGCATTTTTAACCATTTCTGTTGGAACAATAATGAGTTTAGCTCAATTTTGACTGAAAGTGCATCAAATGCATTTTTAACCATTTCTGTTTGAACACCAATGAGCTTAGCTCAATTTGACTGAAAGTGCATCAAATGCATTTTTAACCATTTCTGTTGGAACACCAATGAGTTTAGCTCAATTTTGACTGAAAGTGCATCAAATGCATTTTTAACCATTTCTGTTGGAACACCAATGAGCTTAGCTCAATTTTGACTGAAAGTGCATCAAATGCATTTTTAACCATTTCTGTTGGAACACCAATGAGCTTAGCTCAATTTGACTGAAAGTGCATCAAATGCATTTTTAACCATTTCTGTTTGAACACCAATGAGCTTAGCTCAATTTGACTGAAAGTGCATCAAATGCATTTTTAACCATTTCTGTTAGAACACCAATGAGTTTAGCTCAATTTTGACTGAAAGTGCATCAAATGCATTTTTAACCATTTCTGTTGGAACACCAATGAGTTTAGCTCAATTTTGACTGAAAGTGCATCAAATGCATTTTTAACCATTTCTGTTGGAACACCAATGAGCTTAGCTCAATTTTGACTGAAAGTGCATCAAATGCATTTTTAACCATTTCTGTTGGAACACCAATGAGTTTAGCTCAATTTCGCCAGAAAATTGATTAAACGCATACGTAACCATTTCTGGTGCAACACCAAAGGCCCTTGTTCATTTTTGGCCGAAAGGCCATTAAATGCATTTTAACCATTTCTGATGCATCACCCTCGTTATGCAGCTACCGCAACTATATAAGAAACATTCATATCCAAATCTCTTTGCAGCTTCAACTGAGGACAAATGAACTCTGCTTTCGAAATCAATCAAATAGTTCACTGTGCGATTTTTTTAAATTTTTATAATAAATCACAGCAACCATCGAAATATTTTGAAACCTATAAATAGAAGTGTCAGAATATTAAATCAGTCGACTTCAAGATTTCATAGAGAGCAGAAGCAAAATTATATATTTAATAATGAATTGTAATGCGTTGTGGAGAATAGTTATGGAGAAGCAAAATCCGGAGGAAATGGAGGAATACAGAAGAAGAAAGGTATGTTGGATTAATTTAACTAATAAAATGATTGATTTATATAGTATTGGTCCAATAAGAGTAAGGTCTTGCCTCCCAAGGCCTGATGAAGACCAAATCTTTATTTTTCCCAATTTGGGATTTATTTACAGGTTGCCAAGTCATATCATTGCAACAAGGACAACGCAAGTTCGACTTTTCAAAAGATTGGGGAGAGTTCGATTCTCTGAATACGAACTATTCAAGATTAAAATGTGGCGCCTGTCAAGAAGGATCTGGTTGTTAATAAAATTGATTCCTCCGAAACCAGTATTTGGGGTTTTTTGCATAGTTAGTTATTTAAGTTTAAACATTTATCGTTTTCTTAGGAATAATCATTAAAGTTAATATTTTCTAAATTTAAATTATTTTATTTATTTATTAAATAATCAAATAATGAATTTATAAATTTATAAATCCATGAATTCATGATTTTATGAATTCTTGTATTTATTTATTTATTTAATTATTTATTTATTTATTTATTTATTTATTTATTTATTTATTTATTTATTTATTTATTTATTTATTTATTTATTTATTTATTTATTTATTTATTTATTTATTTATTTATTTATTTATTTATTTGTTTATTTATTTATTTATTTATTTATTTATTTATTTATTTGTTTATTTATTTATTTATTTATTTATTTATTTATTTATTTATTTATTTATTTATTTATTTATTTATTTATTTTTTTTTTATTTATTTATTTATTTATTTATTTATTTATTTATTTATTTATTTATTTATTTGTTTATTTATTTATTTATTTATTTATTTATTTATTTATTTATTTGTTTATTTATTTATTTGTTTATTTATTTATTTATTTATTTATTTATTTATTTATTTATTTATTTATTTATTTATTTATTTATTTATTTATTTATTTATTTATTTATTTATTTATTTTTTAATTTATTTATTTATTTATTTATTTATTAATTTTTTCTGCCCCTTGAGTTTGACCTTGTCGTGGTGGGGTGGCTTACGTCCTGCTATGCCAGCAATCCAGCTGCTGTAGCAGGACAACAAACAAAACTCAAAACACCAAAAATTGATTTTGCCTTCCATTACGTTTTTCTCTATCTATCTAAATTTAGCTACGATCTAAGCTGATGATCTTAGAGAAACGTGTGAGGTTAAATTCTTGAATTTGTCACGTCACTGCTTTTCAAAATGATAAATCAGTTAATTAACTTCCATTTGATTTCTTTGCAATTCGAATATTTTGTACGAATTTATCATCGCATGCCAACGCATACCGACTCATACGTTGGCAAATGCACAAACCAATTTCTATCTGCATTGCAGTTCGAACTTCCTTACCTACTTCAAAATCCACACCAGCTGTCAGTTGTCAACAGCAACTGTCAAAAACCGCACAACCATTTTCGTTTGCTCTTGCTTTACCAAGAATGCATTCCATTTTATTACACGTTATTAATTTAAAAAATTAATAATTAATTAGCCTAAAAGTATGCAATTTAAAAATGGCATGTAGATGTATCCTAAGACAAGGTGTAAGTATGCAATATTAGTTTTGCGAATTTGACTACCCAAAAGTATGCAACATAAAACAATCAAATTAATTTAACCACTCAATAGATGGAAATAAAATATTTCAAATATAAAAATAAAAAAAAAGAGTTCGGATAGTAAGAGTTAAACGTAGGGCTGATGATTCCACCCGGGTATTATGCTACCCGGGTACCCGGTTACATCCACTAGCGCTCAACGCATCAATTGCGATTTCAACACATTCAACTCGAATGTACGACCACCTCAAATCTATTCAACCAACGAGTTGGGGAGCGTTGCTCAACGAATTGCTCAACAAGTACACGGATAGTGTACGAGCTCGTGTTGCTCGTTGAAAGTCATTGATCAACGCGTTGAGCAACGTTTTCACGATAATGTATTGCAACTCGTTGGCCAACTTATTACATTTTTCTTTCGCGTTTGTTGCGGTAGACATGTTTTGCGTTGCGTTGGACCCGACGAAATTTATGTGCGTTGTTCGTGTTGGACAATTGTATTAAAAAGCAACGCGAATTTGTTTTGTTTTTTTTTATTATTTATTTATATGTAACCAATTTTGTTTTTCTTTGAGCGGAGATCAACTTAAAAATAATCAGCCATATTGTGAGTTCTGCATGAACAAGATTCCAACCGAAAAACTTGCTCTTTTTCTAAAATTGTGAATTTCGGGAATTTCGGGCGAAAAGTTTCATTTTCCGAGACTTAATTTTATTTTAAATACTTTTTTCGTTTGAAATATGTATAAGGAATTATTATACCTATGCTCCCTTTTACATACATTTTTACTTGCTCTATAGGGCAAGTATTGGTTTCGTGTCAAAAAAAAAATTTTAAGGTTTTAATCAAAACCAAAATTAAGATTATGGAGAAGTCCGAAAAAGTGGTTTTCGTCATGCCGCCCGTCGGTCTGTGCGTCTGTGCGTCTGTGCGTCCATCTGTACACTTCTCCACTGTCCAAACGGGTGGACGGATTTTCTTCAAATTTGGTACAGATGATTTTTACGTAATTTCGAAAGTTAATTTTTTTTGTTTTTAAATATCTCACCTAGAACGAGTACCTCCCATCAACATTTTTGAGGTATTCGAATTTTATCAAAAACGGCTCTATAGTTTAAAAAAAAAAACTATTTTTTCCATATAAAATTTTGCAAGGACTTTTATAAAAAAAAATTGGTACGCCATTTTTAAGATATTATTTATCAACATCTAAAAACTAAAATTAAAAAAAAAATATTGAATAGTTTTCAAAAAAAAAAATTACTTTTTTAATTAATTGATTAATTTTTTTCACTAAATATTATTACTGCAACTTAAAGGCATCCATATAAAAAAAATGGTTGAAATTGATTGAATCATGAAGGAGAAAATCAGAATTAAAAAAAAACGGTTCTATAACAGGTACCATTATAACGGTTTTTGAAAAAAAATGGTTCTCATTTAAAGATAGACCTTACCCAAAGAAATGACCATGATGTTTTTAATCAAAATCGTAGGCACCGTTTTTGAGAAAAATGAGTTTTTTCTAAAACCGGTATATGACAGGTACCTACCATTATTTTTGGTAAAAAAAATAATCAAAAAACATCTCTAAAACACGCCACATACCAAGTTTGAAGTAAATCGACGCATCCGTTTAGGCTGTGGTCTCTGATGCATACAGACAGACAGACAGACAGACAGACAGACAGAATTGTCGGACCCACTTTTTTCTCATTCTCTATAATCGTAATGTCATGTTTGATTGTTATCTCAACTTTTTTGTTTGTACGAATGCATAACTTGATATGTAAACAGATTTTATTTGAATTTTATTTGTTGTTTGACCCGAAACTTTGTTATTAATGTTGGAACTGAAGCATAGAGAAAGTTTTTGAAAAGATAAGCCAGAGTTTTTTTTTCAGGATGCTAGGATGCTTATCTTAAATTGAAATTAAAAAGTGCACTTTACGAACATTTCAAACTTGAAATTTATTTGTAGCGAAATGATGAAAGCAATAAAAACTATTTTGTCTAATAAAACCACGACCTTATGACAAGAAGGTTCTAACTACCGGGTAGATAGAACCTTGTTTATTTTATCAATTCAAATACAAACAGTAGTTCAGTTAAAAGCAAAATTGCGCCACTATTTAAATACAGAATCTTAAGTTATAGAAGCAAAATACCAAACCAGCTTTATTGTTTTGAGATAAAGCTTTCCTCGAGTGACGTTTGGTACGTTATAGAAAAGATTCAACTACATTGCAGCAAACTCCACCAAAGAGCTAAAGATAAAGTGTAGAACTTGCTACGCGGCGCGTGAGCGTTTGTACACCGAAAACGCTGTCTGACGAATATTCGAATCCAACTCTGATGGATAAGGACATTAAGGCTTATGATCTACTTTTTCCTCTGCGTAAACTGTCACATAATACTCTTATGCTCAACATAAATCCTTCAGTTTCCTTTCAGCAAACGGATCTAAGAATT
The DNA here is from genome assembly GCA_948107695.1 of Meliscaeva auricollis. Lineage (NCBI taxonomy): Eukaryota > Metazoa > Arthropoda > Insecta > Diptera > Syrphidae > Meliscaeva > Meliscaeva auricollis. The sequence goes on along the minus strand of OX403616.1, from coordinate 77,785,317 downwards.
TAAGGTCGGGCGAACGATTGAAGTAAGACCTCAAACAACATAGTTAAGGCAGCTGGCTAAAAACCGGGCTGGCTGGAGAGTATGTTTTTTAACGACGATATCAATCCTGGAATGTGGCGCCATCATACATATTCATAACTTAATGAAATTGAGACTATGTAGTTTTTAAAAAATATAATTTTGTTATAGATAAAATAGTTACCCAAAAAAACAAAGAAAATTGCTTTTAAATTAATATTTATTATGCCAGCAAATTATCTAACACTTTTGCTTGAAATATTTCGAAAAGTATTCTACGTTCTACTCTTGGTTGCCCAATAATCATCGCGTTTCATATATGGTTGGTATGGATCATCAATATAATGCTTTGGTTTTCTCCAAAATTTAGTTACCATTTTATCAAGCAAGAAACTTTGCGATGCGTTCACCAAAACATGTTGCTTTAAACGACGTCTTAATGCTGACGATTTTTTGAATAGTTTCTTATGCCGTCCTGAATGTGTACGGATCCAACAGCCCCAATCTAATCGTTTGAAACGTTTGACCACAGCCTTTACAGCCTTACGTTTGCCCTTATTTAAAGAAAACTTTGTCACTGTTCTATTTTGAGTGATAACACTCTTTGAGGGCGTAAGAAACCCATTCCCAACTAAAGATGTTATTCCTTTATTTTGGAAAAACGCAGTCCCACAAGATGAATTGATGCAAGAAACCAATCGTAAGGGGATGGCCAAGGGTTGATAACACACAGCTCTGCTATTATGCCTTACAATATTTGTAGTGCGAATAGCTTGAAAGTGAAGTAAATGAAAAATTAGTGAAAAGAAAAAATGTATATATTTAGCCTAATTCATTTACCTGCAGTAACAAGTGAACGCAACATATTTTATTGAAAAAATATTCTTCTTCACAGAATTTTCATAATTTTTTTCCAGAATTCACAAAATTTCAAAACATAACCAACAAATTAAAATTCTTTTCTGTCAATAGGGTGTTCACACTGGTGAGCATTGCTGAACAACATGGTTTGCTAAAAAATGCTACATGCGAAACGTCAAACATGTTGGCAAACATTATGTAAGACTCCCATCATACTCTGCGTTTTTCATATAAACGAGTGTGTTGTTCTGGGTGTTGTGAAACTTGATGCAATTAAAACGTAATAATGGTGGTTCGGTCACATGGGCGAGTATTACAAAATGTTTTGATTTGCAGCCAACATGATGTTGTTTGCCTTTGATATGCCCGAACATCGAACATGTTGTCGAACTATGCTCAAGAGCATGCTCCCCCATGTGAACCTATTATGGAATAAATGGTCGTGTTCAAAACTATAAAATTAAGTAAATGAAATGCTTGGGTTCAAGAACATTTAGTTCAGTTCAGTTGATGCTTCTGATTGGCCAAATGTCATAAAAAGTTAAAACGGAACTGAATCTTCTTGAGACTCTTGAGACATTATGTCAGCGCGAAAAAGTTAAGAACATTGGAACTTATGGGCGATCCGCTGAGCGATGAGCGACGTCATTCTGTTACCGATGGGCGATCTCCATACAAATTTTATCTTTCAGCGACGTTACTCAGCGACGAGCGATGCATTCTGTTCAGCTCTTTATGCTAATCCCACCAACTAAAAATCTCTGAAAAATTGAATCCAAAAACTGTTCGTCTCGGAGATCTCCGCAAAATACATTAAACTGATAGCTGAGATATTTTTGTCCCACTTAAAAAATCCCGAGGCCCTCAGAGATCCCGGGGTCCTCAAGACCTGAACAGAAATGCATCACTCGTCGTTGAGCGACTTCACTAACATTATCACCCTTACTCCGCAAGGCATTTGTATTAAAACGCCACGCTCTAGAAACACAGATTCTGTTACCGGCCGGCGACCTATGCTTGTAAATTTAAATTGTCTAAGATATTTAGTAGCACTCCCTTCAACTGCGAATTGCTAAAGAACGATCTATAGTTAAGGTGGGTCTTTTGGACCCCTTTATTTAAAAAAAGAGCTCCTTCTGAGCTAGCGCTTATGCGTATAAAATGTAGAGTTCTTTAGACACAATATTATTGAATTTTTGGTTCCTTCTGGCTCACTCTGGGTCTGAGCATTTCAAATCACTTTGGTTCTTTCCAAACCCTTCGGCTCACCTGAGTCAGAGCATTTAAAACCACTTGGTTCCTTCCGAATACCGCTGCTCATTTTGAGTCTAGAGCATGTTTACGCATTTTGGTTCCTTCTGAACCCCTCGGCTCACTCTGAGTCAGAGCATTTAAAATCACTTTGGTTCCTTCTGAGCTCCTCTGCTCACTTTGACTCCAGAGCATATTAGGGCCCGTAGTAAATATTGTAAAAAATATAATCGTAAGAACATAATAATATAGAGTTAAGAAACCGATAACCAATAAAAAGAACTTACGTAATTGGAAACAACTCGCCGAAGAGCTAACCTCAGCATTTGAGAAAAAAGCATCAAAAATTTCATCTGTCAGTGACGAGCGATGCATCGGCAAACAGCCCTTAATTGGTCAAGCACGGTCACACTGGTACCAGCAGTAACCTGGCTACGAAATGTTAAACATGTTTAACTTCGCCACCAGGCAACCGCTGCCTGCTACCAAAAGTTGAACATGTGTAACTTTGCCAGTCGCTGACGAATATACTCACAGGATGACACCACCGCGCCGTTTGAGACGTTTTTTTGTCCTGGCTACCTCAATTTGATCCTGCTACCAGCTAGATGGTAAAAGGTAAATTTGGTAATTGAACTGTAAAGCTTGAAACAAACTTTTTTTCCAATATATAAGAACGATTTATCTAGTGGCAACAATTTTGTTTCATATATACACACCTGGGTCTAGATTCTATGAAACTGATAATGATAACGATCGTTCGCTTTTGCGATAGCTTCAGAACAAATCCTTTCGTTATTAAAGTTATATGAAACAAAACGTTTGCTTGTTTTTGCAATAACCACCCCTGCACTACCCACTAGATTCCTCAAGATTCCCACATACAAAAAAGACTAATCTTAAAATATCAATCAATTTATGGTACCACCAACACCCTAAGCTGCGGGCTCTCGGTTTATATAGGGCAGCATAAACTAACTTTTCACCATGTTATTGGTGTTTTCTAAAATGCTTATTCTGGGAAAATAAATTTGAAAAGCGAATCAAAGCTAAATTTTTTTTTTTTTTTTGTTTAAACCGAAGACAGTTTAATTTTTATTGTTTTTAATGTTTTTAATTAAAGGAATTAATAAAAGAGTAGTTCAAAACTTATATAGACAATCAACTTCCAAGAGTACCATTTAATTTATACTCAATCATCGTTATCTAATTTTTAAAAACTATAGTCTAGTAAGCTTAAATCTATAAGAAAAAAAAAAATACAATAAAAGAATATTTGTAAAGTACAGTTGTTTGTAGTTATTTAGGCGTCATCATTCTTATTCTTGTTCTTCTTCTTTTTCTTTTTTTTCTTGGGCTCACCGTTTTCAGCATCGCCATTTCCATTTTCTAATGCTTCAGCATCCTTCGTCTCTTCAGCCACCCCATTGCCATTAGTAGCAACTTCTTCTTCTAGTTTCCTCTTCTTATTCTTCTTCTTTTTCTTCTTGCCCTCTGCACTATCACCCACTTCGGCTGGTGCTTCTTTGGCAGCCAAGCCAATTGCCTCTTGCATGACTTCGATATTCTTACGAGGAATCTCACCGGACTCGTAGAACTTAAGTCTGTCTTCGACTTGTTGTTTCAACGACTCGCCAAACACACTGGTGGGTTGTTCAAGGAAACAATCAATTCGGGATGCAATCGAACATTTGTTGGCAAGGAAGCGAGATATCCGTCCCTTGTTCTTGAGACCAGCTCGACCAATAAAGGAGCTATGATACAGCAGACCGTATTTCGGTGTGTTGGTTTTTGTCTTCAAAGCTCTGAACAGAGCCTTCTCTGCACCAAGGATTTGTACTGTCGAAGCGGGATATTTGGCCAGATTGGTCAGTGAACCGGCGTGCGAAATGAGACGAGCTCCGACTTGGTCGCCAATCAAGGACTGCAAGTTTGGCGCAACGCTGTTCATTTTATTGTGTAAATACTCAGAAAGTTTCTTTCGGTACTCCGAGAGTTTAACTACCCTTTCGGCAAACATTTCAATGTTAATCAGATCGACAACAGATATATCCATTCCCATTGACATTTTGCCAGCGTCAATAATAGCCTGAGCCTTAGAAGAGTCCATGACGATTTCTTCGAGTTCCTCCAGTTTGTCTTGTGTCAAATTTTTACGGTCCTTGATATATTTAGCAGATTTGGCGAACATATAGTTGTCCGGAACGATTTTGACCAACTCTGGGAAGTGGTACGAATACCACTCACGGATTCGCATTGAGAATGTATTAACATCCTTGTCCAATTGATCGAGCAGTGCTATGGACTGAATGATCATGTTGTCCGAACGGTGAACGTTGAACTTAACCTTAGCGCGGGAGTAGCTGTGACCCAAACCAAGTTGAGCGACTCCAGCACCTTTGTCAGTAAAACCTTGAAAAAAAAAACATAATTATTAGTACAGATTTTCTTGAAAGGATTAAAATTAGATATACCTTTTACTAAACGAGGGAAATGATAACGAATGCCTCGGAGAATTTCTGGGACAGCTCCGAAATGACTACTTTGAACTTGAATCGCTTCAGTTACAGCTGCTCCTAGCTTAGCATCAGCCACACCCAAGGTACACTTCTTCTTCTTTAGTTTAGAGAAGAAATCGTCAAGAAATACCAATAGATCTTGTGGAGCGATACCTTCAGAGATGGCATTGATGTTCTCCAAGGCCGAGACGGCCGTTTTGAATGGTGAAAAGCCAACCAGCTTAACGATTGCATTGAATCGTGCAAAATCTGTCACAGAGGACTCTACTTGAGGAAGGAACATAGAGATTTCCTCAAATTCGGAAACGCTAAAAAGGCCATAGCCAGCCGCGTGCTCGTACAAAACGTACAAGCGCGACTTCGGGGAAAAAATGTGAGGTTACAAATTAGCTATTTTTTCGATTTTTGCTTTTAAAATTTATTTAAATTAAAATAATTAAAATTGTTAAATATTAAAATTGTATATTTACCATTTTGTTAAATTATTTTATGTTTTAAAAGAGAAAATGTGTTATCCAGCCAGTGTGTAGTTCGTTTTTCCCACGTGCGCGCAGCGTAGTTTGGAAATGACGTGATGACAGAAAAAAACTTGTTTCAAACTGTACTTTGTTTTGACAAGATGGTCGTTTTTTTATGGTGCACACACAGTGGCCGCGTTCACATAAAAATCTTAAGCTATCCAGATACCTTGCTGTTGTTGTAATCCAATGTTAAGTAACAGCTGACGGTAAATGATTTTCAAATATATTGGTACCGAAGGTATCTTGGATAGGCTATCCTACACGAATGTGAACATGGCCAGTGATTTTGCAATCACCACACGGCATCTCCAGGAGCAATAAACCATAGCATGCTATCTGCCATTTTTCATAACCCTGCGGCCACACATGCAAGTTCTGGCTTGAGCCTTCATGTACAATTTTTCAAATTCCTATTTTTGTAATTGACGTGATGTAGGCGGCAAGCCAGACCTTGCACATGTGACCCCGGGGTATGTCAGATTCCTTTCAAAAAAAAGTTTACTAGGTTTCATGAATACCCCTAATTGGCGTATTCCATGAAACCTGGTAAACCTAGTAAATGTTGTAGGTAAAATGGTAAATCTGGTAATTAAACTGTCAAATTCTCTATAATACAAATTGTTTTCTTCAAATCATATTCCGTTAAAAAAAAATTACTGAAAATACATTTGAAATAATTTGTTTTTTCAATCTCCTTTTTTTGAAAGATTTGCAGAGATCTAAACACACACACAAATCTCCGATTTCACCAAGCCCTTTAACAGGATTTTAAACCTTAAAATGACGTTTGATCCATACAGAAAACGTCATTTAAAAATTTAAAAGGTTAATTTAAATGTTCGTGAAATCGGCCAAAAGAGGGTTTGACATTTCTCAAACGTCAAGATGTGTTTTGTTGATTATTCAATTTAAAGTAGTAAGGAGTGAATATTTGTAAAATATCACATATCACGTAAAAAAGAATTAAAACTAATTAAAATAATTTGTGCGTGTTCAATATTAAACATTTTATTTTTATTTCATGTGATAATTTTTAATGAAAACTAGCAAAAGGCACTCAAAACAAGGATTTTTTCTACGATATGATTTTGTTTTGATTATTTCACATTTCTCTAAAAGCTGTCCAAATGCAAAAAATGCTGGATTACATTAGACATTAGGGGGGTTCACATGGACGAGCATGCTCGTGAGCATAGCTCGACAACATACAATACCTTGTCCATAGGAACGGAAAAATAAACTCATGTTGGCTGGAAATCAAAACTTTTTATGTCGAGCCATGCTTACGAGCATGTTGTCGAGCATGCTTGCCCATGTGAATCCCCGTAATGATGTGCATCCGAAGATTTGAAGAAAACTAAAACGGGATAGAGGTATACTTAAAAGTATAATGTACGAAAGAGAGTCATAATGCAGATGAACATGTTTGTCTTCACCATAATCTTCCTATAATCTGCATTTATGAAGATTTCAGCTTTTTGAATTGCTCTCTCTATCCAACAACAATGGTTTTTAATGTCGTGTTTTCTTTTTTTGCGGAGTTTAAGGCCTTCCTAACCAAAGTTTGGTTTGGGCAAGCTTTTAAGGCTTGCCCAAACCAAACTTTGGTTGCGGCACGACAACTTGTCGTCTTTTTGGACGACAGTGCGACTCTTTGTTTTGTGCAAGCCTTAATAGCCACGAAAAATGGGTTTGAAAATTTTCACTTTTGCCCATTTTTCAAAAAGGTGCCGTTGTAATTAAGTGTTTAAGCAGGATTTCGCTCATCTGACAAACAAAAAAAAAACAAAATGAGCAAATATGTGTTTCTTTGTCTCAATTTGTTTGTATTGGGCTTTTACCCCAGACGTCAGGCAAAAATAAAAAAAAAATTGATGGCAAAAACAAAAATGGCAGCTCTCTAGATAGAAGAAAGTTAGTGGCTTAAACATTAAAATTAAAGAATATTTAGTGCTTAATCAGTTGGCTATCAACTAAAAAATTAAATTATAATACATTTAAACTGTTAATATACAGAAAATATACACTTTTTTGCAAAATTACTGAATATGGTATGCGTTGTTTGTTTACATTCTTCGAACAAGATTTACCGTTTTCTTTTTTTTTTCTATTTTCGTGTGAATGAGAAGCCACAAAGACCAATGCGTAAAAAGCCCAATCGAATATAGCACCGGCGGCGCGGCATAAAAATAACACCAAATCATCAAATATTTAAATTATAATTTTTGTCTTTTAGTGTACCAAGACAAGTTCTCTGCATTCCATGAATTTGCCCACTTCGCCCAATTTTCAAATGTCATCTGACACACACCCACACACTTACAAAACCAACAAAATGTCAAACTCTGATCTCACACACAAACACACAACCATAGCAGCAAACAGGCCACTGCCGAAGATTTTTGCTTTAAATTTTTATTGTGATTGTGTGAGACAGGTTCTTCTTTCTTTTCAGTTGCATTATTTCTATTATCTATTTATTTCCTAGTAAATTTTTGCAAAAGAAAGATTTATTTTCCACAATCTTTAATTCATTTATAAGAAAACATTAAATTTAATTGTTTATTATTTGGATTGAGTGTGCACACAGCAATTATTATCAACGCAAGTTTCCTGTTTTGTTGGTGGACATAGAACAGAAGAAGAGGAAAAAAAAACTTCTTTTGAAAAAGTGCCGTCCCGTCCCGACGAAACAACAAAAAGTTTTCATCCAGACGGAAAATGGAGTTTTTGTTGTAAGTATAAAATTCTCAAGGACAAAAAATTAACTTAAAAATAAAATTATGATCACATCGTTGATTGATTTGGACTTCTTCAAATGTTATTTACCGAAGAAAGATAAGAATCGGTCTATGAAGTTTCGAGCTTCCGGATTGTGGTGTATAGAGAGTTCCTCTGTCCTTTCTTTTTTTTTTGTTCTTGTACACTAGATTTAAGTCCAAGTACAGTGACCTCAACCTTACAATCTTTTATAATCAAAAATGTTTACACTAAATTGCCAATTCCAATTTGTTTTAATTTCAAGTGGATCACGTTCGAGTAAGACATTCAAACCGAAAAAGAACATTCCCGAAGGAACCCATCAGTATGATCTCATGAAACATGCTGCGGCCACACTGGGATCTGGAAACTTGCGAAACGCAGTGGCTCTTCCCGATGGCGAGGATCTCAACGAATGGGTAGCTGTGAATAGTGAGTTTTCTTACTTTTATTTCCACCAATCTGACGTCATAAAGTTAAGTGTTCGATGTATTTGCATAGAATTTAAGTGCGTAGCCAAATCGGTTAGTCAATGAAAACAGTTTTGATTATAGATTCATAAATAAGGCTTAAGTTCGATAGCCCCTGATGTTATTAAAATTGATTGATTAACAGTTTGATAGTGACTTCTTGAAAAAAGATTTCACTTTTGCCTAAGAACATATTGACAACGCATAATACGTTTATGAATAAATGAATTTTAATATGGGTGTTATCTAAGCCCAAGTTATACTTTTAAGCAACCGAAATGTGTGATAAGGCGTCGATTGTAGTTTTATTGAAATGAAGGCGCCATCACTTATTCAGCATACGAATTCATCGTCATTTTTGTGGCATTCGGCTTTCATAACAATAAATTGTGACTTGTCGAGGTCTTTGTCAGCCAATGAGATTCAATTTTGTACCAGAAATCCTGACATACTGGATTTAAAAAAAAATGCAGAATCATTCTAACGGCAAAGGAGAATTGGCATTTTGATCTACCTAGCGTCCGAAAATGTGAAACCTATACATCTGAAAAGCTTAGTGTTAGTCCATCACTATTGTAAATGCGGACAAATCTGTAAACCATGGGATTTAGGCAGCATATGGGGACAAAGGTTGCAAATACATAGTAAAGAAATTAATTTCAATAGTTTTTCGTTAATATTACCATTTTCAAGTAGTCAAATTTTAATTCGCTTCGCAGTGGTTTTTTGTTTATTCGACAGAACTAATTATTCTGAGATCATACACTCTCTGGTACCTAATTTTTTTCCTTGGTGGAATTTCTATTTAGTAGGGAAATCTCTTCTAGTTTGTAGTTTCTTGGTTTACTGCTAGGCAAAACGTAATCCAAGGTAACCAAAGAACAAGCTTCGGCTTATTGGCTTATTGACCCTTTCTTAGTTGCGTTCCATTCATTTACTTTGAAGTAATCTAAACTCTTAAGTGCTTCAAACTGCTTTTACCATAAAGTTGAAGTAATTGAATGCAGCCAGAAGTACTAAGTATTAGGAACGGGAGCCCAAACGCATGGACCAAATTAAAGATACTTTGTCTTTAGCTTTGTTTAACAAACCAAAATAAAACAATTCTGACATCGTAGGGCTAAGTAATAGTATGCATTTATTCTTGTAAATCCAACAGTGAAATAGGGAAATCATTTTAAACACTCTGGGGCATATTCATAGTCATTTTTAATCACCGTTTTACCTTAGACTGGGATTTATTCATTGTGATAGGATAAGCCCAGGGGAGTCATTCCGTAGTTCAATTATCGCCAAACGATATGGTCTCGACGATGGTGTTGATTTCCGTAACTCTCAAAATCACTATCGTCTTGACGATATCGCTTCGACGACTGAAAATTTGTTCTCTGTAACTCGATTATTACCACAGCGCCATCGTCAAAAGGGTTGTATTTGCACGATTGATAAATAGGTGTCGTCTGGCATGTATTTTGAAGTAAAATGCCCTCGAAAAGATACAACTAAATTTGTTTAAGGATTGTTTATTGAATAAAAGTAATTCACTTTAATTTAACACTTGTTTAATGTCTAGTTTTTCTAAATTTATCAAAAATGTTTCTGGAAATATTTTTTTGTATTTCAAGTGGAGAAAATAAAAATTCAATTGAAAATGACAAACAATTTGAATGCGTTCACAATCCACAAACATAACAATAATAATTTTATTTTAGTTGTATTTTGCAATATTTTTACACAGACACGAAAAAAAACAATGCAAATTTTCATTCTTGAGAGTCCGATGACATTTCAACTACAGTTTGAGAGATTGTGTCGCTCTCAATAAACGGGACGATAGTGATAGTGTTACGTAGAGCAAATTGCGACGATCACGTTCGTTTCGACGATTATCGTTTTCGGGAATAACCACCTTTTCAGAGCTTACCTTTATCAATTTCATAAATTTGTGTTATTATCTGACTGACGGTTTTCGAGTCCATTGAGTACAAACAAACAAACAAGTATTGCAAAAAAAAGATTCCACTAAAATTTTAAGTTGAGTTTTATTTAGTAACAAAATTTTAATTGATTTATCATGAATGAATAGCGGTATTAATTTATCATATAAAATATTACTTTCACCACAAAAACAACGTAATACCATTAAATGCAGCTGTTATCATTCGCGTACAGTTAGCGGTAATAGGTTAGTGTTATAAGATATAAAAAAAATCTAGATATATACATAAAAGGTTTATAGTAAAAATGGCTTATGTCCACTTTTTGTAAAAAAAAATCTGCCTTTGATTGCTTTATTTTGCGAAATGGGTTTGAATGGACACAAGTCATTTTTCCATTAGACCCCTCATATCTACATTACATTATTAGTGGTATTTAATTATTTTCTTTTTTCTATAGCTGTGGATTTCTTTAACCAAATCAATATGCTTTATGGGACCATTACTGAATTCTGCACTGAAGAAAGCTGTGGCAACATGTCGGCTGGACCAAAATACGAATATCTATGGGCTGACGGCCAAGCGGTAAAAAAACCCATCAAATGTAGTGCACCCAAATACATCGACTATCTAATGACATGGGTCCAAGACCAATTAGACGACGAAACCTTATTCCCTTCGAAAATTGGTATTCCTTTTCCGAAAAATTTCCTAGCAATTGCCAAGACAATATTAAAACGACTCTTTCGAGTTTATGCGCACATTTATCACCAGCATTTCTCTGAAGTTGTAACACTAGGTGAAGAAGCTCACCTCAACACTTCTTTTAAGCATTTTATATTTTTTGTGCAAGAATTCGATTTGATTGAACGTAAAGAATTAGCTCCGTTGCAGGAGTTGATCAATAAGCTTACAGCAAAGGATGAACGGCAGATTTAAATAAAAAAAAAAAGAAATTAATTTAACGAAATTAAACTGTCGCCCCCCTCCTTAACCTATATATTGTATTTTGTAAATTATATGTTAAAAATCAATTATTTTTATAACAAAAACAATTAATAATAAATTGTTTGAAACAAAAAAAAAAAAACAACAAAAATTAAATGAAAAACAAAAACTAACACGAAAAAAAAAACACTTTTCACGCGCATTATTGTACGTAGTTTGCATTTTATTTTTTTGTTCAGTTCTATATTTTCCTTGTGTTTTCATTTCCAACACAACTCAAAATGTCTACTTTAAGTAATTTAAAAAAAAACAAACTTTATTTAACGCTTATCTAGATTTTTACGTTTAGCTTTAAGATTGATTTTTACACCTTTAATTACTACTACATAATAATTATATAGAAAAAACAAAATTATTAATCATATTTTTTTAATTATTATTTCACATTTACATTTATAGCAATTAAAATGAGAAACTATTTTATTGACATGACAAACTGTATAAATAAATTTGTTTTATTTTTGCATATTTATCAAAAAAATTAAATATGTTTTGTATTTTTACTACAAAATGGATTGCATTGGTAGGTATTACAGTACTGAATTTACTCAGTACCTAATGGAAATTTAACCCTAGTTTTTGTTTTAAACGATACATGCGAAGGGGCGTTACAAACTTACGAAGATTGAGATTAAGAACAGAAAATCGAACTTAAAAGCGAAATCAATATACCTAAATATAACATTCTGAAGTTATAATCTAAGAGCCGACAGCAAATTTTGGGAGTGGTTGTACATATAACCAAAATCTCTATGCAGTTAGGCAGGTTTTATTCAGTCTTCTGTGTTTTCTGGGTGTTGGAATGCGATTGTTACCATTCATCCGAGAAAGACAAATTCACTTTAACTAACATTTTTAATATTGGAACTGATGCTGTGTTATTTTTTCCAAGTCTGCAGACCTCAATCTTAACCTTCTGATTTATAAAACCGTAAACCATTTTGGGAGACTGTTTGATTTTTTGATTCTTTTTTAATATGAAAACTGACAGCATCATTTCCAATATTAAAAAAATGTTAGTTAAAGTGAATTTATCGTGCTCAGTTTTTAAACCTCTCCCCCTCAAAAGCATAGAAAACCTGTCAGACTAGAATTTGAAATCAGGACACGTATACCTATAATATATACCCAAAATGTGCTGTGGGTTCAAGAGTCATTTGTTTGTATTGGTGTCAAGCAGTGTCATGTTGACACTGATTCATCTCAGTTTTCGAGTGATCTAAACGACAAAAGTTTTTATTTGGAATAATTAAAAAATCTTCAAGCGAACAACTTTCAAAAATATTCTACTGGATTCCTTGGTGCGTATAAAACGACCTTTACTTCTTATAAAACTGATAGCTTTCGCCCTTCTTTAAGGGTGTTACTCTGTATTTCGACTAACTTTTCTCAAAAACGATTTCTACGATTCCAAAAAATAAACTATTTGCCCGTTTGTGAGTAATTTCTATATTTTGTAAAACTATTTTTTTTTAATCTTTTACTAACGGTATAACTACCATTTAAGCACCTGAATGAATGAACAAATGAGATCTGATGTACTTCTAAAGCTAATTTGTTATACAAAATGGTAAAAAACTAACTAAGACTAACATTAAGACACTAAAATTTTCATTTAAATTTTTTAAATGAGAATAAATTAGAAAACAATTTGACCGTAACGACTAGATTTCATTCGTAACGACTAATTTGTTTTTTTTTTAATATTCCTTATTTGAACACTTAAAATGGAAATTTTAGTGTCTAAACTCAGTTAGTTTCTTACCATATGCTAAAAAATTAGCTTTAGAAATGCAACAAATCTCATTTGTTGGTTCATCCGCTCATTCGTTGGTCACTCTCACGTGAAAGGGGTTTTTAAGGTTAAACTTACTTTTGTTCCTGTTTATTGTTGAAATTTCTTTTGATATTATTTTTCAATTAAGTAAAAAATCATATACCACTAAACCGGAAATTTCTATATTTTATCTTTTAATCAATTAAACAAAACAATACCTTTCAAATAAAAAATAATACATTCTACAAAAAAAAAAATAAATGTTAATTCTAAAGTATTTAATTCTTATTAAGGCTCACGAAAAAAATGTGCAGTGTATTTTATAATGAAATGTGTTTTTGGACGTTTTACTGAAACATTTATTAAGGAATGACGTTTGCATTTCTCCAATTCAATTAAAAAACGAATCAAAGAATTTTAGCCAAGGCCATGATCTTCAAAGAATCCTTGAGGTGTTTCGTCCTGAAATTATTAAGAAAATAAAACAAAATTTAATTGATTTTTTTCTACCAATTAGGTACAATTTTCAGGCACCAAATGAGGAAACATAAAATTTATTATAAGATAATTTCATTGATACGTACCTCGAAAATGATCCAAAAATAAACTACTTTTAATGTTTCTTGATTTATTTAAATGCATTTTTATTTGAAAATAGTGAAAGCTTAAACTCACATTTAAGTGCACTTCTACCGTGATGATAGACATGAGAAAAACAATAGGTAGATATAAATAATAATCAACGAATAAAATGCAAACGACTTTTCGTAAACAAGCCAAAATTGGTTCAGAATTATGTATGTAAAATTAACGATGTTTGCATAAATTAGATGGTCGTAATTACGAGTATAAAAAAAAGAGCCCATAAAAATAATAATTTAACCCATTTTTAGCATATTCGAGTAAAACTAAAAGGAATTCGGAGAATCAAGAATAAAAAAAAAAAGTCCATAACATGGGTGAAAGGATTTTTTTTTTTTAACTGATCTTATATTCGATTTTGTCGGATCTTAGCTGAAATTTGGGACATTTCCAAAGACGAAAAACTGCATAACTGTCGCTGACAAATACCACATTCGTCAATTACATTAAGGTCTCGCTCCGTGGTTTATTTTTATAAATAATCCTTTTTTGGTTCTCAAAAAAATGTTTTTTTTATGTTTCTGCATCAAAAAGTATCAAACAATCATTTTAATTCAATGTTGTATGTATAAAGAAAAAATGTTTTTACGCCTTCCTCATATCAAATCACCTAAGTATCTAAAACATTCCATATATTATTTTTTTAGTTTTGATTGCCTTTTGTCGAATCATAGAAAAATATTTTTTGAAGAACTTTGGTGTTCTCTTTGACGTAAACTTCATAAAGTCGGTCTTTTGGAATGAAATGTTCAAAATATCAAGATGAATATTTTAGTACAGTAACTAACATCAGAGCTTGCGTCAAATCCGGTAGTTCTGATTTTTTGCTGAGCTGTTAATGATGTTAAGCGGATATCAAATCCAAGTTATCGACCTCGAGCGCCGAACGCAACATTGGTAAAATTTGCAAAAAACCGCGAAATTTTGGCGATTTTTTCAGTATTTGGCAATGAAGGGGCTAGGTTTTGACTATAAATTATGTTCTAGGGTTTCATTCTTTTAAAATTTTCTTTGATTTGAACCCAATGTCATTTCTGTAGAGCTAACAGTTTAGAAATAGAAGTATATTAAGGATTCTGAATGTTTTCCATAACATGAATCAAACTAGTAAAACGTGTTATTTGGGTCAAAACAGATTTAGATTTAGATTTTAAATGCCCCTAGTAATTTTTAGTCAAATACTGAAAACTAGATGCGCAAATGTCGTTTATTTTTTTAGAAATCGACAAATACGAAACGTCAAAGTTATTGTACTATTTGCTTCTCCCAAACATTTTCTCTATGACCAATGGGAATTGAAATAGACTTCAAGGAACAATAAAATGGAAGAAAAGCCTGTTAAAAATTTTAGAATTTTAATTGTTGCAAAACAGATATCGTAAATGGCAAGTTTTAGAGCTTGAGAAAATTAAAAATAAACAAAAAAAAAAGTTTGATACCTCGCTTCAATTGAAAGATACCTTCATAGTTTCACAAAAAATTAGAAAAAATCATTATTTTTAACTAGCTGTAACTCAAAAACTATAACAGGTAGATAGATACCAAACAGATAGGGGCAAATCCATAGTCGTTGTTTAAGTCGTTTCTATGAAAAACTGGAGTTTATCCTATTCAAATAACACAATAATCAAAGGATAAACTCCAGTCTATGATAAAGCAGACTATGAATACGCCCCACAGTGTTTTAGTCCAGTGCAACATACCACATGACTCACAAAAAAAATAATTTTTTTATATAGAGAAGCACATAATCTACATGTTTTTAAAGACAACTCTTCGATAAGACGTACCGTTTAAGAGTTTTATGCAAAAAACCGTTATTTTCGATATTTGACACATTTTAAATCCCGATATCTTCTAAACTATTATGCTAACTATTATGCTTTGTATATCGGAAC
This sequence comes from Meliscaeva auricollis, assembly GCA_948107695.1. Classification (NCBI taxonomy): domain Eukaryota; kingdom Metazoa; phylum Arthropoda; class Insecta; order Diptera; family Syrphidae; genus Meliscaeva; species Meliscaeva auricollis. The sequence goes on along the minus strand of OX403616.1, from coordinate 77,769,655 downwards.
TTAAACCAACTTTAAAATTACATTGAAAATTTAAATCAAATTATGTTTCAACGTGAAATCAAACAGATTTGGGGTAAGTTTTTGAAACTTACAATTATTGAGCATGATCGGGTTTACTTTTACCTTCAATTTTGTCTCTCAGTGCATTAAATAATCTTTTTTTACTAAATTTTTCTTTGACATTTGAACTTGGATAAGTTGTTTTGCAAATGATTTTTAGGGCTTTTTGCAGCTGATATTTTACCAAAAATTTTGTCGTATTGTGATTTCAAATGGACTAATAAGTGATGTTGCAAACCAGGTAAAACGGTGATTTAATTAAGAAATCACAAACTAGTTAAGCAAACAGTCGGTGATTGAATGACTAAGCAAATCTACAAAAATAATACTGATAACAGAAGAGGTTAATATAGGCGAAGGTTCTCTAACTCAACTTGGCTGAATGCAATATTAATTATTTTGTTTATTTTTGCTTTATCGCTGGATGAAATTTAATAATTATACGATTTTCATATTGATGATTGAGAAATATCGCCTACTGCTGCGTTAGAATTAAAATACAAAATTAAACAGTCATTTTTGGTCAATTAATTTGTTATTAAAAAATGATTACAATATTTCTTGTTATTTAGTAAAAATTATATTTTATTTATTGGCGCTTATTTTATACAAAAATGTATTTATACTATCGGTATATTTTTTTTAATAAGACATCAACATTATTATTCTCTCTTTGTATTGCTGTTGAAACTTCAATGTTGTTTTTTTTCAACACATGAAATTCTAAAATTTATTAAACTCTTTAAAACAATAAAACAATTTGAAAACTGAATTTTTGAATAATTGTTTTTGTAATGTCTTTTCTTTGTCGGGAAATAAAGCTTATAACTATGTATATACTATTTGAATTAATAAATTAAAATTAATTCCTGAATAAAATTTTAACAAAAAAAAAAAACAGCAGGATCAGTGTTATTTAAAGTGAAAACTATTTATTTTATTATTAAAGAAAAGGCAACCACAAAACTGTAAGTATGTGATATTTTGTACTTCCATATTTCTTGTAATTTATATATTTAAAAAAAATGTATTATTTATATTATTTTACAAAATAAAAATATGTTAAAAAAGAAAACAGGATATCTTAGAAGTTTAAAGAAGGAAACTTTAATACAATATTATTGTTAAAAGTATAGCTATTAAGTTCTTTTTTTTTCAGAGAAGTCCAATGTCTCTTAAAGAGCCCTCAACAGCTTCATCCTAAAGTATATAAGAAAAAAGTAAATTTTTGGTGCTGATAATGGAATTATGCAAATTAATTGCTATAATGAAATGAATTTTCAACTTACAGTGATGAGCAAAATGAATGATTATGTACAAAAAAAAACTGTAAATACTTTTTTTTTTGTTTGCAATGTTATTTTAAAGCACATTTAATATATTTTTTAGCTTCTTGCGAAAAAAAAACTAAAACACAATATTTTGCTGCATTTGTTTTACATTTTTTGTTTATATTTTGCGGTGATGCTGCTGAGGAACACAAAACTTTTGGACATTACATTGACAAACTTAAAATAATATACCTTCAACATAATGTACACACAAAATAAATTAAAAAAAAAAATACTAATGCATGTTTTTTAAGAGCTTAAGACTTGTATTATTGAGTTGGAAATTGAATTTTAATCGAAAATTTTTATTCGAAACAAAAACAATAGAAGTATTTGTTTTTAGCCATATTAGAAGGAGAACCGGCATGGTAAACATAAAATTGTAAGGCTATAACATAAGTAAGTTTTGTTAATTCAGAATGACGAAGGTTTTTTGACGTAAGCCACAGAATCGGTACAAAAATTCGAACATTATTTATCTGTAGTAGCAAAATCCAATGAATTAAAACTTGAAATAGGGTGAACTAAGGTAAAATCAACTAGGAAACTGGATTGAACTCTTAAAGATTCGAGATTGGTTTTACTTATGGATGCAGGAAAGTTTTTGAAATCCCTGTAAAAAGTGAAAATAGATTGCTATACATTCAAAACCAATTTTTAATTAATACTGCCGCGCTAATTTATTCAGGATAATTGCTCTCAATATAAAAATTTCCAGAAACTTCAATCTCTTAAATTTTTTAGCATCTCCAATACTGGTTCCATTCGTATGAGCGGTAGTTGCGATACATATTAGCTGTGTTTAATTTTCCACCAGATTTAATCCGGGTTGGATTTTCTTTCAAAATTATACAATATACATGTACAACAAAAACCACACAAGATCCAGTTTTGTGTGTTGTTTTTGTTGTACATGTGATTTTGAAAAAAAATCGAGTCCGGATATTACATTTTTAGAATATCCGATTCTATTATGGTTTTTAATTATTATCAATATTATATTTGACAATTGCCAAACAAAAATGACGAAAAAGTTTTGCGGGTTAAAATAAAATAAATAAAAAAATTCTGGGAATGTTTTCCTCGTAAAAGATTTGGGAAAGTAAGTACCGGGGGAATGTTTCCCTCGAAATTTATTGGTAACAGGAACTTAGTAATTTCACAAATTTTTTGTTCCCTGAAAAATAATTCCAGGGAATTTTCAAAATAGCTGAAAAAATTCCGGGGAATAAATTTTTTTCCGATAAGGCCCATTATCGTTATAAATTATGAATTTGTTAATACAAGTCCAGATTCAAGAACTACTGTAAATAGTTCCATTGGGGTATTTCCATTGTAATGGGTGTGACACATATTTCATGTTTTCCACTCCAATCTCTTATACTATTTATACAAGATAGTATTTTTAAATACTTTAACCACTTATATAATAACTTTTTTAATTGCTTTAATTATTGAAAGTATTTCAACTCTTATGCTGCCTGAGAATATGCTAAAATAAATAATAAGTGACGGGTGTGACATTAGAAAGTCACAACCGTTACAGTTTGAATTAAGATATTCTAAGGCAGCAAAATAATACATTTAATATCAGCTTTATTCCAACACGCAGTTCCAAACCGTCCGCAACCCAGTTTGTGATTTTAAATAAATATGATAAGCGAAGAAATTACAGAATAAAATCCTTTTCCTTATAAATAAATATAACAACTACTGCATGTAAAAGTATTCTAACAGCATTACTAAGGTAGTTCTCACTTTTAAATTTCTTCTTAGGCTGCTTTCAAGTACTACACACTACTTTATTTAATACAAAGTTGAGGTAGTTGAATAAATCCAGAAGTACTTTACAGTAGGTATTGAAACCTCAAGGAACAAAACATATAACTGCCTTAAACATTGCTCATGATTAAATAGTGGTAATTACGTAACCTCAAGGGTTTCCACCATTTACCGTATATTTTTTTCATTTCTTTTTGACGTTTTAATGAAAAAAAATCAGTCGATAGGAATATTTTTTTTTCTTATTTTTTTTATTAAAGGAAAATTGTATTTTAAGAATCGATTTGGTAGTTACTTAATATCTACTTTTAAAAAATCGGTAATTCTGTGCTGATATGTTATGATTGTAAATGGTGTTGTTATCGATTTTTATCCAATTGTTAATTTCTATTCGCCTTTTCTTAAATTAGTTTTTTTGTACCTACTTATTTTATTTTATTTGCATGTGCATTTTGTTAATTAAAAAAATAAATTGTGATATTTGATAATTTTTTTGTTTTCATACTTTGAATTTGAATAAAATGTTTGGACCAAAAATGACTGCGAATTTGGTTGAACTATATTTATATCGAAAAAGTATAAAAGTTGTTTGCATTTTATTCATTGAATTATTATTTAAATTATTATAAACCCCTGTGTTCAAGAAAGATGATAATAATCCCCTGAAGGTAGATTTATAGAATACAAATAAACCAAATAAACACCGATATAAACAAAGCTTCATAAAATAGAAAATAGAGTGAAAAGCTGTATAGTATTAGTATATATAATATAATTTTTTTTTTGTTTTATTTAGAACAAATCTTATATAGTAGTAGATATTTTTTTCTTAACAATTGTTTTTTTTTAACTTATTTTCTGACATTAAACAGATATTTTGTAAAATTAAACATATAGAAACATACACATAGGCATTTTGCTTTTTTGTTTTAAAAGAAGGAAAGAATTTCTTATCATTTGTTGTTTAAGAAAGTAATTTACAATAACTTTTTCTTATTTATATTAAGTGATACAGTTATTGAATAAAAAAAACACAAATTAAGTATAGAAGTAGTAAATGTACAAAGATACTATGGTGTTAGTGTTAGAATTGTAAATTTAACATTCAAAGAACCAGAAGAGGTATATATCTTCTGTTATATTAATTTAGTAATAATTTTTCTGTGCTGCTAATATTTAAATGGCCAACAAGAAGTGTTTGAATTAATAAAAAAAAATGTCTCATTGATACAGTTAGTAAGCTTAAAATTATTTTTAAAAAATCATTTCCACCATCTTTTTATAAACCTGCTCTTAAACAAAGCCAGGCTACAATGTAACTTTTTATTATTAGATGAGAACATAGTTAAAAGTTTTGTATTCCAGAGAAATGTTCATGTCTTAAATCTAGTTTTTATTACTTTTGTGGCATTAATAGCTAACATGCATGGTGAGATGTTTTGTTATGAAAAAAAAAAATGAAAAAAAGAAGATTTTCAAAGTTCAGTGATATTGCACAGTTCATCCCGTATAAAAAGAAGCTCAGCAGTTCAAACTTTTAAATTGATTCATTATTATGCTGTTGTGTTTTTTTAAAATTGTTTTTTTTTTTGTTTGTTTCAAGATTTAAAAAAATTGCAAAGCTGGTACATTTTAATTTCGTCACTTTCACTAACGTCGAGAAGTACTTTTTACTTTTTAGTACTTTTAAACTTTTTCTCCTATTCTGTAAAGACTGAAAGCAATTGTTGTAGTTGATTACAGCCAAAAGTAATACAGAAGAAATTTCTTTCAACCAACAAATATGTTGTTTTTTTCTAGAAAAAGGTTAATTTTTGTGCAAAAGCACAATATCGCTTATAAATGGCAAATGGAAAACGAATTTGGTGTATCACCTGATGCTGGCAGCTACTCTTCCTTTCAGCTTCAAGATGTAACCATCCCGTATTTAATTTATGAAATGACCATGTAAATAATTTTAAACCTCAGTAAATAGTCAACAAATGTAAAAACTAGTGATTATTTTGCATCAATTTTTTAAGGTTAAACTTAAAAGTTCACTGCGGCGTATATGTGTAACATTGGTTCCTATTAAAAAAAAAAAACTTAACGAGTACAAACTTTCTGTAATTGTGATCGGGGACAACTTAGTGACACTCAGTAATCCGCAACTTTTTCTTCACATGAAGTGCTTATTTTACATCCTCGTGGTGACCACCGGACTGGTCTCATCCAACCGGACTAGACTTGCCAAACGTAGAAGCACGAGTGTTGAACGAAAGAAATTAACAACACTATATTATAAAGCTCCTAGCTTGACGGAGGTTAGCATTCATCTTAACTGAAAAAATAAGTTAAAGAAACCGACACTACGGGTCAGGAATCCATAGACACTATAATACGATAGCGAAAGTAGCAGTGGATTGGACACACTTTATGTAATAATAATTTAATGGGGGTTAATTTTCGTGAAAACGAAACATTTTGTTTTCCATTTGCCACTCAGAGTATATTCTTTTATTATTTTATGCATATTTTTTGTTTTACACTTTTAAGATTTAATTTTCAATTTGCCTCGCATATTGACTATCTGCAAGATTTTGACTTATGTCTTATGTAGGTATTTGACAGCCGAGTTCCATAATATAGAAAAATACTATTGAAAAATTATGACAACGGTATTAAATTTTTCCAGTCAGATTCGTCTAAATGCAATTGCAATTTTTAAATATCTCTTGAAACAATTCTTTGTCACATTTTTTTTGTTTTCCTTATAAGTGCAAAGCAATTTAATTTACTAAAAAAAAGTACAATTTTTATAAATAAAACAATAAAATTAAAATTAAAATAAAACAAAAAGAATCCAATTAGTTACGAGTGCCAATTATGTTTTCTTATCAATTTTAAACGAGTTTAAGTTTTGATTCAACACTGTTCTCTTCTACGGGAATATCTAATCAATTGAGATACTCATTGAAGTCCTTGGTTATATTTATACGAGTATATTTTTTAGGAAAATGTTGTTATATTTTGTTTGATTTGAAATTCATATCGAAAGCGTAAAATAAACAATAAAAGAAAATCATTAATTACAATTAGAAGAGGTGTTTAGTTTTATTGCAAGTTAAAATAATTTACTTTTACTTCACTAAACTAAACTTAACTACAGTGAATAAATTAATAAAATTGTTGTTAATAAATGCAAACAAAAATATATAATAATTAATTAATGCTCATGCAAGTGCAAATAAAATATTTAAAAAAAAAACTGTGCTTCATGCGAAATAATACGACTACCTAGTTAACTAATAATATATTATTTCGACTAAAAACTGTGGGATACAATTGTTTTTGCTTTTTTATGCCAAAGATTCTATGATAGGACTGGTATGGTTAGATTATCTAAAATTTTTCTAGTTTTTAAAAAGGTTTCAATAATAAATATAGCAATTTCAGTGCAGGGATTAGATTACTTATTATTTATTAAGTGTGAATACTTAAGGAATTTAGAAGCACTTTAAAGTTCACTAAAAATTTTTAAATTATTTTCTTTAGCTCTCAAGTTCAACACTAAACACTATCAGTGATATTTTTTTAAAAATGCATAATATCCTCGCAGACAAATGGTGCAAACAATTCAAGAGCTCCTTCCATAAATCATTCATTAAAGTGAGTGCAGTTTACTCACAGGTCAAGTATTGCGACTAATCTTGACAATATACAACGAAAATAAAACATAGACACACAAAATATAAAAAAAAAATTACGCCACGAATGATTTATGGAAGGTGTCTAAAAATGTTTGGGGGTATTTATCAATTAAGGTGTGTTAGAGGGCTTCTTTGAGGAATGGAAAAATGATCTTCAAACTCCCGAAGAAAGGAGATTTGATGCAGTGTGAAAGCTAGAGAAATGTTTTCTTTCTGACTGTGGTTCGAGAGCGAAAAAAAACCTAGAAGACACACTCGACGCCGAGCAAGCAAGTTTTTGCGATCATTACTTACTTGCTACTAGTTTATCCAGGTGTCATAAACTATACATAATCGGCAGAACAAAGCGAGCTGTGGTTGGTAAATTTGCCAGTATTGCATTGGAGCCGGCAAAAATGGGATTGGCTGTTAATGAAGGCAACACGAATTATATGCTAGCAACAACAAGGAAATTTCAACATCATCGACTCGACTAAAACGTCACGATGAATAGTTATAACTTCGAAGCAGACAAGAACTTTGTCTACATTCAACACTATCAACACGAACAATGATATCAGAGTAAAAATCAAATCAAAGTCGAGAACGACCTCAGTCCACTTGGTGTGTGTAACAAAAGGCGGCTAGATAGGGACAGAGCCAGCTCTGACAAAAATATGTTGGTTGAAGACGTAGCATATCGTGGATTGTAAGCGCCTTCAAAAGTAAATAGATTATTAAATTGATACAGCAAAAGAGATGAAATTTGAAAGGGCAGAAGTTTCCAAAAGCTAATATGACTAAATGTAAGGGAAATTAAAATTAAAATATATCAATAATATTTTTCTAAATCGAGCATCTAGTATATGCGAATGAAAATCATGAGGAAGCCATTGAAATTTATTGTTTAAAAGATGTAAGTGAGAAATTTTGAATTCCGGAACTATTCTAAAAAAACTAGCTAGCTACGTGGACGGATACGTTTTCTTCATTTACTGTCAAACTACGCTATACCCACTAAAAATCTGGTTCGGTTATAGTAAAAAAAGGGTTTACATAAAATTTGAACTGAATACATATTTAAGGCATTTCAGAACTTGGAAGAATGTATTGCACACATAAAAGACCTTAATATACAAATAATTGTTAGATTGATTAGAAAATTCGTAATTGATAGTTACAGTTCTTTATATTGATATTAAAATTGTATGTCTAAATGGAAACAGTCAAAGAGAATATTATTTATGGCAAGATAATTGTATAAAATCCTTCCTTAAGATTAATATTTGTTCATTTTTAAATAAAAAGAAAATTAAAAAGAAAAACAAAACTAACAGAAAAGAAAATACAAAGTAACATACTCAAAAGTTGAGCAAACAAAAATATGCAATGACAACATTTCGCATGCATTAAATTTAAAATAAATTTTACGATAAATTTATTATTTTAATTAATTTTTTTTGGTTATTTATAAATTTTTAGTTGAATTTTTTTTGATTAAAATTCATTATTTATTGAAGTAATAGATAATATCCAGTTTATGAATATTTTATGATTATTAATTTATTTATTTTTTTTTGATGTAAAGCTTAAAGCATTCCAAAGAGAGACAAATTATCATTCTTTTTATTTTTAAAGTTGTACGGATGCAAACAGAAAACAACAAAACAAAACAAAATTATACAGCATTCGGAAATAAAAAAGAAGTAAAACTAAACAACTTAATTGTTTAAAGTTTAAAGTTATTCATTTTTTTTTTTTCTAAATTACAACTCATACGCTTCTGGTGTACTGACCTCTTGAAGTAGATCCTGAGATGCAATTGCTTTGAGGACATTTTTCTTTGATGTCTCTTGCATCTCACCTCCTATTAACAATTCGTCAAGTATGAAGTAAGCTTTTTCGAAGTTAAAAATTATGTCCAATTCACAGACCTAGAAAATATAGAAGACAGATAAAATTATTTAAAATGTTACTTACGTAGATAAAAAATTGAAATAAATTAATAATATTTAGAAATCAAATAGAAGGAGTTTAAAAACTCAAACTTGTTACAATCCATACTCTTGTCCATGTGTTTAAGTCTCGCAAACAAATTTAAAACTGTTTTATGATTTGGATTGAATAAAATAAAGTAAGATCGGGTAATGTGGAGTACATTGATTGTTTTTTGGCAATATTTTTAAAGTTAAAGCTCTTTTTGAAGTGGTAAAAATGTTATATCGTTAATTAAAATGTTGGAACTAGTATTTACTAACCATATTGCCTAATTTTTTTCAAACGAATTTAATATTTGCAAAAGTTTGACAAAGGTGCAAAATGACCTTTGACAAAAGTGATGGGTTATGTGGGCCCCGTGGTCCGCATAATTTGGAGTAGTGCTTTTCGGTTTAGATTTATCATATGGCAGCTTGGCGTATTGCGTAGTGCATGTGCTTTGCAATTGCCAGGTCGATAGTTCGAGCCCAGTTCGGGCATCAGTTTTTCAAATAATTCGAACATACCTCGACTTAGTACCACTAAAAAGGAAAGGAATCTGTTGATCAGTGTGACATCCTGTGAAAAAGCTATAATTTCAGCCTATGAACTTGGTGTTAACACACACAGGTTGTTGTTGTTTCATTCAAGCCTTTAATATTAATTTATTAATTTACGGAATAGGCAGCCTAACTGCGAGTAAAATAAGATATACAAAAACCCACTTTAAAAGCAAAATTGTAATTTTCCTTAGGATTTCAGGTTTTCAACAGTTTGCCGAGTCCGACTTATAGGGCTAGTTTTTTTTGTTTTAGCCTTACCTAACCCCACTTGAGATGAGCTCGTTATTTGGCCACAGGGGCGACTTTAGTGCTTCGTTTTAGTACAGCGGCATGCTTGGTTCGTCTCAGCTAAGCTAAAGAGAATTAAAGAAAGCTAGTATACTAAGTCAGACGGACCTTTGGACGGACGGTTGTAGTAAAAGAAAAGAAAAAGACATACCCACTCACCTATGCCACTACCTTGGTGAAAGAACGGATGTATGACGATCGTATGAAGTCTTGGAATCAGATAAATTTTGCTTTATAACCTAATCTAATACTAATATAAACTAGAAGTAAATTTAACCCCCCTTTTCTACTAAATAACCTAACTCTATGTTGTTATATCTTAGGTTCCAAGAGATTACATAATTGTCTACATTCCATCGTCTCACCGGGATAATGGTTCGCTAGAATCACGAAGGTTTGCCTGATGTAATTGGAACAGCTTAGCCATCCCCTCCCATATGCTATAAAACATATTTTCATGTACGTAAATGTGGCAGATAGAAGTATGCATTGCAGTATGGAGGATTAAACTGCATACTTAGTTTAAAAAAAGTGAAAACTGATTCTATCCTCTTTTGAAGAGTCACTCCTCATAATGTAGTTAAAAATACTAAATTATTTATAATGCAGGGGTCCTCATTTACCGCCTACTTCACATTACCTGAACGTACTCTACATTATGGAAGAGCTAAAAAATCTTGGATAGACATCGCCATATTCTGGACCGGGTTAGGCGCCATTTAAAAAAAAATAGCTGACACCGATCCAAGTATTGGTTTCGGGTGAAAAAAAAAGTTCGAGGTTTTAGTCAAAACCAACATTACGATGATGGAGAAGTCCAAAAAAGTGGTTTTCGTCATGCCGTCTGTCGGTTTGTGCGTCTTTTCGTCTCTGCGTCCATCTGTACAGAGAGCCACAGCCTAAACTGGTTGACGGATTTGCATGCAATTTGGTACAGATTACTTTTTTTTGTAATTTCCAAGGCTCTAACAATATCGATTTATTGTATGTTATGAAATAAGTGATTGTAACAATACTGCATTTTTAGTTTTTCTCAAAAAATTCTAATAACGGAAATATGATGAACACGCTTTTCAGGAAATTCGTCATAATTTTGAGTGTTTTTCCGTATATATTATTATTGGCTGAACTGATTTCGTTTAAAACTTAAAACAAAAAGTGGTTTTCTTCGATATTGTTTTGTTTTTTTTTTTTCAATGTACAAATACATAAAATAATATTGCTACCAAAACTGAATTTTTCAACGCCTAACGAATATATCATAACTTTGAAAAAATTTCCCAAAAACTGCAAAATAGTTGGAAATTTCTTTTTGCATTTTTGACCATGTTCCGTCAAGAAATTTTGTTGGCAAAACCTCATATTCGCAAAAAAAACATAATGTATGAAAGAAATTAAAGCTACCCAAAAACTTTCCGAGTAAAAACACAATTTAAAGAAGGGAAGTTGTGGGGATGTAAAGGTTTACTAAGCTCAAGAATTTATGTTAATCCTATTCGAGATTATGAGACATGATTTAAGGATATATTTGCTGGATCGGATAAGACCAAAAATAACTCGATACGACAACATTAAAAAAAGTTATCGTCATTTCTTGCAATGATGAATATATTTTCGGTGCAACAAGTAAAATACTAGCGAAATTGTCGCCTGCATGAGGATAGCAAATCTTACCACCAACGTTTAGACATCTAAACTTTGGTTGAATGATGTAAAATATTTGGGTTTTTTCATTTTAAAAGAGGATTATACGATTGAAGAAGGCATCATCTAATTTTCTCTGCTAAAAACACAAGACAGGTTCGGAGGTTACTTGATTTGCCGAACAATTGAAAAGAACCTTTACGGCGGCTGCAGTACTTTATCACCCCACCATAAGGCGAACTCTGGAATCGGTTCGGTGCTGAGCAAACGAAGAGTTGCCGATAGCTAACTTATCACAGAAAATAAAGGCATCCCAAGGAAACTACATTGTGACAGAGAGCGTATTGCGGCAGTGAAGGCACGGATTTTACTGTTATAAAAGACTACTCCTGCCTAAAATTGTTAATAAGATTTAAAAGGCAGACTGGCCAGATAGATTCTGGAATTGCAATCAACATAGAGCACCGGAATGGATTGCTCAATGACGTATCGGATATTCCACCATTAGTTGATTTAGAAAGTTAGGATTTAAGGTCGGACGAATATAAATCACTCCAGAGTGCAGTGATTTGACTGGCCTTAAATGACTAATCAAGTGAAGAATAATTTTAAAAAGGCGCACATGATTCTATTGAGGAGAGAGACGACAACACAAAGAACAGACGATAACACAACAAACAGTTCCTACGAGCTCTTATAATAGCAGTTTCCAAGCTATGATATTAAAATTCTTTTCAACGTCAACATGGGAAGGGAAGATTTCTTCGGAAATACAGTCGACAAGTTTAGGCTACGCGACTTTCGATAACGGAATCACTCATATTACGTAAGGCGTTTGTATTAAAAAGATATGCTTCAGGAGCTACTTTCCGATGATCCAATATAAACTTGAACAAGACCTTCACCAACACAAGGAAATAATGTGATGAAGTTAAGGGATCATACTATGTAACTCGATGCTACTTTCGGATCTATTCGAAAGTTAATTTTGAATGTAGATTCCACCCACACGACAAATCTAATATCAATTCAAGCACTCCAAATCGTTGAATTAATTTTGAACCTATAACTGCTAATAAATCTTCTTGTAATTATTCAATTGCATATCTAGTGAGATTTATAAAAAAAATGTTCATAACTTACACTTCCGAAGTATTTATCCAACAACTCGACATATCGATGAATTATTTCGAGTGTCAGTAGTTCATTGTCGTTTTGTTCGATTGCACAGCAAAAATATAAGCTTGCATATCTAAAATAAAAAAAAGTGAAGAAAAATATGAATAATTGCTAATAGGTTTTATTAATTCAAAAGCCACCTCACCTTTTGTAAACGATCTTACAATCTTTCCATTCTAGAAATGAGCACATTTTTGGCTTCCTGGCCAATATTGTCGTGACCAATTCTCTGGTGATCTTCTTCTTTGTCTTATCTGGATATGCACCATACCATTTTTGTAATCTTAACTTGCCTTGTCGGCTAAATAAAAGCATAAAAAGCATCTAGAAGTAGATTTTAGAATAAAAAAAACATGAAAATAATTAAAAGGTTTCATGAGTTTGTTTTCTTCCATATGTAAGGTATTTATGATATTTAAGATATTTAATATTTGGTAAATGTATATAATTTACCATTTTGTTAAAAGTTACTAATTAACTACCACTTTCTACTGTTTCTTTTAATTTTTTTAAAAAAGATATTAGAAAATTTTACGTGAGAACACGAATTTTATTTTTTCTTTTGACACAAGTTTGATAGTTTTGACGTTTTATTTAAGAAGCACCTGCATGGGCAGTAATTTTGAGTGGAATTTATTGTAGCTCAAGTAGTAGTTGCAAGTCATTTATTAAGTGTGTTCAACTACCTGTACAAAAGTTAAAGAAGCTCAAACCCCTGAAAAACAGCAAGGCACTCGAAATACGACCTAGTTCACACATAGATATTCATCCCGTTTAAAAGCTTAACTAAAATGACAGTTTTGCAAAAGCATAAAAGTAAAATAATTGTATTTCTTATTATAGAACCACCAGCAATATTGCTGTAATGCAGTGGTGCAATTTTATACCACAGCAACCACAGTTGACATGAACGTACCGTGTAGTGTGTATAAAAATAAAATCATATTAAATACAGATCCACAGGAAAAAACCGTACTTCAGTTCATTATGAAAATATGTCGAATACAATAGAACAAAAAAAAAAACACCAACACTCTAACAATTACCACTATGCGAACTCTCCCAAACCAACACGACACGAGCACGATAATTACTGCCATTAACAGCGCTTTCATAAGAAAAGATGCTCGCTCTATCCAATGCGACAGGACCACCCTTTTATAAAGGCTTGCCCAAACCAAATTGTCGCTCGACAGTGGAAAACCTTTTGTAGGTATGAAAATTTGAGCAATTTTCAAGTAACGGAACAGACCGAAAATCAAACAGACGCAAATATGTTAAACGTCATCCGTCACATCATCATCTGACTTTTGTGTGTTTTGTCCACAAAGAAAATCAAGAAAAACCTAAACAAAAATTTTAATAAATCGAAAAATTATTGATAAGAAATAAATAACATCAATTAACATCACAAATTATAGATAAGAAATTGCCTCAAGAATTTATTTTTTTCTAAAAAAATATGTCACATAATGATAAAATGATGGATGTTGGAAGAGGTACGAAGACTGTTTGACACATATATTTTACCAAAAACAGGAATTCTACCAATTTTCTTATGAAATTTCTCTTTCTAGCCCGTACCAGTGGTGACGGAATGGAAACAAGCGAAAGCGCTAAGATCGAAAATAAGCCAACGTTTACAAAGAATCAATTACGACGCAAAGATAGCACCATTCAAGAGACAATTCATCAGAAGAAACCTCCCCCGCCACCGCCAAGCACCATTCCGATTCCTGGCCTCCATACGCTCTACCGTCCAACGGAGAGCTCAAGGAGCTTACCTGCTGTTAAACCGCGAGGTGAACTTCGCTTGCTCACACCAAGATTAATCGATGTTCGTGAAGTTCCCGAACACAAAAAAACCAAACCTCCACGATTCGTTCCATTCGAACCGTATGCTGGTGCTGTAAATCCAATTTTCCCCAACAAAGACAAATCGAAGAAAATACTCAAAAAAGATCGTAATAATTTAGATATAGGAGTTTTAGTAAGTCACATGTCGACTATGCGAACTCAAGAATTGCATGAAGCATCTGGGGAAGCAGAGAAACAAATGGCAGTGGAAAAAGATTCGGAAGATCCACATGTGCTGGAGCTTAAAGCTGAATTGGCAAAAATCAAGGAGGAACGTGACTATTTGAATAGTCAGCTCAAGTTCCAAGTTCAAGTGAATTCGGAATTGAAAGGTCTACTTGTTGCTTCGGTAGGTGAGGACATGCAGACGAGAGTTGATGTTCTAACTGAAGATAAACTACAACTGGCGAGAGCTCTCTTGGATACGGCAAACAATCTAACCACTCATACTGTAAGTATACAAATAAAAATGATTTATTCACTCCTTCTACTCATTCGCCTTAGCCGTTTAAAAGTCTACTGAAAAGATCCTTCTACACTAATTATCAAAGCTATATTAAATCTTCAATAGTGCGTGGCACACAGGGCGTGGCACACACACACGTGATGCTCTCTTTTCTGCAATATCGTTTAATTCTCTTCATTTAATACTCAGGCTCTTTGATTCCTTCTCAAGCTTATAGAGGCACACTGAGACCAGAGGCCATAAAACAAAACTACAAGTACCTACTTGTTGTAATACAAAAATATTAAAATTTTCCATACAAAATTGAGCAATTTAACTTGTAGTTTTGTGTTATTGGCCAAGGTTTTGCCGTTGCATTTACATTCTCCTTAATAGCACCCCACTCTTTGAGACAGCGTTTAAGGATTGTTTCTGCTTCTATGCCGAGGTGGTTCTTGTATCTTCGACGTACTGTATGATGCCGAAGTTTGACGAATGGTATGCGACGTCATAAGTAGGCGATCCTAAGCGGGCCTACACGATACCAAAGCCACGTTTTTTGCGGCCTAAATACAGGCATCTCTTAAACGCATGTCTATTACGAATTAGTCAACCTGGTTAGACGACCGTAGAAACCCGCGTTATCTTTTGCGAGATCTCATGGGCACAAACGATTACTAGCCGTTTTGCCATTGCAAAAGTCAACAATCCGTTTGTCCTTGTCATTTCCTTCATCAATGCCATGGATACCCAAGGCTTGCTTGAGAGCAGTGTTTTTCTATCCTATCTTAGCGTTGTTCCATTACAATAGCTTAGCTATATCACCATTCGGTGTTTTCTTGAAAATGGAACTAATTTGACTGTAAAACCTATTTTGCGAGAGTACCTGGCCTTAAAAATTCTGCAACTGATTGGTTTCATGAGACATTTGAGTGCATTTGGTATTAGCACCAATCCCATGTCAGGTGTTTCGATGGTACCAGCTAGTTTTGAGTCAAATAGAACGGAACTTTTCGATGAAGAATTCACTTCGGACACCTTGCTTAGTTCTAATATTTCGAGGCCTTATTACAGAAATTTTCTTTCAAGTTGAAGGAACCTGCAGTTGATAGATTTTAGGAGTGTAAGATTGCACTGTGCCCACACTATTACTGGGTGAGATTAATAATTATTTTACAGCTTCTCCACAAATAAGGCGCAAAAAAAAAAAAAAAAGTCACAGAGAAAAGGGTGTAAAGTCGTGGAAACAAATGTTCAAAGCCGCAGAAAAATATGCGAAATACCGCGGACTACTAAGGTAAAAAGCGCGAAATACCGTGGAAAAAAGCACAGAATACTGGTGAAAGATCGCGGAATAGGGAGGTAATAAAATAGGTGCTTAGTATCACGGTAAAAAGCGTAAAATACCACGGAGAAAGGCGAAGAAAAGAGTGAAAAAGGATCCGAAACACCACGGTCTAGTGCGGGAAAGAGCACGGAATATCGTGAATAAAAGCGCGGAATACTGGTGAAACAAGTTTTGAATACCACATTTTTTTCGGAGATATTAGAGACATTTCTTTACAACCTAAGTTTCTTTTTGAGGTATTCCAAATTCTTTTCCGCGATATTACAGGTTTTTTCTTCGGTCTTCCGCATTGCTTCATGGTTCTCGCATGAACAACAACTCTATGTGACCTGCTCATGCCTCAGAAAAACTTCAAACTATTTTGTCTATATTCCAAATGGCAAAAAAAAAGCAAAAATTTTGTGTATCCAAGTATTAAAAAATATTTAAAATACTAAAATAATAAAGCCAATTACTGAAAATTATAGAATGAAAAGTCTTGTGGGTAATTTGCAACTGTAGTTTAGTTGTGGTCCAATAACTCATAAATTTTATAAACGATTATGTAATAAGACAACAAAATAAAAATCACTGCAGAGGCAGGACAATGTCAATGTAATATAAACTGAAAACACAAATTAAAAAAAAAACTGAAATGCACGACTGGGTCGGATAAAATTCAATTTTCAAATGAATAAAACATCTTTTAAATGAATTTGACCTCAAAACGAAGTATGCAATTTGATCTCTTCTAAGATACATTTTTAGAAAAACAATTTGAAAATCGTTAGAGCCGTTTAAAAAAAAATATTTTTTCTATGTAAAATTCTTAAAGGACTTTTAAAAATAGGTACTCCATTTTTGAGATATTATTTATCAACATTAAAAAACTAAATTTTAGAAAAAAATATTAAGTAGTTTTCGAAAAAACAATTTTTCAAATCCTTTTTACAAGCCCAAAAAAGAAACAATTTTCCAAAATTTTGTTGCTGAACTGTATTACGGCAACTTAAAGCTTTTATATAAAAAAATCGTTGAAATCAAGTGGGTCATAAAGAAGAAAAACAGAGGAGGAATCGGCTAAGGTGATAGTTGACAATTGAAAGTCAAAAGCGACATTTCTGTTCCATGTAAGGTGATTATCAAAACGACAATCGTTTTGCCACTGACACCTATTCAGGTGTTGTTTTCGAATATTTCTATGATTTTAAAACAGATTTCGGGCTCAATTTCTTAGAAATCACATTTTTAGTGTAAAAGAGTGCTAACAGTTTAGAAAACAATAACAAAAATTTCATAAATATGTCATTTGAGTGATGGCATTACACAGAGCGAATAGTAGTTTAAAATTCAAAAACGATTATCAAAAAGAAAGACAATTAACTTATCAGCTTAGCCGATTCCACACAAGTCACAAAAAGAAGTTGTTTCCATAAAAAGATAGACCTTACCCAAAAAAATGATTACAATTTCTTAGTCGAAATTGTAAGAGCCGTTTTTGAAAAAAATAAGTTTGTCTAAAATCGATATATGACAGGTACCGTTATTTTTGGTCCAAAAAAAGTTAATTCAAAAAAACGTTTGATATGCTTCATAAAAAAAACGCTATATATCAAGTTTTAAGTAAATCGGCCCATCCGTTTAAGCTGCAAAATGATTGGGTTTACTCTAAAGATGCAGGACATTCTTTGCTCCTGCTAATCTGGCCACAATCTATATAGCTTAAACCCGCCAAAAGTTAGAAAACAATTCCCATGTTCGGTCAATCGCATCTCAAACATCCTTACGACTACTTGATAGATTACAAAACAGAGCTTTAAAACCGATAAATGATATTTCAATTAAGTTATCAATTGACTACCTTGAACATCTTTGAAACATTACCTGCCTTTCTCTTTTTTACGGCTTTTTCATAAACGGTGCTCTAGCGAAGTAGCCAGTTGTATCCTCCCCTTAAACAATTTCTAGCGAAGTAGCCAGTTGTATCCTCCCCTTAAACAATTTAACCGCAGCACCCATTTCGCTATAAATGCTCATCAGTTCTGCCTTGAACCCAACTTCGGTCGTACAGTGAAGTACAGGGATTCCTATTCTAGCCGAACAACCCGAATGTGGAATGCTTTACTCGATTCTGATTTACAGAAGTTTAAAATCAATGTGCATCGCCATCGGTGTCTCCAACTTAATCCTCTCCTATTTTCCTAAAACCACGGACTGTAATGAAATCAAGCTTTTGAGCTGCGTTTTGTGAACCATCAGTAGCCCAAAGCTTTATTCCAAGGAGTTTCTAGGTCCCTTACTGAGGAGGAATAGTAAAGTTTCTTTTGTTGTATTTTCGTTGAAGCTACAAAGTTGCAGATTCTATTTAATACTATTCGCTCCGAAACAAATCATGCTTGACTTTTATAAATTTCAGGAACAAATTGAATTTCTCGCAAGTCAATGCGAAGTATGGCGTAGTAAATTTCTTGCCAGTAGTGTAATGGTAGAAGAACTCGCCCGATGGAAGGCTGACTTAACACAAAAAAATGAACTGCTCACTGATTCAACCAAACGATTGCTCCATCTCACCTCCGAAACACGCAGAACCCAAATCGATATTCTGAAAAACCTCAAATTCATGGGCAACATTAAATACCTCAATCTACCAGCAACAGATGTTATAAGTCTAGGATCGGAGTGTCTAAATATTCTCCAACAAATGGCCCTACATTCGGGTGTTGGTATTCCAGATAATCTTTACTTAAATAATGACAATCAACAGCTGACCCAAGACGAACAATTTGCTATTCAAGTAAGTTCAATTATTTACTGTAGACACCACATCAAAAATGACATTTTGTTTTTTTTTGTTCCATTTGCAGTCTCTGGAGTTCATTAGTCAACCGTTAATTGCAACTGACGATGCCATAAAGGCTCTTTTTGGACAAACTCGACGATCTTATGTGCCGGTCAGTGAAGTGCCCATCGAAGAACCAAGCGTTTAGTATTTAAGAATTTGAAAACTTTATTTCTATAAAAATAAAACCGTTAATTATATAAAATATTTATAAAATCACATTTTTGATGGCCTTAGTTGTTTGTAATGGATGAGATTTCAGTTGAATAAAGATCTAATCTCCTTTGAGTGGAAATCGGAATCTGTTGACGAACTTTTTCCACCAAAGTGAAGTCGAGGTCGGCAACAACAATTTCCTCGCTTTCTTTAGCACTAGCCAAGATTTTGGCCCAAGGATCGACAACCATTGAATGACCAAATGCGACATAGCCGGCACTTTCATCGCGAGATGGTGATATGCTAGCGACGAATAGTTGATTATCATTAGCTCTGGATCTCTGTAACAGCTCCCAGTGCATTGGTCCAGTGGTCATGTTAAAGGCAGCCGGATAAATCAACATTTCACAGCCTTTTAGTAAAAACTTAATGTATTGTTTTTAACTGGAACAGAGAATTTGATTCAATTTACCCATGTTTCTGTAGATCCTCGCCATTTCTTCGAAACGAATGTCATAGCAAATGCCAATTCCTACCTTGTGTCCATCAATTTCAACCACAGTGAATCGATCACCAGCTGAGAGGGTTTCGGATTCCTTGAAACGAATGCCTCCGGGAATGTCAATATCAAACAGATGAACCTACAAAATAACAGCATATCGATTGTTATTCTGAAACCGAGTTATATTCTTTAATAACAAACCTTTCTATGTTTTCCAATTAGATTACCCATTGGATCCCAGATAGTACAAGTATTATAGATTGCGTCGTTTTCACCTTTTTCTGGAATAGTCCCACCGATTATATAGATCCCATGTTGTTTTGCACTTTGCGACAGAGCCTTACAGGTGTCCCCATCGGGTATAGTTTCTGAATATTGCCGAAAGAAGCCAGTGCCATAGGGACAATTGAAACACTCGGAAAGTGCAACAATTCGTGGTTTGGAATCGCTGACAACTTGGTTGATATTCGAAAGGGCATTTTGTATATTTGCAGCTTTGTCTTTTGAGACTTTTAGTTGGAGTAGAGCAAGGCGAAGCACTGATTGAAAGAAAAATATAGTTATTTGGGAAAATTCAGTTTTAATAACTTACTGTTGACGGTTTTGCTCATTGTAATCGTTGGAAAGATTAATTGAGATTTACTTGCTCAAATGAAAAAAAAACAAAAGATAAACCGTAGATAAGAAAAGCACGTAAGAAGATTAGAAACAAAATAATCCAAAATAAATATTTTAATCAAGGCAAACAGCTGATTTGTCTGATAGCATTTCTGACAGTTGCATGGTTGAGGTACATAATAGATTGGACACATTTTTTGAATTAGTTAACAACCTGAACGATAGATGGCAACAGTTTAAACAAAACAAAAAATTCTTAGGGTAACTGCACACGATAAGGCCCAGTATGCTGCTGATGTGAAACGAATTTTTTACTTAGTTGTAAGTTTGTAAAAATTAGTTGAAACATTATTTGATTTCGCGTTGGAATTTATTTAATTTGCAATGTCATTTTTTTCATATTCAAAGAGCCATAAACCGAGTATAAGGCCACTCATAAAGTCGAGAGCGCTGACTCCAAAAACTCCGATATCAGCGCTCATAACTTATGAGCGCTTGATGAATACGGCTCTAAAAGTGCACCTCATGTAGTTTCAAATGTTAATGTAGTTTCAAAGTATAATGCACCTACTTTCAAAGTTTTTCAACTTAAATTTTTAAATTATTGCAAATATCAAAGATCAAGTTCCAACACATGTAGGTACAAGGAATTTATATTCACTTCTGTTATCTTCTATTTTGAATTTTCAATCTTCGAAGCTACATTATACCATTTCGAAAAATAGTTAAATCAAAGTGGTTTTCTTTGATGTAATAATGAATTCTCTAAATTTTTAATATCAAAATTTAGATAGGTTTTAAGGCTCTCCCAAACCAACGCGACACGAAAACGTGATAGCAATAGGAACGTGTCGGAGTAACTACTGACAACAACACCACAAAGCGACATCATTTTTCTAACCAAAATTCTTGATATCGTATTGCTTTTGGTTGGTATGGGAGATCCTTTAAGAATCGTCCAAAATATCGGACATTCTTTTGGCTTGCAGGTATCTGAGTCTATTTATTTCTAAAGGCGAGCACTTTGTTACAATTACTTCGATGTCACCATGAATTCTTTTTAATAAAATTATGGTCATATTAAAGTGAAAAATATTTCACCACAACCTGGCTACAACCAAAAACTTTTGCGTAATCATTTTGAATTGCTTCAAAACAGAAATAAAATCAAAAATAAATCTCAACCAATTCGTCTTTATTGCTATGCGAATTTTTGACTTCTTTATTTAATCTAAAATGTGTCTAAATATGTGTATTTTAAACAGGTATAACAGCGGTATTTTGATGGTTCTTAAATACTTCTTAATACTTCTTAAAGTCTTCTTTTTTGTATTAATTTATTGCATCATTGCGTTTTGCACTTGTAACTTAAACAAAACTGTCTCCAATATTTCGTATATTGGATTAGCCGAGCGGAGCGGTAAGATACTGATCAAGTAATCTTAGAACGCAGAATTGATACCCGCTCTATGATCCATTTTTTTTTTCAAAACAACTTCAAAGTAACGCGTATGTAACAAATTTTGTCACTTTTGGGTTACACAATTAAAATATGCGCAACTCCAATTCGTTTAAACGCTATTACACTATCTTTTTAAATTTCAATAAAAAAAAAACAGAATCTTATAATACAACAGAGTATAAACAAATGCCTTCTCACATCTTTATTAATACACGACTTATAACATAAATAAAAGGCAATGTAAGTTAGATCTCCATAATCTCTATGACATCCACTCAAATAGAAATTAGCTATCTAAATCAATCAGTTCGTTCATACAGTACAGGGAACGGTTCATCTTTTGGAGGCTGCAGCCAATTGCCTTCGGAATATTTCGTATTATCAGTCTCAATAACATGGAAGGTATATGCGTGACGGCTCTTATTCGATCGGTTATGGTCACTCTTATGCACAACTTGACCATGAATAATAATGCAGGTTCCTTTATATTAGAAAACAAACTATTAACTCCTATATCTTAAGTTCATGAAACAAAAACTACCTTTGCTAACTGTGATTGGAGTAAAATTCGACGTTGGATATATTGGTGCTGGTCTATCGTAGATTAAAAGTTCACTCGCTTTCAAATCGGGGTTTCTCATGAATCTTCTGTGAACACCACCCTTATGCGATCCTTTGATGAATTGCAAGCAACCATTTTGAAGTGTTGTATCTTCCAAGGCAAACCAGAAACCAATTGCTGTACTGGGCTCAGTATGCAAATACCAAGCATCTTGATGAGCAATAACTGCGAGAACAATGAAAGAGAAATGTCTTAATAATGAATATAATTGCACTAATTTGATCATACCTTCTCCGCCAATACCAGGGTGCTTGTAAATGTACATGCTTTGGCAAACTGCAGGTTTTTTGTAGTTTAATTGCCAACATATTTCTTTCACTCGATTGCTGAAGGTGATTTTCTTAAAGGATTCATTTTCAACATGGAGAGCGTGACCAACCTGAAATATGGATCAAAACAGACCATAAAATGTTAAAAAAATAATCCTTGAAAAAGCAAAAAAAATATGGTGAAACTCACTTTATTCAATGCCAACATTGGATCGACTAGTAATTCTCCATTTTCTCCAATTGCACCCTCTTCGAAGAAATAACGAACTTTATTGCCCGACTCTAGGAAATAGTTCTCCTTAGATTGTTGCTGTTCACTATTGATCGTACTGAAGATTATCCTATCACTCTTTGGTGCTTCCATACATAATGCACGACCAGATTTGTATAATTCTTCAGTCTCTTCGGGTGTAAGGAAGTCTTCAATGACAACAAAGCCATTTTCCATGAGCTGTAAAAATGAAAAGTTATTTTTTGTTTTTGGATAAGTTCATAATTAATGATCGATTAATCTCATTAAGGAAACAAATAATTATGTTGGTGGTCTTGATATTTTACTAGACTGCCAGTCTACTGATAAGAGTTACAAAGTTTCATAATTCAGAAAGAAATTGTCTCTTGAAATCGGTATCAAAGGTTAGGAGATCAGACGAGTGCTGATAAGATTCAAGCTATTATAATAATTATCAATAATTTTATTGAAACTTGCTTAGTAAATGTCAAAGTCTATTATAATATTTGATAGGAAAAATAAGTACATAAATAATAATATTTAAAACAGCTCTCTTCGTTCTTGAGGAGCGCTGTTCATTCACATTTTATTTAATAAATTAACTTTTATTTTATCAGTAAGATCGGGCGCGTGGATTTTTTTTTTTTTTTTTTTTTTTAATAGATAAATATTATTTTTGCTGTGAAAAACATTGTCATAAGACCGACAAGGTCACAGAAACATTTTTAAATCGATACTCATAAATACATAAGAGTTTTTTGCTGTATTCTTAAATGTAAAAATAAATTTATAAAATAGAAAAGGTTTTGCCACGAAAGCACATAAATAAAGGTTATTAAGAATTAACCAAAAATATATCACATAATGTCTTAACAATGCTTAGCTTTCTTCTATTGTAAAGTCCTCCGGACAACTATTTGCAAGACGGTGATGTTATGTTCTATGTAACGTCCAGTTTTTTCGGGCTGTGTACACTTTGAAGTCTGAATTGAATATTCCAAACAATGTATAATAATCTGAGCTAAGACCAGATTTTGTGTGAACAATTGACTCTATCTTTTGTTGGTAAAAAACTATTGAAAAAAGAGGCTGGGTGCGACCCACACTAGTAACTTCCCGTTGCATTGGTGCCCTTAGAAACAAGAGACCTTATTTTTGCATTAGTGCTTAAGATATCACAAATTAAAGTACTTCAAAAACCTTAGTAACTGTAAAAACTTGGTCTAGATCGTTTGTTCTTGGGGTATTTGAGTTTTGATCCTAAAAAAAAATTTAATTCAGGCTGTATACACGGAAGACAGACAGAATTGTCAGTTTTAAATTACAGCTTTATTTGTAGAAGGTTTGACAGGACCTGCTGGACTCATCAATAGTAGAAATTCGTGGTTTTGGCAAGTACGTACCCAAACAGAACTAAGAATTCAGACTCTAGAGACCCCAAAACTTCGAGAAATGTCAACATTTTCACTTCGACAAATCGGAAATGAAGTCAGGTTGATGTTTTTATTTGTAGGCTAAAATTTTACCACATCCAACACTCAATTCTCAGAACAGAAAAAAAGGTTACGAACTATTCACCATATAAAAAATGTTGGGATCCTCAACATTCTTTCAGTATCTAAGATGTCTGGACGTTCCGAAGAGCTAACGGAACATTCGATTAAGTAAAGTCCCGGTGCAGATATATATCGTACCGCTTCTCCTTCCATATTTTTTCATTGCATATTTGCGTTTTGTGAAACAAATTTAGCAAAGTAAAAGTGAAAAGTTGCAAAGTGAAAAGTGTATAGTGAAATAAGCTCAAGGTGTAGGTGTAGGGTATTCAACATTTGAATAAGTTTGACAACTATGTCTACAGGGCTTAAAAACCTGTTTTGTTTAATTTTTTGTGCATTGTAGTTTAATTTTGTTGAACCAATAAAAGTTTTATTGGCTATTTTATTAAATTATGTCAAAACTGACTTTATATCGGCCAAAAAGGAGGCAACTAACCTGTTCCTTTAAGCCCAATAAAAATCGTTGTCGATAAATAATAAGCTGTTCATGTAGTTTAGTTTGAGAATAAAGGAGACACAAAAACATTAATGCAGATGTGTTACTTAAGTATTCCCTATCATTGAAATCTCAAGACCGTTTTTTTTTTATGAATCCAAAACTTGTCGTATGTAGATAAAATATATTATTTTTCAAACTAATTTTTTTGGCACTTGTTCTGTTTCTTTTCTGGGAAACAAAAACCAATTAATCATTTCTGAGAGTTTTGGTTTGTTTAAAAATTGACAAGAAAGTACAACCTAATGCAAATTCAATCATAATCCCAGAAAAAGTTTTCAAACTCATCAGCAAAACTTTATACTTATTATTTTTTTCTAAATATAGAGATTTTGACAAACGTGGGAAAATCCACTTGATTATTTACTTTATTCATTCATCTATTTTTATTCATTTTGATCATCCCTATCATTCGAAATTTTCATTTCACCATTCAAATAGCATATCAGCAGTTTTTCAACCAAATTTTTGAAAAATGAATGAAAAACTCGCACTTTTATTTTAATATACACCTTTACACCGCATCTTTGACGTGATGAGTAAAATCACTAGTTTCAATCACTTGTCTTAAAAATAAACTAGAAAAAAAAAACAATTTTCTTTTCTTCGAGACTTCTTGAATCTGAAATTGATGATGAATATAATTGGGAGTGTGATGCTGGTGGGTTGCAGGTGTATTTTTTTGTGGTTAGCCAGACTTCCTATTTTTAATTATGTACAATACAACTACAATCGACGGGTGTCAGGTGAATAAATGGTTTACTTATGCATCCTCTAATAAACAAAGAATAAAGAAAGATTTTGGCGTCTGTGGCACCTGATGCACTCTTAAGTGATAGTGCCATCTAAAATTAGGGTATTGACGTGCTGTGTTCACACCTATGCATATACATTGTACAATACAGCTTTGAAAATATTGACAAATGATTTGTTTGTTTATAATTATTTGGTGATGCTTTATTATTTATTTGTTTATATTTTTGTTGTTGAGGATTTTTAAGTTGATTTTTAATAAAAAAAATTGAAATTCTCAAAATTTTTTTTTTCAAAATTAAAAAAAAATATGTTCAAAAATAAGCAATAAATGACAAAAAATAAAGAAAGATCAAAGTTGAGTCAAGAGCTATTAATGTGGTGGTTGGAGAAGTTTAGACTAATAGCTGCTGAAAGTTTTATTTAAAGTGATTCATATCACTTTGCATTTTGTTTATATATTCTGTGTACCTGTGTGTAAACCAAAACTGCATTACCTGGCTGGGAAAAGTGTATAACAGGAGTACCGTTATAATTTTTCCAAAATATCGGAAATATTGTTTTTTTTGCATATAATTTGTAAAGAGCGGAAATTATTGAAATGTTATAAACACAAGTGTTGTAGATAAAAGATTTGTTTACTAATGTCATTTTCGATCACAAAACTGAAACTGTTTAATTGTGCCATATCTGTAGTTTTTGCGTTAATAAAACAGTTTCAGAACACTTCTGAACTCTTCTGGACATCCAAGTGAAAACGAACGAAAGAATAGTTTCATGAGAAATGTCTGAACAATATAGAAGAGCAAACAACAACAGATATGTACATACTTTTGACAGTTTTCACAAATCTTTTTTTTATTTCAGTCATGCTGTACAAAACTTTTACAGAAAAACCCATTAAACACGAATGAAGGTTGTTTGGAGCAAATATTTTCTCAAAAAGTTGTACTTTTCTGTTCCGAACAGTTCAGAACAGAGTCATTTAATAAAGAAAGTGCATAATTTAAAAAAAAAAATACGTGACGAACGTTTAAAAGAAATCGCTACTAGAAAAGTAATAAAAACTAAGATTTTCAATTTTTGCTTGTGAAGAATAAAATTGTATGTTAATCTCCTAGTTCTGGGTACTTTTTACACTCAAACACAAGCTATGCATAAAAATGGTCATAATTTTGCTTAGAGACATCATATTAGATATCACCTTCATTTTTTTCTCCCTCGTTCCGTAAGTAGTACACACAAAATGAGGTCTGGTACTAGCAAATTTTATCTTCTATAAGAGTACCTAATCTTTCAGAAGAAATAGGTTAAGAACTTTACAAAAGCCGAACATTTTTAGTACCTACAAAACCCCTATGTAGGTACTATTTTTTTTTTTTAATCTAACTGTAATAGTGAATTTATGTTGTCTTGTTGGGCCAATAAAAAGTCAGTAGAATTATATTGTTTTATTTTTAGCTTAACAGCCCACTCAACGATTTTTTATTTTAATAAAACAATTAAAAAAAAACGATCATGGACTTTGCCTTATTTTTAATATAAAACTAGTTTTTGATCATATTTTTGTGGGTACGAATTTAGGTACTAAATTCTCTAAAAATGAAGCCCAAAACCAACTCCATAGACTCAATGCTTTCCAAAATATAGCTTTACGGTATTTACAATTTTTTTTAAACTCCGGATTTGGAGCAACAATTTTCTTTAATATTTCTGTGCAATAAAGTTTTGGTTCGGATCTATTTTTCAGGGCAGGTATTTTTTGAAAATTTGTGGGTATAGCAATTCTGTTTATTAATTTCTGAAGCGTGCCACAAGCTTCCAGGCGAAGAAAGGCCGACATTTTGGAAAACGGGTCCATCTTCTTGGATCTTTCATGTTTAGGGTGTATCTTGGAAACAAAAAGCTCAAGAAATGTTGTTTGGATAGCAATTTAATCTTCTGTATACCTATGCTAAATTTTTTGAAACTAAAACCAATAAAGTATCTCTTCTTTGAGTAAACTAATGTTCATTTGCATGACAAGTTTGGTATTTTCAGTACAACAAGTACAACCCGAATATACAGGATCGTTATAAACATTTCCAACAAATACCTGCATTGAGAAAAATAGATCTGAATCGTCACTTAATTGCACTGAATTATTATAGAAAATCGTTGCTTAAAATCCATAGTGAAAAAAAATGGTGAGTTCTTTAAGCTATATTTTGGAAAGCATTAGTTCTACGGAGACGATTTTGGCTTTATTTTTAAAAAAAAATTAGTAAACTAGATTTTAAGTGTTAAAACTGTAAAAAACTGAAGAAAGGTAAAAAAGAAGAGCCAACTGTTGTTTTCTAAAATCTTTCAAACTTTGAAATGTCACTTAATTTAAATTTTCTTTTCTTATTTTTATTTGTTTATACATAAGACAACATAACATCACTATTACAAAATGATAAAAGAACTTTTAAATCTCCCCATTAACAAATTTTATCTTGTTCGAATAGCCAGAAATTGCTTGAATCTTGTTGTCATCTAACAAGCCTGAGGCTATCCATCTACTTCAACATTAAGTTATCAAACTCATTACATTTTGATTGGTTTCACTAAGTTCATGGTCAAGAAAGTTTGTCACCGCAAAACAAAATATTGAAAAAAAAAAAAAATTCACATATTTTCTTTAGCTGCTAACATAACAAAAGTTATATTTTCTTACAGAGCATTGCTCTCTACAATCATAAATTGATTTTGTTTAAGCAATGCTTCTTATGCACAAATTGTAATGTAATTTAATAACCAGTAACAAGAGATAACAAAAAATTTAATTTTATTCCGTAAAATTAAGAAAAAAAATTATAGCACGTTTCGCGATTAATATTCACAAAAAAAATCATGCGTTGATTTTAATTTATGCATACATCAAATACATAGATAATATGTATTTTCAACAAAAATTGCAAACTTCATTGTTAAGTAATTTGACAATTAGAGGGTCTGGCACTAAAAAGTATTTAAGCTTCATTATTTAGACAGTAGAGGTAGACACAATATCAGACAGGACTTCACTGACAATGACCTCCAAAATATCAGAAGCATATAATAAGGTCAAAGTTTCTATTGAAGATCTTTTTGAAATAAAAGAAAAATTAAGTTGTCTGATGGGCAATTATTAGAATTAATATTGAAACCTATTAATACTTAAGAATATTTGTTTGGTTTCCATAAAAACGACCGTTCCAGAAAGAAATCTCATAAAAAATTGAAAAAATAAAATAAAACAAACAACAAAAATACAAACCTCCTCCAAAAGTGTGCTGTGCATTTTTTTTTTTAATATTTCACTCAACAAATCCACTTAAGAACAATCTCAACTTAACTCAACACTTCTTCAAGATCACTCTTTGTTTTTATTTATTAAAATTAGAATATTTCGAGAAATTCAACAATTTGCTTTAATTTTCTTTTAACAAATACAAAAATCACTCTAAATATTTCCTCTCGATATAAACACACAAAAAAAAAAACAAAGTGATTTTTCACTTCCGACACGGAAAAGTTTAGTTCTTAATTTTAGCGTTCGTTGACTACACAAAAGTATCTCAGAACACAATCGTATGTGTATTTAATAGTTTCACGATCGTTTACAAACTGAGTTTGGTTTTTGAACAGAAATCAGCAACAGCAGACAATTTTAAGTACACCCAGCACAGCAAATCAAGTAAATTATGTTTCCAAGTTGTGTGTTTGAAAAATATAATCTTAGTGCGCCGACTCAGGGTAAATTGTATCTTGGTATACACCAGGCATAAGCACACATGTTAGCGTAACTAAATTGGATTCTTTAAAATGTGTCAGCAACGTTGAGGGTGATGGCAGTCACAGTACGATCGGAAATTTGAAATGCTCAATCAAAAATTGTAAACATTACTCATTAAAACAAAGAAATATGAAACAAACTCTTAATGAACTGTAAGTACTCGTAATCTACTTAAGATTTCGTTGAGTGAAAATCTTTGAGATTGAGTATAAATATACATTTTATTTGGGTACATTTCGAACCATGCCTTGCGGGTGGTGGTAAAGTGTTTCCCTTTTATTACAAAAAAAAAATTGTCGACCTTTGGAAATACTTATTAAAATTTTAAATGAATTACCAATTTTAATGTTAATTAAGAGGAAACAAATGCAAAAAAAGTACTCTATGGAAGTGACATGCGCTTATAGCATACCGACCTTGAGAAAATCTGATGAATTGCATGCATGCATATTAAATAAAAATCATATGCAAAGTATTTGGCATGCTTAAGTTTGATCAATATAGCTCGTATTAGAAGCTATAGAGACTAAAGTGTGATTAAAAGCGATCGATTTGCGTAAGACTAATAGTGTAAATTATTTTATTCAGAGCAGGATTCCAGATTAATTGAGGCTTTTATCATGTTCAATTGATATTAAGTAGAGTTATGGTTTAAATGAAACATTTTTCTGTGAGTTTTGTTTTTTTAATCTTAACTTTTAGGATTTGTAAAACAAAATGGAAAACACTCATATTGTATACTTTAAATTTCATATTGAAATACTTTATTATCTTCAATAAGTTATTTTATCAATATCACATTGATTGCGTTGATTTTGACCTTGAACATTGCTATTAAGATTACTACCTTACCTGTGCAATAAATTAAGTAGGTGTTCAATAAAACATACTTATCAATTAAGCCGATAATGTTGCATTCGAAGGGAAGAAGAGAACACTCCTCTGGTTATAATGATGGATGCAAATTCTTATTTAGATCCGCCATATAGGCAGTAGCATATTAAGGAGATGTTTGAAACCGAGTGTATAAAATAATGTCATATGATGTGAAGCGCCTACAAAGATAGATTGCTAATTTTTGTCCAGTTTTCTACTGGTGGGGAACCAAGTAGTATGCGGGTCGAAGGGCACGAAAACCATTTTTCGTCAAAACCTTGACTATCTCGAAACTCTTCCTTTTGTCTGTCAAGGATAGTTTCATTTTTTTGACGACATTTATTATAGCTACTGGACCGTGTGTTAATAGCCCGTTAAGAGCTATACAGAATGCATCGCTCGTCGCCGAGTGACTTCACTGACAGATGCAATTTGTGTGGACATCGCCCATCGGCAACAAAATGACGTTGCTGATCACTCAGCAATTCAGCCAAAAGTTCAAATGTGTAACTTTTCCTAGCGATGAATTTGGCATATGTAAGTGACATCGCTCAGCGACGAGCAATGCATTCTGTTTAGCTTTTTATACCCATTCTTGCTGCTTCCGTTTCAAAACTCACAATATCGCCATTGACATTTAGTTTCAGTGAAACAAACTCAAAGTTTGTTTCTCTGGTGTTGACGTTCAAGTTTTGTATGCATATGTATGTATACATTAGGGTGGACCACAATTTAATTTTGTTGTTATTTCTTGGGCTTCTTTTGGAATTAAAGTCCTCTGGGCTCATATTCTTGTCAGAATGTTTTCAAATTTTAAATATTATATTAAGAGGTCGCAAACATCGATTTTATGGAAAATATGTCTATTTTCGTGTTTTTAATTGTTAAAAGATATAAATAACAAGTTTTAAAAAATATTACTTATATCAAAATAACCTAGAGAGAAACTGTTTAAAAATAAATTTTTATTGATATTTAAAAAAAATGCTATTTTGTAACAGTTTCTATTTTTATTATTTTGATATAAATAACATTTTTTAAGTGAAATTCTGGCCCACCCTAATATACATAATTCATTCAAGAATGATTTAAAAACAATTCACACGACAGAGCGTAACTTTGTCTAAAACGTTGTTTGAAATCAAAGGTATCGGTGAAATCTTCATGACCAAGACCAAGCCAAGTAAACTGATATCGATTTACAAGATTGTTGACGAAAGCCTGTAGCCATTCACATGATAATTCAGATTGGACTGTATGCACGATATAAATTCCAGTTGCATTCTTAATGTTCTGTTAGGATCCTTTATTAACAATAACGAAACTTAACCTATTAACTTTAGAGCCAATCGAAGAGACTAATTAGTTTGGTCCTATTCTGTTCTAATTTGTTTCATGAGCTTAATAATTTGAAAGTTTTAGCTTAATAATCTCCCAGAATACAGTCTACATGATTCAGATTAAGAGATTCCATTTTCCATCCCAAAACATAAAGATTTTCCTCTTCTAAGAAGTTTCTTATAAGCTGTCTGGTATTTTGGAATAAGCTGTTTTCAGGGACTTTTGACCCCAAATTTTGCCAATAAAGGATCTTAACAGAACATTAACATGTTTAAATACAATGGGCCATATTCATAGATGTTGTCTAAGCCGTTACTAAGAAAAAATCGGGTTTATCCTATACAATTGACATAGGATAAACCCGAGTCTTTCTTAGTAACGGCTTAGACAACATTTATGAATATGGCCCAATATTTTGTTCAAAGAAATGAAAAAAATCTCTTAATTTTTAAAGTTTTTCATGTGTTTGCACTTTTTTTGTTCCCGTTCAAACTTACCTTTTGGAACAATTTTTATATTAATCATTTTTTGGAGTAGGTTTCGGTAAAAATCGATTTCAAAAACAAACTAAAAAACTAAAAATTACAGAAATAAATTCACAAATGTGTGCAAAATTTCAAGCTATTACCATCTAAATTAGCTTAGTTCTTGCTCTAGACAGGACCATACCATTTCGTTTGCATTTTTTTTGCTTGCTACTGTACATACAAATAGATTTCAGGAATTAGTTTAGGTTATGTACATATTTGTACCCTGGATCGTGTCAATATGTATGCTCTTCGAAACGTTTGGACATCGATGGTATTGATAGAATGGCGTACCAGCTACATATGACAATGTTTCGCCTAGCAGAAAAGTCGATTAAGTGTTGATGCAGGTGGTCTCTTTGTGTAAACTAAACCTATTTTCTAATTGTACAAATATGGTTTACGCTCGATTTAGGATTTTAACTCCCAAATTTGGGGAAACTGAAGTTAAACCAGGGTTGAAGCATATACAGTACGCTAAGGCAAGTTCATCTATGGCCTAATTGCAACTTACGTGGTAATCCCCGTTTTTAAATTAAAATTATTCGGAAGTAAATATAATTAGACTGCACGCGGACAAAGTATTCAATACTATCCACTCCTTCTACCAAACTATCCCCTTTAAAATTATTTGAATGCACCAATATTCGATACGTTCTTCACAGTTCAAAGAACATTATGTATTATGTATATAAAATGATTTTAAACTAAATCATTGTTCTTTTCTTTCTTTGTAATGTGACCGTGTGGGTGCAATATAAATCGCTTTACAAACATGTGTAACTTTTGGATTCGTTAAAAATAACGTAGCTACCCTCTCGGGATGATACATCGGAAACTACGCACAAAACACATGTTAATCTTTGTTTGAAGTTCGAAAGCAAAAAAAAAAAAAAACAGTGTCTCTGATAGTGTTGATAAAAGCGGCACTTCTCGTTGATGTACTGACAAAATTTACTTTATGAAAATTTCTTTGAGTGCCTTTGGTATCACGCGAACAATTTAAATATGTTGTGGTTCAACTGACACGTGGTTCTGTCATGTTCGTAATACTACTTGATAATGTGTCGCACAAAAACAATCTGATTAAAACATTATTTGAATGAAATAATATACATAGTATGGGGGATATAGTTGTTTTAGGGAAAATTAATTTTGTTTTTTTTTCGTGTGGTTTGGATATAGCGAAAATCGCTATATATTTGACAGTTAGTCCAAAATTGGGTTCATTGGCTGTGGTTTATTTCCCCCCTTTGAAAACAAAATCCAATTCGGATCAGATCTGGGGGAAAAGAAAACAAATCTAATGTTAGTTAAAATATCGATAGAAGAACAGACATGAAACACTACGTGTGAACCAAGAATCAAATAAGAACACCTGAGTAGTTTCAGAAGGTTTTTGAAATATCAAGTGCAATAATCGACTTTCTCCAAAGCGATCGATGTAAAGATTTGTTCCACTGGTCGGTGACACATACCATCAGATCACCAATGGTCCTATTGCATCGAAAACCGTAATGCTGGTCATAAAGCTTCCGTTCTTAGAGATATTTCTTAAGGTGGTTATTTATTAGCGTTCCCACGACCTTTGTTATTTTAATCGGCCTATAGTTGGAGGCAACGAAAAATTTGACCTTTTTCGCGACTGGCTGTACAAACACTGTTTTCCATCCACTCAGAAAAAGAACAGTAGAGTAAAACAGATGGAAGAGGTGACCCAGTGGTTTTTCTAGAACACCTCTTCAGAGCGATGGCAGTGTCAACTGATGAGTCCTAGTGAGACCCACCTGGACGAAACGCCAAATTTTTGTATGGACTAAAGGCCGTAAAAAAGCTATTTTAAATCAATAATTTAACAAGTCCAATTAAATAGTGCTAAGTCTTCTACTTGGCTGATTTATTTATTTATTTCAGTAGTATATAGATTTTGTATTATAAAACCTTCATTCAGAAATATTATATTTAGGTTTATCAAAAAAATGAGTGATTACTTTTGGTTAATTCTCAATCCCCATATCCCCTTTAAAGCTCGAATCAAACCAATAATTTTCTTTCGGTCTAAAAGTATTAGTCCTAATACGGAATAAAATTTCTTATACCCGAAAGAATTTGTAATCATATCTTCGCTGGAGAGTTATCACTATCAAGTGAAGAAAACTATCGAAGAAACTATTGACACCATTTCAGCCTACTTTATAGCTTTGTACAAGTTTGTACAAGCATACAGTCCAAGCTAATAGCTTATTGAAAGTGCCGGACTGGGCTATTTCCAAAAAAATTAATAAAATGAAAATACAAATCTGATCCACGAGTTTAGTCTAAATATTGATTTTCTGAGCCTAGGGCGTCGCATTTGAAACATTACATCACGTACTACAAACAATATAAATGTTGTGTGTGATCAGATCAGACTCCATTATGCTATTGCAAGAATTTGTTGCACTCTTTCGTCTTTCACTCTTTGGAATGCAAAGGCACTAGGTCTTGAAATATAATCATCATTTATGTATGATTTTTTTTTAAACAATAGCTTAATGCTTAATTATTACACTAAGAGAAGATTATAAATTTCGTTGAAAATTTTTTTCAATGAATAAAATACTTTAAAAAAAAACTTGATAGCTAAGCTAGTTAGGCATACCTTATAAATTATCAAATAACAAAGTTGGCACTTTTACTTAAATTATACTCGATCAATTAATATGAAAGTATAATTTAAGAAACTATGCAATAAATATCCAATCAATAACTTTTCAATAGGTTTTATTGAAAGTAAAAACGAAGAAAAGACGATGGAGATGTTACCTGCATATTGCAGCGATGCGTCGTCGTCGAGTCGATTATCACTTTAAACGCACTTCACGATTGTAATTTGTCAATCTTGGTAGACAGCTTACGACAAGGAACTGGTTGTTTGTCAGATTCTAGACAATTGGACTTATTAGCAAAGTTGATTACTTTGGGAAAGAAGAATAAACTTTCAGTAAAAACAGGAATATCCTAAAAATATTTAAAGTTGACGTTTATTCTTCAAAGGTCTGAAATGTAGACTAATACGATCATTGGACCAGGACCAGGACCCATGATAAACAGAAAAGAAGGTACCAAGAATATTCCTGCCACAGTTACCTTTTTCAGAAGAAACTAGGGACTAAAGAAAAGATATCAGTCTTAAGAAGCAGTTTCCAGAAGTTCACCATTGTATCGGTTACAAAAAACTACACTTATCTGGTGGAGAAAGTAGACACAAGCTGTTAGCAGTACTAGATAAAATTACAGCTGATGTGAAAGCACTTCAGGAATTGCGATGGTATAATCTGATCTATCGGAAATTGAGAGATTGCGGTATCTTCTTTGAGAAGTCGCAACTCGATCAAAAGAAAAGGATTTTTTTGTTCAATTCAATTGACAATTTACAATGATCCCGGATCAAAGGCAAATTCTTGTAACTTTCTGAGGAAAAATAGATCTCATCCATTGTTCTGCGTCACTCAACCACGTGAGGAATACCTTAAGAGCAACATTAAGATACTTCTTGTATTCTCAATTCATAACAGAACATGGTGCTAAGCAGTACTAAATTTCCCAGTCTTAATATCCAAAAAGAAACTTGGTGTTCTCCTGATGATCCAACTGCACCCACTATTCCAAAATAGACGGAAGGATTATTGTTACAGTAATTTGAGTCGAACGTGATCATTTGAATTAAAAGCAGAGGTCAAATCTTACTAATGCCAGTCGTTTAGTTAGTTGCTACTGCCTACTGCTGAAAGCTAAATATGTCTATCTTGGCCAGTTGGTATACGATAGTTGCACAGCCTGAGATAGCAGACGTCAACATAGAACCAGAGTATGAGATTACAACAGATGTCAATAACTTACTATGTACTTTAGACCTTAAAATCCACAAAATCCTCCGGAGACAATAGAGTGATAAAACGTGGAAGAACAAAATTTCAAAAAAACACTCGTTACTACTATCAAATGAAACACAAGTACAATCCTGAGCACAATAACAAGTTTCGTCAAATATTTAATAGGAAATTACAAGGGCCTCTTTTTAATGAGGAGACTACAACCGCTCCTGAACTCGAAGAAAATTCATTATCATTTCTGCATTGTGTGCAGCCAACAAAATACTTACCGGAAGGAACCTATTTTATTTCCATATTATTATCAGAGCTCTGATTCATACTCTCTCCCACCAACTGAAGTTGTTTTATTGTCTTTCTTTGCGTCAAAGTCCTAACCCATAAGTTTTTTGGCAGTCTTTCCCGCAGTAATGTCTCAATTGAGTCTAGAAATGAAACTATCAACTATCAATTACTTTCCCTTCCGAAGTTCGGTGGATGTGGAGTGGATGCCTATGGCAAACCTCAAACTTGTTGTGAGTTAAGAAATATAATACAAGAAGTGCAGGAAAAAAAGTAACCGCAAAGAGACAACACTCGACTTGTTTTGTCTGTTTTTTTTTTCATTTTTAATTTTTATTAGTAAAGCATCTTATTGGCCTGTCAATTGCATAATTAAATAAATTGAGAATCGTACATTGACGTCCGTCGTGTCAGTTTTGGCAGATGCCAGCGGCAGCATAGTGTGGCGGTGTTTTTTTTTTTATTTTTTGTTTAATTTATTATTCAATTTAAAAATCAAGTTATATGTTTATAAGCTGTATGCTTAATGAGAAAATAAAGGTAGGAAATAAGTTGCAAGTACGTCGTATAGGTTTAAAATAGCTTTTGGGTCTTGGCTGATCTTTGATCGTTTATCACTTTCACTTGATAACATTTGATTCGTTTAAATTTATCGTACTTTTGTTTCTTGAAAGAAATACTAAAACTTTTAATGGTTTGTGTGTTTAAAAGGGAAGGGCTTAGACTGAATTTAGCGTATCGGTATATGGCTGTAACACTGCATGCATATTAATCTGTCAGCGACTGAAGAACGAAATTTGTGCCAGAATATGTGGTATCTGAAGAAAAGTGATAGTGAAGCTCTCTATATAAAATTTATTTTTATGAGAGAGTTCAAAGCCCCTAGTGAACGGTGATTATTATGTTGAAAACTCTCCCCTGATGTTCAACAAGCTGCAGAAGAAATTACACCAACTTATTCGAACAGGAGACAAACCGAAATTAAATACCCTGTCGAAAGAAGAGAGTTGAT
This sequence comes from Meliscaeva auricollis, assembly GCA_948107695.1. Lineage (NCBI taxonomy): Eukaryota > Metazoa > Arthropoda > Insecta > Diptera > Syrphidae > Meliscaeva > Meliscaeva auricollis. The sequence continues at coordinate 77,732,320 of OX403616.1, read as the reverse complement.
ATTAGAGAAAAGAAGAGCTCGTAGAAAACGGAAGAATACCAGACGACAAAACAACGTTTAACCGCCTGAGCAACGAACTTAAAAAACAAATCTACGAATTCAAAAATGATTCACTAAGCAGATTCCTGAAAGCTTAATGACGAATGTTTCAACCTATTATTCGCAAGCAGCTAAGCGCCTGAAAAGACCGCGGTTACAAAGCCCGCCCTTAAAATTTAAAAACGGGAAATGGATCGGAACCCCGAAAAAAAACTAACTTCTCTGCAGGACATCTTGCGAACGTTTTTAAGCCATTCCAGCAAACACACCTGAAAACAGCTAACAGTTAATTGATAAAGTAGATGAAGTAAAAATACCAATTGGTACACTCAAAGAAAGAAAAAGTATGTGTCAACATCAACTATCGAACAAAAAATCACCTGGGCACAATCTTATAAAATTGCTTAGGTTAAGAAAGAAATTCCATTAAAAGCATTCATTAAACTCCAATAAATAATAAATGTATGCCAAAAGATCCAATGTGTGCCACATAATTGGAAAATCGGTGAAGTAATTGTTATACCCAAGCAAGTTAAGCCAGCACCAGAAGTTACGTCTTACAGACCAATATAGCTTATACCAATTATGACAAAGGTTTTTGACAAATTGTTACTGAAAAGATTGAGTAAAATTATAGAAGAAAGAAATCTTATTCCAAATCATTAGTTTGGATTCAGAAATAAACATTCCACTATGAAATACTAAAATCGTATATTACAGGCCGTCGCGTTAGAGTTCGGTACGATCAAGAATATTCAGAACTAAAGAAAATAAATGCCGGTGTTCCACAAGGAAGTGTCCTAGGACCTACCCTATACAAGGGATATTCCAGTGGATAATAACACCATTACGGCTACGTTTGCAGTTGATACTGCAATTGTGGTGCTTGACAAATGCGTTGTCAAGGCAGCAGAAAAATGCAGTTCTAGTATCAAAATGTACAATTGAACTATTATTGAACTTGCCTAGATAAGTAATTGACACCTTGACTTTTTTATTACTCTTATTTATGCCAATATCATGATATTTCTCGAATTAAATCCTTATTTTAACTATTTTTCTTCACTAAACCAGTGCTATCTCATCAATCTTCGTTATAAAATGATGAAGGAACACAATTTCAATGTAAATACCTATACAGCTCTCTGGGCAAATAGTATCTTTCTATATCTGCACATAACATCTCACCTAAACTACTCGTGTGTTACACTACAGCTAGCTAATGTTCCACCTACGTAGATTAATCTTAAAAGAGATCAATCTTCTTCTATTTATTTTTTCCTTATGACTTACAAGTTGGCAATGGAATTAGCTTTAGATGAGATGCTTCTTCTCGTATACACGAGCTGTTATGCTGCACATCACAAGTTTAGTTTCCATTAGGTATTAGAATATGCAGAAATGTTTACTTCTGTAAATTTTCTTACATTGTTATGATCTGATCGTCTTCAAGTATGTAGTAGGAGTGTGACGATCAAAACTCAAATTATCCAAGGGCGTATTTAATATTTATTTTCTATTCAACGTTCTAGATTAATTTAAACTACTGTAAAAAATGCGAAGAAACTTTTAACTTCAATAGAATATTTCAAGACCTTAACTCTTGACGTAATTTGTAATATCAGTTAACACTTATATTAAAGTCTTTATAGGATTCATAGTAGAAATCTACTCTTTACAAGAGTTTTTATTTTTTAAGATTATAATAGATTTAAGTCTCTTTGAAAGGCTTTTATTTTTTCGAGTTAAAATGTGTGAGTTAGTATTATTGTTGAAACAAGGCAATATTACAATTATAAATCAAACATAACTTTTAAATTTACATAGGGTTCATTTTTACAATTATTAACAATACATAAAGCTGAATTGTAAGAAATTGTTCTCATTTCCTTTTTCTCACTCCTTCTATATTTGTTCTCTTAAATTCTAACCTCGATTGAATAAAGAGCACGCTTTAAACTGATCGGTATTTTTCTCTAGAATCCGCACTTATTTTAAGAATTATATTGATCATAAAACACAATTTTCTTTTTTTTTTTTTGACATGGCCAACACAACAACAAAAGTTATGAAAGAAAAGAAATAGAAAACGAGTTTTATATTTAATTGATTTTTTGTTCTCTTCTAAGCTAATCTTTTTAAAGATACGCAATTTCATACCAAATGTTAAGAGAAGTCTTACAAGAGTAGATATTACAAGGTAATTTTGGTAATACTATATTTGTGTCATCTCATTACACCAAAACTCTCATTATAAAAATAAAACTCTTATCAGAAACTAAAACTCATCATCTTGTTTTAAAACTAAAACCGATTCCTCTGACTAGGCCGTAATAGTTTTAAGAATCTTATAACAATCTTAAGAGGATATGTTTACTATTTTCGCTATCGTAAATCAATCATGTAAGATGCTTGGAGCTTCTCTTTCAGCAGTTGTTATGAATTTTGTAGCCTTGTATTGACTCTTATCTGGGCTCTTTCTTATAAGCGTCTGCTGCTCCACTGCACCGCAGTCTCGTAAGTAAAGATCTCAAATTCATGATCTTTAAAAACCTTAGTAAGTGTTCAGCATTAAATGAAGCGAAGATTTGGTCTGGCTGTTTGTTGTTGAGCTATTTGAGTTGTGAACAGTTTTTAATAGTTTTATTTATGTTTAAGAAAAACAGTCAGTTTGTTTTTATTGAAAACGTTATGATTTGTTGAGTACCTACTTCATTTCATGCAGAAAAAAATTATCCTCTACTCAAAATCATTATTTTTTATCGAGATATTTGAAACGCAAAATACGATAGAAGAATTTTGCTAGGCACTTTAGCAGTTTTTTCACTTAAACAAAAAAAACATCATTTGAGCTTTCCTTAGAACCTTGCATTCTTGCATTCTTAATAACGACCTTATCTGTAGAGTAGAGTTCACTCGGAACTGATTTTCTTATTGATTCCTGAGATATATGAGCGAACAACAATTTTTCAGCAATTTTTGGAAATGAAGTTTTTTTGCTTCAAAAGAAAAAATTGCACAGGATATTTCTATAACTACTACCAATTTATGGGAACACTGTTTTGTGCAGATTGTGTGGAGTAAATATCATTGATATTTGATTTATCAAGATATTTAATAAAAATATCATTTTTAAACAATTTTCCATAGTTAAAAAAAAGTGGCTCTCGATTTTTTTGAAATACTTATCAGGTATTTATTTATTCGGAAGGTTTAAAACAAAACTATCCTGAAGTCGATATAATTATTCGTTCTGAAGATATTTAAGACTAAAGCCATTTTCCACCTTTTTCAAATTGCAGTAATAGAAAAACTACTTCTTAAATCTTGAAACTCCTTTCTGCATCTGTTGAGAATAGAAGTTGCACAGTAAAATTTATCTTGGTTCGTTTTCGAGATATGGTGAACAAAAAAATCTGTCACAAACGTACGATCGTTTGTACATACATACCCACCAAAGGCGCGGTGGATTTTGAATGATTTGAATGATTTGTGGATCGTGAATGATTTTGAATAGTAAGTCGAAGAAAAATTATTCACTGGAAAAGTCAATTGCAATTTTTTTCGTGCAATGTATATCAAGCCATACCTATAAGTTAAGCAATTCAAGTCTTTGTTATATTTACATTAAATCATTGAATATTGAAATTGAAATTAACAATGAGATCAACGCATAATGAAAGTGCCTTCAAAAGAAACTTCTTTGGCAGATGCAAATGCTACAATTGTATTTTTATTCAAAAGTAAAAAAAAAAAGCTTCATAATAATTGTTTCGCTACTCTTACACAACGGCCCAACAGAAAGATACATAGAAATTCACCAAATAATTCGGAATGAAGCGGGTTATTTTCTTATTTCATATATTGTTCTTTGAATAAAAAGTTTTTTTTTTTTTTTTAAATAAAACCGTGTATTGATGCTTTAATTTTTTTGAGTTTTCTATGGTGTGAGTTCGAGTTTTGAAAGCACACGCAGAACTAGAACAAAAGGTAGAGTGGGTAAAGTAATGTACGCAGCATGTGCAGATTCATGTTGCTAGGAGTTTGATAGTTGTTGAAAATGGAATTTAAAAACGGTAAGTCGGAAATAATCGAGTTATATGGAAAACACGCCACTGATACAATTACAAACATCTTTAAAAAAACGACGGATATAGACTCTAGTGACTTCAAAATGTTAAAATTTGTCATTTCGACAAATCCCACCAATCACAACCTAGTTTTTTGAGCAAAACTACAAATGCAGGTTGCAATCATTATGAACATTTCACGCACATATTTTTATCAAAATCGGTATATTAGTGCCGATTCGACAAAATTCAAATAATTCAAAAATTCTCGAAAAAAATGGTCAAATTATGGTTTGTGCAGACCGACCGACCGACGACGCAGTGACCGGTGTATGACGAAAAGTACTTTTTTTTGACATCTTTTTCATCGAAATGCTGGTTTGGATTAAAACTTCAAATTCTTTGTTGACACCCTATAGGTAATGCACGTAAAAACAAGTTGGTATAAGCAGTATATGAATGCCATTGAGTTCATTTCACATACCATTACGTCAAAGGGTACTGATGCTCTTAAAAGTACAAAGCTGGCACAAGCTTAATGGCGGATACAAAAGGGTTGCCAACAGTCACCAAAGTTTAAAAATTAGAAACAACATAATAAACAAATTTAATAAGAAACTAGAATGAAAATTAATTATTGTATCTGCTATTGCTTCTAAAAGTTTTACACAATTAGATAAGATCGTAAAAAAACAGCAGGCTATCAACTTTCCGTAGGAATATAAAAATATTATTGGCTAACTCACTCTTTTTTTCAACAAACCTGGGAATTAATATGTAGTAAGGCTATTATTTTTGACAGATCCTCTCCTGGTTTACCATCAACCATCTACCATCATCGACCATGGCTACAATAAGATGGCTTTTAACTTTTATAAGTTACGTTTTGTTCGACAATCAGCCATGTTGTGGATGTTGTTACACTGCCATTATTCGCTTACCTCTCAAAAGCACCACAAACAGCTTCAACTTCAGTGAGATATTTCTTCTTTATTATTATTATTTTTTTTTTTTTCTTAATATTATTTCTTTCTTCAATATCGTCGTTGTCGTAGTCGTCGTCGATCTTAAGTTTGGATTTGAGTCTGAGGTGAAGTGTACCTACTACCTGTTGAAGTCACTAGATCTTCAATTCAGTGTGGTTTGGGTGTCACAACTGTTTGGATGGATTTTTCTCTGCATGCTTGATCAAATAAAAAAATTATTATTTTTAACTTGATTCGTATAAAAAAAAACTAAATTTAATTAAATTTTAAGTGAAGTGCTGAACGAATAAAAAAAAACCTTTCGAGGATTAAGTTCAAATAAAAAAGGATATCGGTCATCCTAAAAGAGTGCTTTAATATTTAAAATAAAAAAAAAGAAAAACAAAAATCATGTTAAGTTTCAAGGAATTTATATTTCTCCTCATTGGACTAATTAATATTGCATGTAAGTAAAAGCGTCCAATCCTCAAATATTATTGTGATTGGAAAGTATTTATCTGAAAGCCATCAACAGTGTTTTGTTGATCTAGATTCTTTTTCATCACACGATCTAAAAAAAGATCTATTTTTGTTCAAAATAAGTAACTTGTTTTATCTTTTGGATATTTTTGCAAATATTTAACGGACTTCTTAAGTTTAAGACGAGGAAAACAAAAAAAAAAATTAATAAAATTGTTAAAGCTAATAGCCAACAATATACCAACAGCAGGCAGATTTAAAAGAAAAAAAAAAAGAGCACAACAAAACTCGCTTAACTGGTGTCTTATGCATTTAAGTTGGTCATAATATTGCCAAAGGCGAAAATGTTATAAAATAATTTGTGATGCTGCTAGTGATGTTTTTTTTTTGTTTTTTTTATTTTCCTTGATTCACTTTTTTTTTCATACGATTCAAATAAAATGATAGTTGTGTATTTTCTATACGGGATTAGATAGATAGTGCTATATTTTATGGATTGGTGTCTAACCGTTTTGATGCCACACTTTGAATGTTGAGTTGAGATGGTGCAGCAATTAAGAGACGTGTTTCCGACCATGATGATGGTGATGATGATGATGATATGAAATTTAGTGGTAATTTGAAGCTTCTTGATTTTTTTATTCGCCTTTTTTTTTTGTTGATGTACATATTTATTGCGCAGATGATAATATTGTTAGATGGAGCTAGATGTGCAGTTTGACATACAACTGGGGAAGGAATGTGGTTTTATGATTGTGTGATGCCAAGGCAAGGCTACAGAATATTTCTATAATGTTGTTTTTATATGAACATTTTTGTATTTTTTTTGACATTCAAAGCAGTTTTCTAGAACATTTTTCTTTTTGCAAAATTAAAAATTTGTGCTAAAAGTATCAAAGTGTATGATAGTTATAACGGAAGTATGTCATCGCAATTAGATTAATTTTGATTTATTTAGAGCAATAAGCCGCTAAGGTTGATCATTTTTGACCGAGTTACTTTAGTTGTTTAAATGAAGAGTTTGTACGTCAACTCTTTTGTTTAAAAACTCGAACAAGTGTTGTACAATAATTTAAATGATAGTTGCAGCGTATTAGCAAAAGTAAATGATATTAAAACGAAACACTACAAAAGGAGATTTTATCTTGTTTTCAATTTGATTTATTGTAATGGGCTTAGGTGTTTTTTCTTACGGGATTCCCTCTCGTAAACAATAATTTTTTGAAATTATCATTTTTTTTTTTTAAATATTATTTAGTAATGAAACAGAATATCATCTTTTATGCTACCCACGTTAGTATTATTAATAATGGAATTATTAACTTATGTTAATTTTAGATAATAATCAATAGTAATTTATGGTTTTCTAATTCCAATTTTCGTGATGAATGTTATTAAAGTGGTTAAGTTTATAAATTTCGATGCTTGATATCTTTTTCTTTGCAAAAATTAAATTAAAAGCCTGATTTGGTTATTATCAATCAATTTCTAAAACAATTAGTTTGAAATTTATAAAAATCTCCTATTACATATATATTATGAGTTTAATAAGAAAATATTTCTACAAGCGTTTCAAAAAATACAAAATTAAGACACCATGTCTTGAAATATATATCTTTCTTCATTTTGTTTGTTTTATACGTAACCTTAAATTGATTAAAAGATACTTGTACTGGTTTTTGAATTTCTAAATATTATGTACTTAGTTGTATATTTGTATATTTTCGTTGTAAATATATTTTAGTGAGATTATCTGATAGTAGTATAATTAGTTAAGGAGACGAAATAAAACTGCACATTTTATTAGAGTGTTTTTAATATATATATTGTCTAGTAAGTGCAAAAGTGTAGTAGACTCCACATATTTAATAAGAGAACAAAAACTATAAGAAGCTGAAGTTGTTTAATATGATTCTGTAGTTTTTTTGTAGAATTTATTTCTTAGGGAAATTACATACAAATCTTAGTTTTGCCTTAAAGTGTATAAAAACCTTTAAAGTCTACGAATAGCTGAGAAATTATTTTTGTAGTTTTTAATATTTTTTGAAAGCAAAAGAGATGGATTGAAATTATATGACCTTGGTCCAAATAGCAATTCTTACTGGCACTCATATCAAAATAAAGCTGAAAGTTAGTTTATCAACGTTATGAAGTTTTATGAATATTGTCGGTGAAGATTTAAAGACATTCTTGTGTGAAGTTCCTATTGCAGAATTTTTTTGGTCGTTCAATTTTTTTTAATTAAGTTACCTGTTTTTTTTAATAAATTGTTGTTGTTGATATTGGTTAAAAAAATCGTATTTTAATTCCGTCTTCTTTGAAATATTGCAAGGCAGTCCGAAAGTTTGGTCAGTGTATTGACAAAAAGAAAGCTTAACATCGATATTGTAAGCAAAATCATCTTTAAATTTAAATTTTAGATCAATTGTTTCAAAAGTCAGAAATTCCGCTTTTTTTTCTTTTCTCCTATACAAAATTACAAAAGCCTTGGATTTTATCAATAATATGTTACGTGTCTTAAACATTATTTACCAAACAGATCCCATTCTGTTGTCCATCGAATAACTTTAATATTTATTCTGGGATACCACAAAGCGCAACATTAAGTCCTATACTCTTAATTTTGCTAAAAATCTTTCATTAATCTTTTGAATTGAATAATTTATGCGGATAAAAAGTTCAAATATGATCTTAATTCGATTTTAAACTGCTGTGTTTGTGACTGTTTGTCACCACACCTCAAATACAATACAGTAAAATTACTTTCCATTTGTGTTCGAAAGAAAAATGTTGGTTAAGTAGGACTGTGTCCATATGGGACCAAAGATATAGGGTGAAACAGGAGAACCAGGGGGTGACATTCTGTACGGAAAAAAAACGAACAAATGTTTTCGTATGTGCGAACGGTTTGCTTTACATACTTGAAAAACGAAAGTTTTTGTTCTGAAAGTATCGCACAATTTCTTTCGTTTTTGAAAAGTTTTTGTTTCGTTTTTTTATAGTAATCTGGCCCCAGTTTTGGTGGTTTAATGTAATTTCTGACTATAGGTTATGAAAGTTGAGTTTTTTACGTCTTGGCTGACTTGAATTGTTTTAGGTGTTTAGGTTTAAGTAGGGACATTTATAGTGATACAAAATTATTGATGTATTAAGTGAACAAACTGTTCTTCATAATATTGTGTTTTTGTATTGACCGTAGCAACATTGAACAATATTTTGCTAAGCAACTATGATATTCCAACAACTTTGAACTTAATTATATTATATTAAAATCTAACCTTAACTTTTTGCAATATCTTTGACCTTTTTCTTCACTTAAAAATAAAAAAAAATATCCATTCTCCACCCTCCCATATAGCATTCAATTTAAAATACATAACTCAAAATTTATGACTGCAATTTTCTTATAAATATTTTTTTTTTCTTTTTCTTAAATTATTATTTGCCTCGAACTTGTAATAATATTCATATAGATATGTAAATGTAAATTATAGTAAAACAGTTTTACAAATTTACAATGATTAATGTCAAACATTTAACTTTGCATTTAAGTGCATTAGACATTCCGGTTTACGGAAGCGCGATACTATCAATATTAAAAATTCTATTTGATCAGATACAAATATAGTGCTGTGCAAAAAAAGAATTCTAATTGCAAATCTTTTTAATAATAAAAATGTCCATGTTAATGTTAATAAAATACATTCAGTTTGCAATGGTGAAAGGGAACTTTTCACGAAGTTGACAAACATTTTAATATGTTCATTTTAATTATGGTTCATTTTAATGTGGTTCAAGACGGAAATGAGATAAGTTTTCCGATATTCATTCCAGATTAGCAAATTACTCCTCAATTCCTTCTGAGAGTAATATGCAAGCAAAATAAAATGCAGTATCTTTGTAAATAAATAAATTGTCAATTGATTTGCCGTCTCGGAAAATCATGGGGGGTAAGACAACCACTTATTCAACGAAGAAGAAGATCGTGACAATCGAATGCACGCATTTTTGACAAGAGTACTTGATGCGAAACGTTATCAACACTTTGAAATATCAATGTAATAATACAAATTTGATAACATCAAATTGCTTGCTCTAGTTATCGATCCTTCCTCATGTTCAACTATTGAAAATGGCTGTAGTTTTGCCCCTCAAGGTTTTTCACCAGAAAGGGTACGCAATTTAACATATTGATGGAATTTTAAATTGGATCTTGGGTTTTCTTAATGCTTCACTCTCCCGTTAAGAAGTGGTTTAGACAAGTAAGTGTCCGGATGATACCGATTTGTATACAAGGCAATTCAGAAAAATATAGGATTTATGAATCAAAATTTTTACTTCAATATAAATGAAAACAGCTTATTCCAACAAAATCATGTCCCAATACACACCCCACAACTCGTAAAATACTTCTTGGAGGAGGAATATCTGCATGTTTTTCGGTGGCCCATACAATTTCCTGACCTTCATCGTGTAGAAAATGAGTGGAAGCTAGTAGACTGGGAGAAAAATATCTCCAAACTAATTGAAGTTATTGTTAATAAAGGATTCCTAGTAACATTTACATGTTTTAAAACAATATTTTGTCAAAAGAAATGAAAAAATCTGTTAATTTGCAAAAATAAACGATAAATTTTACAAATGTATGCAAAATTTCAAGCCATTACTACTAATAAAATAGCTTAGTTCTTGCCTAAAACCAGGACTATACTATTTCGTCTGCACTTTTTTTTTGTCGCTACGTACATATTTTGATGATTTTTCAGTTCTAGCTCTGTTATTTGTGCTACATTATCAAGTCTTAGGATACCTGAATAGATTGGGAAGATTTCATTGAGGAAGTTCAATAGCAGGCATTTCTCTAAGTAGAGTACTTAAGGCAAACGTATACCTATAATACTGTTCAACAAAGTTTTTGTTGCCCAAACTTTGATGAATGTTTCTAAAGGTTAACAACATACTTACATTTTATACTGGGTTTATTTCTTTTTATTTAGCACACATAATAAATTTATTAAATTTATTACAGAAGTCAGCCATTGTTATTGATAATCTGATTCATTTTCTGCACCATAGGTATAATCAATGTTAGATTCCGATTAAACGGGATTTTTTGAAGTTAGGGTAAAATGGGGTGAAAGAAAAAAAAACTTTTTGTGATTCTCGAAAAGTATGAGGGTTAAAATTATGAAAAAATTGAAAAATTGAATAGATAAATTAAAATAATGATGAGTTATTTGGTTATGAAAAAAATTCCAAAAATCATCTTTTCAAGTTAAAAATTATTTTCTAAAATCAAATATTTTTAGAGACCTTTGAAACTGATTTTGGTGTAGTTGATGTTTTATTGAAAATCTTATTATGCACATATAGAAAATCAAAAAAAAAAAAAAAAAATAAGCATCTAATAGCGATTATATTCAAAATGTCAAGACGACTTTTAGATTTATGCAGTCTGTGACTATTTTCTGTAGTCTGTAAGCCGACACAACGGTATAAAGAGTTTTGTTTACGCAGTGCTTAATTACTATTTACATAAAACTGTGATTCAACTTTATTGAGCACGATCAAATTACCTTTTTTGATATATGACACATAACTGTATATGCTACAAAAGCTTCACAAACTTGAAAAGAGTTTCATAAAAATGCAACAAAATTGTCAGCTTTGGTCGTCGGAACTCGACGCAAATGGATTCAAGATGGTTCGCTTATAAATTTTTTAACTTTTTTGTTTACTGTCGCATTTTAAAGATTGAGGTGTTTAAATTTAACAAAAATATCAGACTGTGCACAACAATGTGTAATTGTTTCATACTCGTAAAGTTACACATATAAGTTGTTGCGGGCAAGAGGAGCGGAGGAGGTGTCGGTAAATGGGGTAAGGTAGGAAAAGGGATAAGGTAGGATAGTGGGAAAGGAAGTGGGTAAGGTAGGGTGGAATGCTAAGTTCCGGAGGACGCGGCCTGCTTGCGATGCTCGGCAGTTAGCTCGCCGGAATGGGGGGATCTTGCCCCCGAAATTTAATCTCGCCTGCAGCCAAAAACATTAATCAGGCCAGAAAACAAAAATCAACAAAACTAACTTGAAATGAGACAGCGGACGGACTATTATGTGCAAGCAGGCCGCGTCCCCGGAACTTAACATTCCACCTACCCTTTCCAAACACTTCCTTACCCAAATTCCTACCTTATCCTTTTTCCTACCCATTCCTCTTACCACACCTCCTCCGCTCCTCTTGCTCGCAACAAATTAAAAGAAAATCATTTTTTCTTTCCGTTTTCTTTTTATAGAATGGTATGAGATATTTTTGAATTTCGAAAAAAAAACAATGTAATACAATATTGTTGGCATGGGTGTCTTCGATAGACAGTAAGCATTTTGAAACTTATAAATGAATATTTACAGATTTTAGAGAGAACAATTGAAAAAAACACATACAAAGTTGATTTCATTTAATATTAAAATCTGTTACTTTAATTTTAGTTGCATTATTTTAATAAATTGAACAGATACTATTAGACAAAACGTTGGATTCTAATTCTGCATACAAATATTGGACAATTATTTTATTAAACATTGCCAAAGAGGTCGTTAAGTGGAAATATTTTTTTTTAATGAATGCGTTCAAATTATAAAAAATTTAATGAAAAAAATGATAATTTTGAATATAATTTTAGCTCAATTTCAAGATGTATCTGTTTTCTTAAACAATGCTATACACAGTTTATTGATTAAATTAAAAACAAAGACTGTAAATGATACAATACAGAAAAAAATATCGAATAAAATGCATTTTTTATTCTCCTTTGACCAATTGTATTATTTATAACATCTGACTATGTGTACTTAAATAATTTTAAACTTCTATAAAACTAAACCTATAATGTCAACAATTATTTTGATACACAAGCTTCACAATATTATTAAATAATATTCTCACATAAATTTGTTAAGAAATTCAAAATATTCTTTACACGTTAAAAAAATGCTTTTAACTTTAGTTAAACTTTATCGGTTTTTTAAATTGAGGTATCAATAGAAAGATAGTAAAAATACAAAAATAAAATCTCGTACAATTGTTCGTTAAATTGTGTATATATAGGCTCCACAAGGCAAAAATGAACAATATTCACATTATCAACCGTAATTTTTACATTTTTTAATTTATTATAATTTTAATATAATAACAGAGTGATCAGCGGTCATTTTGAAGCATCAAACATTAATGTGAATAAGCTACAAGCTTCAAAAAGACCATTTGAAGATGTTCGAAAGGAAAAATAAACCAAATTACATGGGTTTGGTCAATAAAATATCAATTATATGAAATATTTGAATTAATTTTACAGAAGAACACATTATTCATCTTCTACAACGTTTCACAACATTCATTGAATAATTTTTTTTAAATATACAAAAAAAATAATGACATGTGATAACTTGATAATGATAAGGAAGTATAGCTTCTGGCACGCGTACATGAGTACACACCTTTTTTTTTAAATATTGGTTTACATTTCTAGTTTCAAAAATTTTGTATCTACAAAGAAGTTATAATGAAAAAAACAAATCCCTTAGAACTAATATCACCAAAACCTAGAAGAAGGTCATGAATTTGTATTTTTTTTTCGCAATATTGGGTTAAACGTCACGCTTTTAGCCTTATAGGATTATTGGAATACATTGCTAAACTAAGTTAACTTATTCCACAGAACAAAATATTCCACAGCTCTGTATAGAAAGACTAAAACCTATACTAACCCATACATAAAACTCTTTCTCACGTTTGTTCAAAATAAAAAAAAGTAAGTTGCTATATGTAAATTGATTCATGAACATTTTTGCTATACCAATTTTCTTAAACGAATGGAAATAGTGTAAATGGGTATACGTGTTTACTAGCAACCGAAACGATTGCGACCGGTGCGCATATTTCTTCAAAGTCAATATTGTAATCTCAATGCAATCTTACAATTTCTGTTGAAACTAAAATAAGCTTTATCCAAGGCCGTCGTAACACAAACCACATCCCATTCACTAAAAAAATTAAACAACACAAAACAAAAAATCTAAAACTAAACAAAAACAAATCAAAATAAATCATCTATTGCAACTTTTCATCGTCCGGTCTGTTAATCGTCGTCATCGCAGTCAACTGAAATGATAACGATGGTTGATGATGAACCAACCAAAACCATCAAAAACAATTTTCCTCTTCAAAAGTTTTGTGCAATCGACTAACTTTCCGTCAAATTAAGGAAACAAAAAAAAAGTTAATTAATGAATTAGACAACCTGTCTGCTATCTAGTTGAATAGAAGAAAAGTCACACGACTTTTAGCACTGTGCACCAGTTTCACCGGCTTTGTTTTTGGTTACACAAGTCTTGAACTTCTCGGAAGTTTGTGTTATTTTGTTTTTTTTTTTTGTTTTCTTTCTGTTTGAAAGGGGCCTGCTAATGTGAATATTTTCTTTGATATTGCAAACGTCTTTTTAATGATATTTTGCGGTCAGTTAAATTCGTTTTTTTTCCCGACATTTTTGCATAACTAACTGAGCTTGATATAGCCAGAGGTTTAGTACAGCCTGGTAGGCTTGGTTAGACACACTTTCAAAATTTAGTTTTTTTTACTAAAATTGGTGGTCATTTTGATTGAAATTGTTCTTAAGTTTTAAGAGGATCATAAATAAAATAAATACATAACCGAGTGAAACACATTAAAACGCCGTATTTTAACACTCTGGATTCTCTCAATTTCGTCAATTGTGAATTCATTGATCGGAGCTAATGCCTTGATAATAATAGTTCAATGCAAGGAAGTGGTTTTCTTCTATATTTGACCTTTTAACCTTCTTTTCAAATTCCACCAGTTCCTCAATTTCTAGTTTTGAAAATCTCTGAAATGTCAAATGAATCTAATCAAGTGAATTGCACTGTAAAATTAAAAAAAAAATTTTAAAAAGAAATATTCAGATTTGGGGGCACTCATCATCATCATCAGCAGCAGCAGCCATCATCGTCATTTGGCCGGTATTCAGCTCATTCCATTCAGTTCAGAGTAGTTATACTTCAGGTTCCTAAAAGTAGGTAATGTGGCAAAGAGAGAGAAGCACCTCACCATCACGATTCAAAACAAGACATAATCTTGCATTTTAGCTTGAGCCGTGGATTGGTTATGTGGATGTAACTAGAAGTACAACCTGGCTCATAGAAAGATGGATAGATAAGTTGAATTGAAATTGAATAGATGGATAGATATGCTAGGCAGTGTGGTAGTGGTGGTGGTGGGATTACAAGTAACTTATAGTATACGGTTGGATTGAGAAGCGTGGTTGGATTTATCTGCAAATTGTAATCTGGTTTATCGTGCCACCGTAATGACCCAACTATAAAATAAAACTCTTACAAGGTAAAGGTGATCGTTGTTTTATTACTTCTGTTTTTTTTCTTATACATTTTTTGTTTGTTTTGATCGTAAGCCTCTGTTGCGATGTGGATTCTTGTTTCTGGGTAATTTATTGATTTTTTTTGTTGTTGCGTTCAGCAGCTTTTGTTAGTTAGTAGGAGGTTTTAGATGCAAAATACCGGGTAGGTAGGTGCATCAAATGCTTTATTTGATACCAACACACAGTATGTAATTATATAATTTAAAAGTATAATTGAGTTCCTTACATTGTATAATGTTCATTAGATATTATACAATGTGAGGAACTACAAAAAAAAAATATTTTAAGAATATTGTTGCTTTCTATAGAAGCATTAAATTCAATATAATCGCGTCCGCATGAAAAAATGGTTGATAAGCGCCATTTAACTAGAACCTCAGAAAATTATGTTAAAAACTTTACCCCTTGTGAACAAACTAGCCTTAAAAACAACTTGCAGACAGAAGTCTCCTTAGACAATACATTGGTTTTTGGGGCTATGAAGGATATGGGCCCTCCTAAGTGATCTTAAGCTACCTATCATTTACTTAGTCCGCTACATTGTATTTTCACCCAAGCGAATAGTTTACCCGTTAAATATTTGTTCAACCGAATAAAAGTTCTTGTTAAATCTTGATTAAGTTTTTTTTTGGGCAGTAGGTTGAAATCTTCAAAAGACACTTGGCAGTATTCGACACCAAGTTGTGTGTAACTCTTACCTCACTTAAACCACCTCGTCATCAGAACCAATCTATTGAGCGACAACTGACTTTCCTTGTGCAATGTTGTAATTGCAAAACTGCAAACTTGTTTTACACTACTGGTATCTATTTTAACAATATAATTTAAATTCAGAGTTGTACAATTTTAAAATGAAGACATAAATGCAAAAAATTAAGTAATATTTTTTTTCATTTATAAAAGCCATTTTAAATGATAAATTGTTTACCATTGTTTTGTAATTTTTTGCTCTCAAAAATATCAGTATTTTTAAAATCCACAATTTATGTTTTTTCCACAAAAATTTAGTTTCACAAACATTTTTAAATCAACAAGCACTTGAAAAATGTCAGAAAAAAATGCAAAATTTTTGATCTAGTTTTCTTCGAAAATTTGGACGTGAAACATTTTTTCGATAAGCATTTTCTGCAAAAAAAAGATATTTAGAGGCTAGTTTACAGTTCAGTGTGCAAGAAACAAGAGTTTTAAGCAAATCTTTCTCTCTTTTGTGCATTCTTTGCATAATATATTGAAGTTAATGTCTTCAAATTACCGTTAATTGCTTTTTTTTCTAACATATCTAAAATACAAGAGACTACAAATGAAATTTTGTTTTTTTTGGAACGCCAAAAAAAATGTTTGATTGATTACAAACAAAAAAAAGAATGCAAATAAAATTTTTTTTTAAAGTTAGTTTTCCATTCGATTCGACATCTTATAGCATGACGAATGACAAATTTTATTATTTAAAAGGTAAAACAGTTGTGAACAAAGGGCAACTCATCTGACGAAGACTTTATCAACATTCAAAATTGTAAATAGAATAAAATGTTACTCATTCGGCACAGTGACCCAGCTAAGTTAAACTTAAAAAAATAATAAAAATGTTTATCGCTGATCAAATTATGAATCCAATTGACTTTTGTTGACAATGAATTGACCTTTAAAAATATATAGGTATTTTTAAAATAAGGGTTTCTAAGATCACGAAGTCCTTAAGTATCGCCAGATCGTAAATAGGCACAAATGATAAAACTTAATGGCGAAACTTTTTATTTTCTTACTTGAAAGTTAAAAATAGTGCGAAAATTGTATTGTACTAGATTTTGTGATACGAATTTTTCTCTGCTAAAAAAAACTTCAACTTTCACCGCGAAGAATCAAAATTTAAAGAAAATGATAGCTTAAATAAGCATGATAGCATTACAAAAATTTTAAATCTAGCCTATACTAAAACAACATTTAAACAAAAACTCCACAAAAGAAAATCAATTCGGCAATCACTTTGTCTGGATTCACACTAAAAAAAATGATGGACGTAGGGCCTTTTTATTTATGACTTAACAGTAATATTTTTACGGAATCCTTCTGTTTTTATTTTCAACTTTTGATCAGCTTTTTTTGTTGAATATTATTATGTGCAGTTAAAGTGGTGTGTGTTGTATTTTTTATGAAAGTAGTACATACAACTGCTCTTTTTGTGTTTTCTTTAATTTGTTAGCACATCAATATCAATTTTCAATTTTCTTACGAATATAAAAAAGCACTTTACTAGCAAAAATTAGTAAATTTGAATTTCTGCAAGATTGAAATCACACAAATTGCAACCGTTTACCATTGTATCATATGCTGCACAGTTGTTGCTAGCTGATAACTAAAATTAAATCAATAAATCTATTCAAAATCATTGAATTTATAATGCTAAGCCCACTCCATATTCATAAATAACATCGACCTAATCCCTCTAAAAATACATTTATATGGTTATATTTATTGTAACTACTATTATTTGTTGATTATATTAATTTTTCAGACTTCATTGTCAGTGTCAGTGTTGCAATTTTTACTCGCCTTGGCCAGTTCATTAAGGAGTTTTTTTTTGTATTTCTTTATTTATTTAGTTTTTGTTTTTTTGTATGTACATATTTATAAACTTCAATTTCAAGGGTGGTCAATGTCTCTGTGTCGATAAAGTTGATCATTAAAAAGACAAAAGTCTAGATCGTAAAACTAACAAACACACCATTAATATGTGAAAATAAAACATTTCAAGATAAAATCTGTTTTATTGATTTTCCTTTGCCAAATAAAGAAGCAGTTAGTATCTTTTATTTTGTAAACAAAAGAATCGCAAATAAAAATATATAAATATCTCACCAATTTGTGGAAATTAAAACAAAAAAAAATTATGATTGACTCCAACGTACAGAAAAGGTTTATGGGATTTTGTTTTTAAATATTCAAAAGCCTGCACATAGTCACATCCATTTAAGTTACTTTCAGCTAACGAAATATAAAATATTTTAATTTATAGTTATCTTGAAATAACAACCAACTAAAAAATCACAAAAAATACGCCTTCATACAATTTTGTTTAGCTTGCTAACATCATCTTCAAATATTCGTTCTTGTTGATTCTCACGCCTTATAGTCGGAGAGCTTTCAATAATACTTAATAAAAACTACGAGAACTCATCATTATTTTTTAGAAGTTTGTACTTTCTATTTTATGTCAATCTTTGTTTTATTTTCTTAAAATTCTTTTACCAAATAATAACTCAATAAATTCAAATTTAATTTTAGGTAAAACAAAATAAAGATAAATTAATGTGACTCGTTTTTGAACGATGCTCATAAATCATGCTTAACTAATTTTTCAATTCAACGCTCTTTATTATTTATTTTTTTTTTTTCAAAAATTATGACATAGTTAGCACTAAATGGAAATTGACATTTTATTTAATTAAAACATCATTTTCAAGGTTAAATTTAATTTAAACGCATAAATAAGATGGACTTGTTTTTCAAGTAGGTAAGGTATAATGTGTATCTCATCAATATTTATTCTATATTAAATGAAGAGCTGATTAATAGAGATGCATTAGTACACAAATTAGGTGATATCTTTATGATTATAATATGACTAAGAGAATCATCTATTAACTTTGACTTATATTAAAGATTAAGTTGTTTTCTTGTTTATAAATAAAAAATCAAATACAATAAAATCTGACTCATTTTGAATCTAGAAGAATTTAGATGATTCAGTTCAAGAAAGGTTTTCACATGAAACATATTAATGAACATTGTAAATTGCAAGAAGATGTGCTAAATATTAACATAAAATGAAAGTTTAGTTGGAATTAAACTGTGTTCACTTTAAAGTCATTCAACAATATTAATAAAACCTTCATGGGCTTGAAATAAGATCCTTAACTAGCTTTTGGTGATTTGATTAGATTATATTAAAGTTTTTATTTTTTATTAATAATTGAATCGATGATTGAAACAACATAAGTTTTTCTTTTTAATGATGGGACAAAAACTGCTTTATTTTAAACGACGCGGGCGCATTGACAGTTTTAATTTTAATATTGCCTCATATTTTCGACGACGTGGGTGGTTTTTAAGTTAAAATTGACAACGCGGCCGTATCCTTTAAAATATAGGGGTTTTCGTACTCTTTTGTTTCTGGGTTCTAGTGGCAAGTGAAACGTTTTGTTTGCCAATAAAACGTTGTGACACAGGATGGTAAAAAAATTTAAAAAATTACCTCGAAGAATAAGTTTCTGGTTACAACTTTGTACCTAGTGCTAAGGAAAACTAATTTTGGCAAAATTTGAGTTTCTAAAAATCGCTATTCCAACTTTATCAATTTCTGATGAGACATCTAAAATCTTTAGTGCTATATGTTTTAGTATAGTTCAGTACTACTCACTACATATATATGATTTTGACCCAAAAACATTTTTTTTAGTTCTAAAATTTGCAAAAAACTGTTCGTAAAAATGGCCCAACTGATATCTGAAAACCACCAACAAAAATCATCAATGGGTGGTCTACAATCTTGAAAAAAACAACTGCCATATTGGATTTTTCGTATATCAACTATTACTTGGTATAGGTAATATTGTCCTAAAGATTTTTACTTCAGAAAAAAAAAAAAAATTGGATAAATCGACAACCAACATTAAATTTATAGTCCTTCAACAGCAAACATTTTCTAGAAATACATTGGAAAATAATGGTACAGTTATGAAATTCGACATGAATGCTTTATTTTTTTTCAAAGCTACAATTTAAAGATTCCTCAAAAATATCTTAGGCAAATCACTATTTTCAAAGAGATTTGTCAAATATTTTGCTACTAAATCAAAATTGAGAAAGTTTGAAGAGGTTATATAGACAATTTTGGGCTTAAATTTTTGGAAAATTTAGTATTCTTTAACAAAAAACTAATCCTTCAAGGTAAAATTTCCAAAAAACTGTAACACTGGTAAAAAATTCGCGTTGTTTTTGCATTTTTGACCATACTGCGTCACGAAATTTTGTTGGGAATCCTCAGATTCGGGTTCAGCATCTCCGAAAATATAAAGTATGTATGAAACAAATCAAAAACTTGACATTATAGCTAAGGGGTACGTGAAATTCTATAGAATTATCGTTATTTCTCAGTATTTGCTATTTATTTGTATAAAGGCTACTAAAAACTTACTAAACTTAACAATGGGGACCTAGGATGGTTCTCGACCCCAAACCCATCGGGCATTCTTAATGGCCAGTCCTCTGTCATATCAGCAGGATTGAGGTCTTTTAATGGTCTTTTTGGTTCAATACTTGCAAATGCACCATTGATAGCTCGCTTTGTTTACCCGATGCTTCCAATATCATGAGCATAAAGAGGCAATTGCAAAGACTTTTGAAATTTTGTTCCTTTAGTGTTGACATTTGAGTTGCACACAACTAATTCAAGTACAATGTTAAAGAGGTTTCATGAAAGTACCATAATCCTTTCTTAGCCCAAGGTCTCTTCTGAATATTTCCTATGACAGGAGTATTATTTTCATGTAAAAGATCAAGTGACCTCAACTTCAAAATGCACTTCGCCTAGGTATAGAGTCATAGAGTAAACTTGACTTACCACAGTCCTTACGCTTAAGGACGTTCCACCAAAATTTAGCTCAAATTTTATTTGACCAAAATTACTAACTTTAGCAAGGAATGATAGCGTTAGATTTTCCAAACAAGATTTTCATGGCTCCAAGCGTCAATTTTTGAAAAATATAAATGCTTATCTGTAATGTAACAAAAGCCCGATTTTCGTATAAAAACCTCGATTTTTATTGCAATTTTTCCGAAAAAGAAAAAAATTCGAAACCTATGACCTTCATTATATTTATAATTTTAATTAATTCACTTGCTTTAACCTCTTTTCAGATGAGATAAATTTTATTTAAAACAACTAAAAAAATACAGAAAGAAAAAACTTTAGTGCAAACTCCAATATTCGCATTTTTATTACTTAATTTAAATTTTGGGTTAAATAGTTTATAATTAAACAAAACAAGAAAAAATTAAGGTTTATTCACATCCCAAAGAAATCAAGCTTAAAATTTCCATTTCCATAGTTATATCTCCTTTTTAATTCAATTTCTTTGTTTTCTGGCTTACAGGTATCAAATTGCGTATATTTATTATTGTAGAAATATTTTTTACCATTCTTAATGAATTAATTAAAATAAAATTAAACATGTTTACCATTAGTGTGTCATGTCAATTAATCCCGACAGAAATAACAAAACAAAACAAAAAATTTACATAATATTAATGGTATCTAATCTATGTATACTTTACCTATTTTTAAGTTTTTTTTTTAACTAAAAAAAAAAAAGTTTTCGTATCTTGAATTTCTCGAAAGGCATGCCTGTCTGTCTGAGTTTGAGATTCAAATGTTGATGGATGAAGATACATCATTCATCATCGTCTTTGAAAACAATGGATATGTATATCTTTTTGTTTTTTATTTCTTCAATGAATAGTGTGGGAGTACCTATGAATCTACAAATATTACAAAATAATAGGTGAGAATGAAATTCATTTGGGTTTATAACAAGTCTCACTTTCAACGGTCATTTGCGGTTAATTAACTTGGCAATCACACTAAGTAGGGTTTCTGATTTTTTTTGTTGTATTCGGTGTTGTGTGCTTCTCAAGAGTGTCTTGGCCAGGTGAAGAGCGCGCATTTATTATAATTAAAATTGAATCAACGGATAATTACCACTTGAAATCCTCGCTATGTAAATTGGTCGTGTTTATTTTTAAATATGCGAGTAGTTGCTGTCAGTTGTTTTTTTTTGTATGATAAAATAATAAACAAGTTTTGATTAATTATGATTAAATATCATTATTTATGTCTCGAATAAATTCACGAAGAAATTGTGTTTTTTTGTTTAAGATAAAAGTTTACATGGAATATAAAAAAAAAAAATTCAAAAAATTAAAGACTTAAAATTCAATACAATTTGTTTTCTATAACCTTGCTATGCATGATTTTTTTACTCAATCTGTGAGGGAATTTGTATTACAAATTGTGAAATAGTTCCAAATTTGTACCTATATCGTCGGTGAAAAGCAAATCGTTGGCGGAAAGCAGGATTTGTCAGGATTTTTAAAAGATTAAGAACAATTTTGTTTTCCGTCGAAGTCGATATGTTGTTTTGAAATTGACCCTAACGAAAACTGCAATTCTTTGACATTTTTTGAATTAAAGATGGAAAATAGTGCATTTCATATAATGTAGAAGCTCGATATGCGTCTATTTTATAAAAGACAATCAATTTTAAGGTAAAAGTTGTACCTAATGCATGAAACTAAAAAAATTACCCACTTGCGGGTAATTCATAGAAAAAGACATAAAAGAGGAACGACATGGACAAAAGTCTTTAGAGACAAAAGTTTTTGCTGCTGGAAATTGTTGACATAAACGACCTTATATTTATTAAAATAATTGTGCGTGAGAGATCATTTTAATGGCAAAACAAGTTCATTTGTATCCTGAATCTATTGAAATCAAAACTGTGGAAGTAAAACGATTATTCTTAGTGACTATAATAGTCCTTTCTATGAAGATTCCTATACTAAGTGCAACAGGGGCTTTTTACAAAATAAACTTCCACTAATAGACAGCGATAAAATTTGGCATAAACGTTTCATTTGCAATGAAAACCAAGCATCCGGTGAAAATAATGGTAGATTGAAAACAATACTTAAAATTTTTCTATGTTCTGTTCATTAAATTTAAGAATCAATAAATACCACATCCATATCAAGGGTAAAACCGTGAAAGTGTGCTTTGTTTTTTTATTGATTAAATTGACTTTATATAAGCGATGGTTTTCAGTATCAAATTATGGATTAAGATAGTCAGGCATATATAAATGATGTGAAAATCAGGCAATTTTGACACTTAAAAATCCATCTAGGGTGGTATCTCAAAATTTATAATCAGGTCTATCACGAATTCCATCGTGGAAAAACCCGAATGAATTATTTAGCTACGAACCCCGAAAAAAATTCACAAAAACCGAATGGAATCGATTAAAGCATTGCCTGATTAATTGAATTTCAAAATCAAATGTCCAGTGCCACTTAATCTGGGAAATTTTTTAAAGAAAAAATTCAAATCGTTTTTTTCTTTTTATCTTAACCAAATTAAAAGCTGCAAATTTGTATTATCAAAAAATCTGATCACAATCTGATTGAAATAATAAAACAAATATTTTATTTAAAAGAAATAAAATTTAGTTGGTTCAGAAAAACAAAATACGTTTCAGAACAGCACAATTTTAACAATCCCCAGTTTTGAAAATTTGTTTAATTTTTTTTAGAAATCTTGGGTTAATTTCCATTTCCCAAATTAGTGTTTACAGCTACTCCTTTATTTTTTTAGTATTTTTATCATTTTTGTATTTTATTATATCCACTCGTAAGCAACAATAGCATCAATTTTCATGTAGACTTTCAAGCTAATGCATTTGACATTTATACTTAAACTTTTAAGCTGTTGTTGTTTATTTTGGCAAAGTTTTTTTTTTTTAATGACATCTAATGAACTCTTAGTTTCAAATGAAATATGACATAAGTTTTCTCTTTCGGTCTCGAGTTAAAAAAAAATCCCTCAAAAGAATAATTTCCCATTGTCTCTTAACACTACGTCGGCGGTAAAATAATTTCAGGTTATAAAAAAATATCTGTGTTGTTGATGTTTTGTTCGTTTGTGAAAGTTTTTGCATTTTTTACAATAAAAAAAAAAAAGAAAATTCAAAAGTACAAAATTAAAATAAAGTAGTTTAGAATTAATTTATTGTTACTCCGACGTGTTTTTTTAAATTGATGTTGTGTCCTTTTACTTTCTCGGTTTGTTTTTCCTCCGTATAATTTCAGTTTTGTGAACTTATTTATAAAAGTGGCCAGAAATGTTCGTTTCATTCGGATTTACTGATACAAAATTCTATGAACTTCGAATTTCGTAGCATCAATTTCCACTACGAATGAATTTTGTGACTGAAATTTCGGGATTCGTAGAACATTTTCGATTACAATGGAATCTGTGATAGGGCTGAATAACACAAAACAATCGAATATAAGGTCAGTGTATTTGGAGAAAAGAATCCTTTCACACATGATTTATGCATGTTGTTTTTTAACCTTGATTCTAATGAATATATTTTTATAGGGTGTTTTGGTAATCGATGGACACAGATTTTCTCTTTCGAAAAAAAATATCCTTCCTGAAAAAATAATTATATTTCACTGAAAGTAGGAATTTACATAAAAAGAACTATTTATAGTAGTGAGCTCAATATAAAAACACAATCAGTTTAATAAATATAGCTAACCCTAAAATTTTAATATTGTTGCCTTTTATTAAAGATAGTCACCAAGCTCTTTGGGACTGTTAGGATATGAATATGAGTAAGGGCATTACTGAAGTATTTATATTCGGGTCAGGCCTATTTTTTGTTAAATTGCCCTGAATAACATATTATTCAACTATAGCATATACACTTCGCTCCATTTGAATAGAAACAAGGATTTCGATTGAAATAAAAGTGATTGGTGCTTTTATTTTCTTTTAAAAAGAAAATAATTATTAAAAATCTTGAAACAAATGATTGCTGGCATAACACACCGCGGAATAGGCGATAATAGAAGATCACATTGAAAACTTACTTCAACTATGCAAATATAATATTTTATAAATATGTAGATGGCTTTAATGCCTAAACTTAATATTTACAGATAAACATAGAGTGTTTAGTTTTAGTTTCCTATTGCAGTTTGTATTTTATTAAAAAAAATCATTTAAACCACTTAGAATAATTTCATGATTTATTAGTTATAAACATCATTTAGGATATCATAAAATGTTACGCATACACCACAGTGACCCACCCTTAAGTTATAAATAATAAGATAAAGTTGAATATTATCCCTCGAACTTCAAGACTAAAATAAAAAAAGTTGTTTAAATTTTAACAGAAATTCTTATTTAAATCCATAAAAAAATTTTGCTTTGAATTAAAAAAATGTTAATGTTTTAACAAAACCGTTAATATTAATTTGATTCTTTTCTTCGTTAATTTCTAAATAAAATGTATCTAAAAACATTACATTATAAGCCCAAAGGAACAAAAAATAATCACTACCACCTCGAAGCTTGAGGTATAATATAATAATGATATAACGACCGTATATGGCGCGCATTTGTATGTCCACTTCATTTCCGCGCCGATAGCACTTCGGCACTGAGAAAAACCCTTAGGTAGCACAAACCTTAACTCGAATGGCCACATTTACATAACTTGGGCCTGTTGCTTCAGCTCCTGTTTTGGTGGTACGAGCTCCTATTTCGACTATTTCCGCTGTATGGGCTTTTTTGGCTTCTAGCCCCTAGCTTTTAGGGGTGGAAATTTTTTACTTTTTCTTTTACCTAGGCCCTGGCTCTTGGGAGATTCATTTAGACGTTCCAGCATTTTCTTCTCCAACTTATTTGTTGCATTTTCACCAGACATTTTTCTCCCACTTAACAATTGCCTATATCTTAGACCTTTCCTAAATAAGTCGTCCATGCAGCAAGTTTTTTTCAGTTCCGGAGGAGGGTGTGTGCGACCTTTTACGGCTTTTGAGGGTGGAATTGAGTATGTTTCTGATGGTGACTTCGCATCATTGATATTTATTTTGGCTTTGGTAATGTTTTTCGCTTTCCCGGGGGGTTACTCCTACTCATATTGTCTGATGATACTACTCCTTGAGTTTACTAGTTTTGTGCTCTTTACTTAGCTGTAGCTACTAAATTGTTACTTGATTTGAAGGTAAGCACTCTGATAGCCCTATTACGTTTGTGTCACTTATCAATACGATATTTTACAATATTATCAATTTTGCTGATAAAACTTTATATTTAAGAACTAGAATAGTTCCATTGAAAAATTTGGTATTATGGTTTTTTGGCAGAAAGAGAGAAAATTAAGGCTTAAAATTAAAAACACAAAAATTTTAAAATAGTAACAAAATTTTAATCAATATTTTACAATAATTATTCTTTCTTTATTTTCAGTAATCTCCAAAACTGAAGCTTCATTCCCATACTATGGCACTAAAATTGGAGCTCTCAAACGTCTGCACCATGGTGTCGGTGGTGATGTATATGCAGTTGATTCACGTACAATTTTTCTGAAAAATTTCAACTACGACGGTGATGCCCCAGGTAAAGAATGTTTTAATAGATTTTTCTCAATTCCAGTCAATAGTCTAACAATCTTTTTTTTTATAGCTGCCTATTTCTATGTTGGTAGCTCAAAAAAACCAACTAATGAGGGTGCCAGCCGCCTTCGTGATGAACGAGGTGGAACATCATCTCTAACTCGTCGCTATCGTAACAAGGACATCACATTATCCCTACCGGAGGGAAAAACATTGCGTGACATCAAATGGTTTTCTGTGTGGTGTGATGAATTCTCTGTAAACTTTGGAGATGTTTCCATTCCGCCAAATCTAGACTTCCCAAGACCGCAGAAGATTGCGTCACTACTAGGAGTTCATGGTGTTCGATCTGACAATATTGTGATTGTTGATGCACAAACATTGTTGATTCCAAATTTCAGTTATGATGGTGAAGCACCAGGTTGGTAAAATATAAAAAAAAAAAAAAATCAAAACAATTATATATATTTTTTTTTTAATTAGATGCCAAATTTTGGGTTGGTCGCGGTCCAAAACCATCCCCACAGGGACTTCGTATTCCTGATGAAAATGGCAAGGAGAACCCATTACGTCGATATGACCAGAAGACCATTGTTCTAACTCTCCCAGCCGATCTGACCATTTTCGATATTGGACACTTTGGCGTTTGGTGCGAAGCATTCACAGTTGATTTCGGCAATGTACGAATTCCAGATGGCCTCAATGTCCCACCCTCATTGAAAATGCTCGGTATAAGTCCTCAGGTAAAGAAGCCATCTGCTTCGGAAATCAATTTAATTATCCATAACTCGTAGAATAGTCCATTTCTACATAAAATGCACTCAAATTTTCAAAGTAATATATACATATTTTTTTTTTTTTTTATTTTCAAATATTTATTTTTTTTAATGTTAAAATATTTAACTAATATTCTTAAGATTATTTTTTTTCTTATATACTTTCAACAAGATCTTAAATTTTGTTTGTTTAATCAAAATTAAAAAAAGAAAATTATTTGCGCAGCAATTGTGATTCGTAACAAGAAAAAAAAAAATATTTATAAAATAATATTTATGCTTAAAACAAAAAAAAAAAAATAATAAAATTGTAATTGGAATTTTGAAATTCAGTTTTAGAATTAATGGAAATAAATTATTATTATTTATTAATACAAAATGAAAAATTGTTTTAATTTCAAATTCGTTGATGTGATTTTTTTTTCGTTGATTTTTGATTGGAAGCTGTATTCAATTTATTTTTTTTATCATTTCTTTCTTTCGTACTTTTTTGAAATTCAATTTATTTTTCATTGGCTACTAACTATTGCAGCAGTTGTTGTCTCTTCTAATTTACTATTTTTTCAAATTTATCCTAAAATCATCGCTACACAATTTTTATTTTCCTTCAACTACTTGCTTAACAATTTTTCATTTTGTATTACTCTTTTATAAAAAAAAAAAAAAACAAAAAAAAAAAAAACAAATAAAAAAAAATAATACATTTATTTATTTAACCTTTCGATCAATCAAATTTAATAATTCACATCTTTTTTTGGCAACGAAAAAATATAAACGCCTTTTAAGCTTAAAACATCTTTAAACATTAAAAAAAACAGCTTTTATTAAAAATTTATTATTTTATTGGTTATGGTGCTTTTGGACTAATCAAATCAATTTGCTCATTGTGTTCATTTTCTCAAGCCAAATTCCAACGGAAGTTTAATAAATTAAACCTACTGCTTGACGTCCATTTTAAGGCAGGCTTATGCGTGATGGAAAAATAATATGAAATCAAATTTCATAGTAAGACATTTTTCAATTCATATTGGTGGATTAAGAACATAAATTTTGATTAAAGAATTTACCATATTTACCATCAATGTTCATTGGCTTCAAGAGAGTACAAAAAACAAAAATATAAGTCAAGTAAAAAAATTCTAAATATGGAAAAAATAATGACCACAACAGAAGTAGGTGCAAATATTTTCTGATACGTCAGGGATGAAAAAACAATTTTAAGCCAGAACTTCAAAACATATTACATTGCTCAATGTTAATTATGCTTAATAAGCAAATGAGTTTGTGGGGGCAAATTTATAGATTTTGGGTGGGTTTAATAATATAGACTGAACAGCTGCTATTGGTTCAGTGAATATTTTTCAAGTTCAAATAAATAGTAAAATAAACAAATCAACTATTTCTGGAAAGTGATTTTTTGCTTCTTTTAAGACATGAAAACTGTTGTACAAGTGCTCACAAAACAAAGTCACTTAATTTTGAGTTAAGGCAAAAATAACTTTTGAAACCATTCTGTTCAGCGTAGTTACCCGAATTTAGTTTGTATTTTTTTTTTTTTTGATTTCTTATCGTAATAATTAAAGTCACAATATCTTAAAATAACATAATAGACCAAAAGAGCCTATAGCAGATTTTGGTAGAGCATAAAATTACACTGATCTGCAACGAAAATCGCCTTCTAACCAATCTATTTTTTTTAAGGATTTTGCAACGCTGAACCCGAATGTAATTCGAAACTATCCTAGCACGTCACGTTTTTGAGATATGTTATAGATCGCGAGCCGGGAGTAGATTTCTTGCGCAAGACGTAACCTATTTATATTAATAGTGGTAGAGCAGGGCCATGTGTTGGGGGCGTTGCCGAATAAAAGTGCAATAACAATGCAGTTTATTATTATGGTACCAACAAAAAATGCTGTTACTACAATAGATCGTCCTTTCCCGATACCAAAAAGTTTGGTCCATAAAAATTTACATGGAGCCATCTTCATAAAATTTGCAGTGAAGTTTGACATTTCGAGTGCATATTTCATCAAATCGCAAAGTGAAATTTATGATTTGTCCAAAATACTCTCGTTAGTCCAATTAAAGTGTTTTTAGATGTGGAAAGTTCTGAACAAATGTTAAATGTTTGCCAAATTTATGCCTTGACCAATTTTTTGTAGGATTTCTGGATTTTTTACAAAAAAATGTTGAAAAATCCATAAAAATCAGTCCTTTTGAATATCATAAAAATGGTTTAATGGTTTTTCTCCGATTAATGCCTTCTTACACCATTATTAACTTGGCTAGTATCAAGAGTATAGAAATTCCATATTATCCTCTAAATAAGATGTTTTTTTTTTTGCAGAGAGCATCCCAAAAACTACGGAATTTTGAATGGTGATTTTTTTTTAAATAACGGTTCATTATTTGACTATACATTCTGTACACTGATGAATAAAAACAAATCTAGCTTCAGGTCTTAGCTTATGTTATGTTGAATAAGTCCTCTAAATTTCTGCCGAATTGGGTTAATAGTTTTGAATATATACCAGATCAACCAAATCTAAGAGATATCTCTTTTACAAAACAATCACATTTTTTTAAAAATTATTTAAAAAAAAATATACGTAATTGAATTTTTCAGAAAAGTCCAATCTTACATAATTTCAACATGAAGGACAAAAAAAAAAAACTTTATTTTTGCAGACTACTGTTATTGGTATTTTTGGAAAGTTCTTTTGATTGAATAATATGAGATGTCGAGTTTTTGCAGTCCGTAGCTGATTTAGTAGGAAGTTACAGTACAATAAAACTACAGTTTTTTAAATAAAAATTAAATAATTATCATCATACAAACAAAATTGGTGCCCCTAAGATAGATCTTCTTTTTATGTTAATAAAATCTTTGTTTCAAGACGGTTGAAGATGTTTTCAGCTGTCCGAACTAGGAACACAAAGTTGGATTTTCGAGTGCATCTTACGGTCAGATGGTAATATACAGGGAAGCTCTTTTTTTTTTTTTAACATCATACAGCCATATTCATAAACGTATTTTAGTAGGTGCAGCCCTTATAATGTCTGTGAACGCAAAAACTTTATTCATAAAAGTTATGTAATGTTGAATAGGGAAATTATAAGCTAAACAAGTTTTTAGGTTAAATAGTGGCTACATAAGAATAATTTTCTTTTGCTGAAATTTCTTATTCTTATAACCAATTCCAAGTAGACAATTAATTTAGTGCAGTTTCAATTACATAAAACAATTACTATATTATTCTACCTATTGTAAACTTTTCCACGTTTTTAAGTTATTGATTTTCTTTAATGGCCGCTAGAAGCTTATTATATCAATAAATAAATAAAATTTATATCCCAAGCTCTTTTGGCATGCGGTGAATCCATTTTTCAATGTTTTTGTTTCTTGAATGCAACCCGCAGATGCAATCTTTTTTTTTACGAAGACATCTTATAATTTTAAATTTAAATATGATCCTGTACATTCTATGCAACTCAAAAATAAATGAGTCGGTAGTGCAGTGGAAAGGACATCGCTTTAGAAGCTAGGGGTCGCTGGTTCAAATTTTAACGATTTACTTTCTTTTTTCTTCTTATTATTGACTTATGTCAAAACTAGTTTTATTGAAAAACTAGATTTAGTGTTGCAATATTTCGATAAATTGGTAATATGGCTACATGTGCAGTGGCACTTTAAGCACAGATATATCCTGCATTTATATTGCTGTACTTGCAGTCATTTTCGCATTATCCATTCCGGCATGTGATTGTTTCTTGATCCATTGCAAGGCCTTTCCCATGCATTATTTAGGAGTGACCTGACTTTGAAAAGCTTTTCGTGTCCAGGTTGGTCAAATTTCACAAAACTATCATTATCAGCAAAATGGAGACATTATTTTATTTATTCCCAGCCCCTAAATGGCAACCCCACAAAAGACTGTTTAAGTTGAGTAAGTAATGTAAGTAAGTCCCGTTTGAGGCTTTCAATACCTTCTTGTCGAAAGAAATTTGATGAGGGACATGAATAGAGAAAGACCATCGCATTGTTCCATTTGACTTTGAGAAATGTAACTTGGAAATATTTTCTGTTGGATTCCTCCTCGGCAGAACAAACAATTTGTTTTGTAAAAATAATAATATAAAGTGCTTGTTTTCTGGATGGATAAAACTTGTTTTGAAATAAGTTCGCCGTTAATATTTCTGATTTCTTGAGTTTTGGGATTATGATTTATAATCGATAAATTACCTGTAATTAAAAAAAATGTAGCGCCGAGATTTTTGAAACAGCAACCCCTCGATTATGATGCGAGGCTCTTTCCACTGCATTACCAACTCACGTATTTTCAAGTTGCGCACAATGTTATGAAAGCCAAGCTATTTGTAATAGATTTTACCATTTTTTGGTACTTTTTTTGTCACAGGCTCATTAAAACTTTAATGGATTCAAAAATATTTTATGAATAAGAATTTATGCAACGTTGCATATTGGCGACATAGTTCTATGCAGTGAATAACTATTCAATTGTTTAGTGGATTCTGATGAATAAGGCTGTTAGTCCTTAAATACAAAAGTGTGCGTTTTTAGATCTTCTACCAAACAACAAAACAAACACTCACAACAAATTACATAAAATCACTCGAGTTGACTTTGAATGTTTTCCCTAAATGGTTTTTTATGTTGATTCTTTTTAATGGCCGAGTATAAGAAACAAAACTTGATTAAGCTGTTATTCCATAAGAAAAACTACATAATACATTTTTTTTCAAAACTAACTTAGTTTCTATTCACGTTTTATTCGTGCAATGGAATCTAAAAGTAATTAAGTCAGTGTATGATTTAATATTTTTGCAAGGAAAAAGAGCCAAAGTCATTGTATTTTGGAAAAGGAAAACCATATTTTATATTCATATCTTAATTTTGTTTTTAAATTTATTGTTTAATCAATGTTTTGTCTATTTTGAATGTGGGTGATTTTTCTATGTTCTTTTAAATTTATAAAAAACTGACTTACATTTTTAAGATTCAAAATAAAATATTGAAAAATTATTTTCTGATACCTTTAAATGTGAACAAATTTGCCCTTAATGGCAACGGATTTTTACAACTTTTTTTTTATTTAAGAGGTAGTCTCCTTATTTCGTGATTTTGTGATGAAATTTGTATCGCTTGTTTATACTATTATTATCGTAGGACAAGTTTAATAATTGTATTTGCGTGAAGGGACAATTTTGTAAAAATGACATTATAAATTAACGGATACAGCTAGAATTTTGTTTTCTTGTTTTCGAGATCGTTGAATCTTCAAGATTGTGGTCGTCAGGCTCTGGGAAAATGCCAGAATTTGGTATTTTTTTGACTTAGTTTAGTTTAGTTTAGTTTATTTAAAAATATGGATATGTACAGTAAGATATATCTTATAACGTACAGTTCTTTGATTTATATTGTATTTATATTACAAACGGCAAAGTAATGATAAAGAAGAAAAAACTAATTCAAAATATTAATTTTAATACTAAAAATAAGAACTTAAATTTAATTTTTTTTCAAAATTATTAGTATTATTGACAATTAAATATTTGGTATAGACTTTGTCACATTTTATTCGTTAGATTCCTGGAACTTATGATTTCACATTAAATAGGTACCTACCCATATGATTATTTTAGAACTCAACTTAACATCAAATTAAACAACTCTCAAATTTTAAAAAGAATGAATGAAATTCTCTGAACATCCTTTGGCAATAATTTAGTCCTTTTTGTCTTTGTTTTGTAAAAGTATATTAGTCTGAACAGAATGTCTTCGTTTAAGTTACTTTAAACAGTAAAAATGTCAAACATAATTCACACATAATACACTTCATTCGTTACACATTTCACAAAAATAAACAAAAAAAAAAAAAAACTCATCACTTAGGCGCATTCTACCGAATTAATAAGATCAACGACGCACGGTCCATTTACTACATATTCATGGCAGCCAGGATCATCGAATGAAAAGGTTTTAATGGTCCGGTTTTTTTTTCATAAAAGTCATTCAACAATCTCGAAAATGGTGTTTATTAGTTTATTAAAATTTAAATCAAACGACAAACTGGAAGAAGAATCTGCAACAACAACAACAACTGTCAAATAAAGCAAATTGATTTGATTAGATCACTTTTCTCTCTGTCTCTCTCTTTCTCTTTTTTTCTCTCAACAGCGTTCAAATTTACATTTACAGTCAAAACTAAATTGTGAAGTACTTTATGATGATCTGGCGTTTGAAGTGCGTTGGGCTGTTGCCGGTGAAAGTATCGTTGTGCAACTTGTTGCAAAATTAGGTAAGTGTTAGCTTTTTATACAATTTTTCATGGGTTTGTTTTGTAATATTATTTAAAAGCCGCCGTCGAGCCGCCGAGATCGGATTAATGACAAATTGTGACGTTTGTGTCATTAACAAAACTTCAAGTACAAAAAGCCGCATTGATTGTTGTCTGTCACGTTCCCTTCCATTTCACTGAATGAGATGAAAAGAAAACACGCCGATACAATAATAAATCATTCAAAAGGTTATTGCGCTGCCATTGAAGCTAGAAGAACCTGGTTTGCTTGGGCAAAAAACTGTATAAAAGTGAAATGTTTTGGTAAGCAGAAATGAAGAAAAGGAGTAGAAGAAAAAGAAAAAGAAAATACACAAAGGAGAATACATGAACACAAAATGTATGACATAACAGGTCACATTCCAAGTCACCTATCGAATATCACTTGCATTCAATGGAACATATCGGTATACGATCGTATCTCATGGGTTTTTATGCTTGTAGTAGTGGTCGAACAACTTTCGCATGGCCAGTGGCGAATGATGGTAGAACTTCGTCCCCCCCCTCAAACCCCTAACAACGGTGTTGTGTTGTGTATGCTGCGATAACAGTTGTTTTATAGCAAGCAAAGGGAAACCAGTAAAAAGTTAACTGTGTGTAAATGGGCAGCAGTATAATGTCCATCGGGAAAGACTATCAGATCAACAGACAGCACGCCGCGCGGCTCCGCACATCGATCGGTTCAAGCGAATGCTGTAATCCAGCGGCGGCGTATCGGGATTCACTATGATTGTGTTCATATTGCATAATAATTATATTGCGGAAAGGAGAATGTGCGAACGGGCATGTTGCGTGTTTCTGTACATATTTATCTCAACTTAACAACGCAAAATATTTCCGCTAGGTATATTCGTAAACCGCAATACAATTATAATCACAATCTTTCCAAGAATAATGAACTTCATAGGTATAACAACGGAAATGAACACATTCTCCATTTTAAGAGATAATTGGAGATTTTAAACTTGAAAAACAAAACAAACAGTAACCAAATTTAAATAGCTATCAGCTTTTTGGTGTGAATTAATAGCCTTGTTGCTATAGGTACTTAACGTGCTATTTACAATAAACAAAATCAATGCAATTCTCATCTACTCGCAGAGATGCCCATTTGTAGATTGTAATATTAGATTATGATTTTCATCAAATTATTAGTAGTTTATTTTCTTCAAAGAAGCGCAGCAAATGTTTTTGACAGTAAATTGTTTACGAAAATTAGTGGAGGCTTCTCCAATAAGAGCTGTATGTCGATGTGAAACATTATTCGTTGGTTTTCAGTTCACATTACCATACTTTTTATTCTGTGGCACGACTAGCTCACGAAGAACCAAGGCATAGTGACTCACTTTCTCAACTATCTTAACAAGCGTGTAGTGTTAGCAGGAATGGAGGGGACCAATAATTTTCTCCTGGTTCCGAACGGCCAGGTGAAATGCACTTTTCATGAGAAGCAGTACTCTTGGAGGTTTTGTCAATTCCCGCAGGAGAAAGTATCCTTGCAAAAAAATCAAAAAAAAAAACATCGAAATTTTAATAAAAACTGGGAAACAATACATCCATGTAGGTGAAGAGTTTATAAAAAATTGAGGCAAACATAAAACAGAAAGCTATGCTATAAAATGAAGGAAACACTAATTTTTTCGCAAACAATTTACGTTCTCTACTATTGCGTTATTTTATTTGATAAGAAAGTGTAGACTTCTCCAAATAATTTCACTGGTAGAACTGTACTTCATAACAAAATTCTTTATTTACGATTTCACTGCATGATTTTTTGTGTCTCTGCACCACCAAACTATAGGCGTAATCAGCAAAAGTTACCACTTGACCCTTAAAAGAACAATATTGGTTGTGCTAAACAAGCCTTTCGTCTACTGAATAAGGAAAATTAAAGGTCTTTGTTTTGTTTTTATCTTCATTCATTTACTTCAAGACCAACAAGTTTTTGACTCTAGTACACATGATTACAGTACACATGATTAGCTTCTGATTGAAATCCGAACGGTATATGGGCAAAATGGCCTAAAGGCGTCGCGTCTGTCGGCTGAATTGACTGAATCAGAATCAGTTGAATCACACCATATCGGCCCGACACCGGAAGAACTGAACGTATAGTGTGCGGAGTGAGGATCAATGGGCATAGTCAGCCAAGTTGTCCCTTCTACAATTGATTTATTATGTTGATGTCACCTTCTACTCCAGAACAAGATAAAAGTAGTCACATATCAGATGGCAGTTCTATATGAAATTCATTGAACCTTTTGGGCCATCGCACACTGGGTTACATCGAAGCTTGTGATAGAATGAATTGGAATGAAACGAGCAAAATGTTCAACATTCCATTTCATTCGCTGTCAATCTTCATTTAAACCCGGTTCAATTACCCCAGTGTGTGATGGCCCATTCAGGAGTAACTTCACTGTCACAGAGATAGCTTTATATTTATGGCAGAGGCCGAATATCCACTTTCACGCAGTACCTACGTCAAAAACAAGAATGAACAGATTCAACGTTGTTGCGGAATTCTAAGAGAACAAACTAAGTTTGTTGTCGGATTGTAAATACCATACGGCAAATGCTTCACGTTGTTTGCTCTTCAGTTCTGCCACCGGCTGTTTTTGTACACTTCACTCAAAAACGAATTTCCTCTGACCCGTTTCTCATGGGGACTAAATTGTGACAATTCTAAAATTCCTTTTTCGTGTAGATGTTCAAGAACGTTAGAAAATGGAAAGTAAATTGACTGCATATTCATTGATACCTGCAGTTAGGCTGCATCCTCAGAGTTTGGTGTTCGACAAACGGTCTTAATTGAAATCTTTTTCGAAAATGCAATTCCTCGTTCTGGCAAGATCAAGTAAGTGACAACGAAGGTGACGACTGCATATTTTTCAATCTCTTCCCCACTACTAAGAGAGATGTTGTTATTTGGAATAAAAAGCTTAGCCACATGCTCTTTAATTTGCAAGTGCCTTATACAGTTTGCAACGATCCTGAAAATCTGAGTCTTCAGATAAGGTAATAAAAGCGTTTTTTGTTGCAGCTGGCCCCTCTTTTACTGTTACGTCCAGACTTGTATGAAACTGTGTGAATTGATTTAATAACCTGGACAAAAAAAATAATGTAATGCTGAATTTGGTCCCGGGCACTTTGGTGTTCAGGGAAACAAAGAGGAAGATTCATTAGGAAATGCAGGGACCGCAGCACCAGGTTCTGAATCCCATAACATAAGTACCTCAAAAAACTGTAGAAAATGGTTTTAATCTTCCACAATAAACTGTTGAGGAATTCTATTAATCAGGAAGCTTTGAAGCGCAGTGATGCTGTCTCCTCACAACTGCTGAATATACTGTTTTGTAACAGCAGTAGAGGTAGCTTTCAGTAGCTTATTCTCCCTTTTCTTCAACAACACGGAACATATTGTGTGTACCTCAAGAGCTCAATTTTTTGCATTTAAGCCTTCTAAAATTCCTGTTTTGGTGCATGTTTCCAATTTTTTTTTTTTTCAAAATCATCAAATATTACTTCGAACATACAAATACTGGTAACTTTTTCTTACCTTCTAAATACTTATTGTTTTGTGTTTTTGTTTTTAGACGATGGCGAATACATGTCCTTTGGAATTTCATCTAACAATGACCGACCACAGATGATTGGATCCGATGTTGTAGTTGCTTGGGTGGACAAAGAAACTGGCAAAGGCTATGCCCAGGACTATTATCTCGATGACAAATCACAGTGCTCTGGAAATCGTGGTAGTTGTCCGGATGTGAACATCGAAGTAAACTATAACTTCAAAAGTCTTCAACTGTTGTTCAAACTTTTTTTTACTGAACTAAACAAAAATTTCTTCTATTTCTAGGAAAACACAAATTCCATTCGACTCCTTAATGCAGCCATGGTCAATGGATATTCGATAGTCACGTACCAACGCTCCCTTGGTGCTGCTGACCGTTACGATCTTCCCATAGTTATGAATACCTCTCAAGCTATTGTTTGGGCCATCGGACCACTTAATCAACGCAACGAAGTCTCCTATCATTCCAAGTACACGAAAAACGTGCATTTAGTGAATTTCGGTCGACAGCCGACATGGAACTGTCCAATGCCCGAGGGTGAGAAACCTGAACAAGATGTGGATGATGAGGATGCGGATAGGGAGCAGGAAGCACCAGCAGAAGAAGAAGAAGAGTTCTATGACAGTCGTACTCAAAAGCCAACTCCGCAGGCACTGCTACGCCCAACAAGAAGGCAAGAAGTAGCACCATCGTCATCTCGCAAGCCCGTACCCACACCAAAGCCAGCAAATACGAATGGAGCATGGGACATCCCACCCATTCAATGTTATGAACCAGAGGACGGAGTTTTCTACGCACAGATGGGTCCAACTGGAGGCAAACATGGATATCCGGCAATTACCGGTCGGTTGAGGTTTTGATTGCATTAAAAAATGTGCTTGGGCTTTGAGAAGATACCTTGCATTTGAGTTTGCTGAGATGTGCATTGTGTGTGCGTGTGTGTTGTTTGCTTATTTTTCTTGTTTTTGTTCAACAGGACACGTTGGCTGGGGCATTTCATGGTACATAAACGGATTACTCATACCAGAGATTCATTTGGTTCGAGGCAAGGCCTACACGTTTGTTGTCGAAGGCGGAAATAATCCAGATATTCCAGCAAAATACCATCCTTTCTATATTACGGATGATCCAATTGGTGGTTATGAATACAAGACGGACGAAGAAAAGGCTGTGAGTATGAAGACCATTAATGCGAGAAAGGGTGGGTGTGGGTCTCAGCTAATCAAGGGGAACCAATTTCAATAGGCTTAAATGTCAAAATAAGGCTAGTTGATTCGAATTAGTAATTCTTGGATTGTACCTTCCCCAAGACCAATTTGAATTCCTTTAAATTGGTGAGTAAAGGTTAATTCTCAGGAGGTGTTCTTTAGGTCTTAGACTGAGGTTTAGTGCGAGTTTTTACAACAAAGAGCAGGTCATGGTTTATCGTTGGCTTAGGTTGGTTAGCTTTGGTCGGTAAGTGCGGGTATCTGGTTCGTTCACATCTTTCTTAACCCCTCCCGAAGCACCTGGATAGATTCAAGCGAACCTTGAAACAGCTAAATCACAAAACCTGATGGCAAATCTGGTAAATCTCACTCAAAACTGCTAAATATCAGCCCAAGCTGGTAAATCACAAGGCCTGGTATATTCCTGAAAAAAACTGGTAAATTGAAGATGAACATGATGAATTTGTGCTGAAACTGGACAAGTCTAATCCAAAATTGAACCCGAATTTGGTAAAACGCAAACGAATCTACTAAAATATCAGACAAAACTTTTAAATTTGAGGTAAACCTGGTAAATTGCATTAAAAGTAGTAATTATTAGGTGAAATTGGCAAACCTATGTCGCAGCTATTAAATCGCAAGTAATTGCGATAAGATATCAAATGAAAACTTGTCAATCTTAGCCAAGCAAATCTGGGAAATTTCAGACGAAACTGATAAATTTGACACAATTATGGCAAAATCTCATCCGAAACTATTATTTTCCATCGAAGCCGTAAATCTCAGAAGAAACTGGTAAATCGCAGGTGAATCTGGTAAATCTTACCCGAAATTAATAAATATCAGCCCTAACTGCTAGATCGCTGCTGAATGTGGACAATTTGTCAAGAAACTGGTAAAGCTCAGTTAAAACGTATTTAATCTCGAGCTTTAACCAAAAGCTTCTTATCTTAATTTTCGTCAAAACTTGATGTGAATTATAAGAACATAAAAAGTAATTCCCCATAGTTTTTTGCAGTGCTTAGTGTTTTAATGGTTATTTTACGTGCTGCTGAGTTTCTTTGTTAATTAAATATCTTTGGGTTCAGTTATCGAGAGTATAGGCAGTAGACAACAACTATAGCTGGAGGTTGGTAGGAAGAACAATACATATAGCAATAGGTTTTGGTGGGGTTTTAGCTAGACATGATATCAATTAAACATTCTTTCTTACTTTAATTTTAGGCCGTCAAAGTGTTTGCTGGCGTCCACAGATCACGTTCCGGCAAAGTCACCCCTACTGGCGTCGGCCGCCTCTGCAACTGGACACCGGACATTGATGGCCCACCAGCTGATGACTTCCAATCGTTTGGTGCCTATCAACGTACCCTGACACTGGAATGTGATGATGGCGAGCCAGGTGTGATCACTTGGACGCCAGACCGCAACACACCCGACACCGTTTACTATCACTGCTACACACATCGCCATCTTGGATGGAGGATACATGTGCATGATAGTTGCGACGAGGCGGCTGCCGCAGCCTCAGAGATAGATGAAACCATTGTCCATCATCAGCCGGAGGAGGATTACGCCGCCGAATCATCGATTCGACACGAAACTAAGGTCAGCCCTAACGATAATTTTTTATTGAAGCATCAAACAGATTTGATTAAGAATCACAATATGAACGGAACACCGCCAAAATTGAGTTTTGAATTATCGAAGTCCTCGGAAATAACTAAACTGATTTCAGATGGAATCCGCGCTGCTGAGGCTCTCGAGGAGAGCATAAAGAACCGAAGAAACCCATCATCAGCAACATCATCAATGTCATCAACTGCGGGGCAGATGTTTCCACCATTATTCCCACAACTCTCAACATCGACGCCGGAAATCTTAAGTGGAGAAACCATGAAAAACCTCAGCGTAATACCGACCAACATGATACATTCATCTATGCCACAGGATCCATTATTAACATCACAAAGTTCTGGACCCATGACTTTTTTGCGACCACCCCAAACCAACATGCCTTATAGACCAATCAAAAGGCGTCCCTATCCGATGAAGAAGGAACGTCTTCCCATCAAACGTCCACATCCACCATCCCTTTTGGCGTCTATGATGCCAGCTCCAAGGCCAGTTGCCATTCCACAGCCTTCGATGATTATCAATCATTACCGCAAGCCCAACCCCTCAATGATGAAACCCTTCCTCAAGGATAAGCCATATCCAGTTAAATCAATGCCTACAGTTTTGCTTCTAGGTCAGCCTACAGAATTGGATTACAAACGCCAAACTGAGCCATTGCTAAAGGGAACTAAGCCGAAGCCAAGCGGAATCATTCCAGTGCCATATGGAGATGCGGTTCCCCAAGAGACTATACAGAATTTTGTTTTCGACTTCAATGGGAACGGATTATTGCCCAAGGAAAAGAAGCCATTGATACCTGAAAAACTACCAACCATGGTCTATAAGACACCGTATGAAGTGCGAGAGTCTCAGGAGGACATTGATCTTTCTTCATTGAAACCAGCTGTTAATCAAGGTTTCAAACCCGACACTGTTGTCGTTGAGGGAGGTTTCAAGCCCATCAATCGCAAGAACACTGCTGATGAAGAAGTCGCCAATCGAAATGAGCCCAAAATTTCACGCCGTAAAGATGACCCTGGATCTGAAATCGACGAAGTCATGGAAACAGACACTCTATTCCTTAGCCAAGACAATTCACAAAACCAAAATTTTGAACCCATGTTTATTCCCTCACCGCCAGATAGCAGAAATGACACAATCATTTACAACAAGAGTACAGCTGCCAAATTGACAGCTGCCAAGTTGACAGCTAATATGAGTGATATGGAAATCGAAGATGGCGACGATAAAATGGCTGTCGCTGCTGAGCGTATTGATACTTACTATCTGCCACCTGAAAAGAAGCCAACAACTAGCCAAAGGCCATTGCCTACAGGTGCTGTAGTCACTTACGATGGCAAAGCAGTTCTTGATACATCTCTGGTGAATCCACCAAAGCTTGAGGCTCGTGACACCTTAAAGAGTAGTCATGGGCTTTCCAAGAGTGAATCTTTGGTGCGCAATACTCCACAGTTTGGACCATTCCGAGGAGAAATGCCCCCATCTATTCCAGAGTTTCTTGCTACGGAAAATGTTAGTTCTTTCTCCAAGCCCATTACCGAGTACACTAACCCTCTAACACTTGATGGGATAACTACACCACGAGTCACGTCATCTTCAATTTCCACAAAACTGAGTCTGATCAAATCAACTTCATCGCGATGAGTGTGTAAACAATTAAACACAAAAAATTAGCAAATTCTTCTAACCTAAAAATCGGGTATACCTGTCACTTCGTAGTTTTTACTTTCTTCAAAACACGAAGTTTACAAAAAAAAAAAAAAACTACGAGGTGACATGAATATTCGCAATATTCTATAGTATTCATTATTACACAAATACGAAATATGCATGGATGTGTTTTCTGTGGTATATTTAATGTTCGTTTTGGTACTTATTTTTTTTTTTATCATTTTTTCATTAGGTACCTTATAATGTAAATTTAATTAAGATAAATTAGTTTATTTTAAAAAAAATAAAGAAATTAAGTGATTTTGTTTAAAATAACAATAAAAGAAGGCTATACAATATTTACATACATAATTCCTTTTCGATTATTTCTAGATTTAGTTGATGTTAAAAAAAAAACGAGATTTATAAATTTAAAATAGCGTATTTATGTTTTTTTTTTAAATTTTTAAATAAAAATATATTGAAACAAATTGTGGGCATTGTCTTTTATTTTGATATTGTTTCCAGTTTTCAGTAGTTTTATGGTCCAAACTAAGTATTCAGTCTGATTTTGTTTAGAAAGCTGAATTTTTTGAAATATAAAATTATTGTTTAAAAAAATTATTTTGTATAATTTTTCTATTAAAAAAAAATATTATAGGACGTCTATATCCAAAATTTCCAATTTAAGGAAATCGCCTAAGACTCTTTTTAACAATCCTGTTTGAAGAAAATCGCTACAGCAGCTTATGCCGGATTTATACGAGTGACGAAATTTTATTATTTTTTTCATTAACTTCATATTAATGAAAAAACAGTCACTATTTTGTCATTTTTATAGAGTTAATAACAAAAATAGTGAAATTTGTCACTCGTATAAACCGGCATTAGGCTGTAGCTTGCTATTCGCATTCTTTATATTTATCATTCACTAAAAGCTATAAAATAATTTCATTGAATAATATCAAATAGTTAGATATAACAGTGTAGAGCACTTTTTGGTTGTGTGTACTTTGAAATAGTTTGAACAAAGTGCTCAACGCTTTTTTATCTGACCATTTGATATTAGTCAGTGAAATTATTTTTTATAAATTTTAGTACGTGATAAAAGCGTTTTTTTAGTTTTTTTTAAAACTGAGCATTTTATTTTTTTATTTTTTAGTCTTATTTACTCATAATGGACAATTGAAAACCACAATATTTATGCTGATTTTACAGAAAGAAAGAATTTTTTTTTGAGATAGTATGATTTTCTGTTGAATACATCTTAATGCCCCTCCCTTAGGTCTCTACCACAAAAATATTGTGTTATCACCCGAACTTCATAGGTATATAAAGAAAGTTTCAGTTCGATAGGGTTATTATTGGAGTAGGCTAAAATTGATATGGGTTGTATCGACCCCCTATTGCCCCTTTCTTGGGTCCGCACCACAGAATTATTGTGTTGTTACCAAAAATACATACATGTACCAAGTTTTAGTTTGATACGATAATTATAAGTAGGCTTAAATTGATTTGGGTAGTTTTGACCCCCCAATGCCCCTATCCTGGGTCCGCACCACCAAAACATTGTGTTCGTCAATTGAACTACATACATGTACAAATTTTCAGCTCGACACGATAATTGGAAGTAGGCTTTGATTGATTTCGGGGTGTTTGGACTCCCCAATGTCCCCTCCCTTGGGTCCTTACTTAATTTATCTGAAAATTTTCAAAAAACTCAATTGAGTGTAATATTCTTTTTTTTTCAATACCTTTTCTTAAAAACGTGATTTTTTTCGATTTAATTAATAGTTATTCTGCTATTTGGAGCAGAGACCTGGAAATCAAAGATCATAAAAATCGGGCAGCCATTTTTGAATTTTTAGTGGTGTAACCATAGCCCAATTTGTTTTATACATATGTATATATTTAGATTAATTAGTACCGCCGAGAGGTCAAGTTTTGACCGAAGAATTAACCAAAATTAATCTAAATTGTAGGAAGACCAAAATTATTAAAATAGGTTGCTGGGAAGTTAGTTAAAATGGTAACAATAGAATATGTGTTTTTTTGTCTGAATATTATAACGAAGATAGGTATCAATCTACCTAACTATTCTAAACTTTTTACTTTGCATATTATGAAAAATTATTTGGAAAGTAAACTGAAAACTTCATTTTGGAAGTGAAACTTCAAGCTGAAATATTTCCATTTATTTGGTATCAAAACTTGTTCTTCTGCACTTTGGGCCAAGGCTCAGTGTCAGTAGTTCAAGTTAGTAGTTAGTGCTAAAATGGGTATTACATTTTCCCACACCTACTACCCACATGCCACACATACATACTTACACTTACATACAAGTGTATTATTTCTATTAGTATATCAAACTTCATCATTATTATTAAATACATTCAGTTAGAAAAAATAAATTTGACATAAAATTAATTACAAGCTTTTGTTCATCCAAGAAAAAGCTTATCTACAAAAGCTTGATTAAGAAAAAGAATCTAATGTTGTTTGTGGTGGTTGTATTCACTACAATAAAATGGTTTAAATCTTTTATATTTTGATTACCTAACTTTTAAGGGTTTAGTATAGGTTTTCTAAGACAGTTTCTTTTTTTTGCCCGTCTATCTGTAACTATCATGAGCTATTCAAAATTGATAGTTTACTGAGTCTACATCGCGGAACACCGGCGCGGCGCACAGAGTGGTGCCATTTGTATGAGAGAGCGGAAAAATATCCGTAAAGTCTGTTGATAAACAATATCTAAAAAAGGGCATACAAATTTTTTTTTAAGTCCTATGAAATATGTATTTATTGTATTTAAA
The DNA here is from genome assembly GCA_948107695.1 of Meliscaeva auricollis. Taxonomy (NCBI): domain Eukaryota; kingdom Metazoa; phylum Arthropoda; class Insecta; order Diptera; family Syrphidae; genus Meliscaeva; species Meliscaeva auricollis. The sequence goes on along the minus strand of OX403616.1, from coordinate 77,688,052 downwards.
AAAAAAATATTTTTTTTTTGTAAAACGACTTTAACTTACTGCGCCATAAAAATGTTGGATTCAATTATTAAAGTACACTTGTTTTAAAGGTATTATTAGTGTATTTTAATAACATCATTTTAATAACTATTAGTTCATTTTAATAACACTACCACTTATTTCCAAGAAAAATAAGTTTGAACTTGGAAAACAAAATTGAGGCAGGAAAAATGATTGAGATTAAAATTGAATACATTATTTTCATTTGAAAATAGTTACTGGAATATTGTAGCTTTCTAATAATTGTAGCCAATAGACGTAGCTTAATATAGGTATCTAAGACAGTAGTTCTAAGAAAAGGAACATTTCAATATTAATTCTAGGTCACCCTGTAACAACCAAACCAAGCAAATTGTTCTTAATTTTTTTTTATTTTGAAACCTAAATAATATAAATACTATTATATTATTTATTAAAATAATTTTGACTTTACAAACAGTAACTAAAATGCTACTCTACATGAAAAAAGATAGTGCCAGCAATTACATAGATTCCAAAAGGTAGGGTAACTTTAGAGCCTTGTATCTCACATATTGCATGATATAAATTTCCCAAATTTTGGGAAAGTATAGAACACTTATCTACCTATATTCCAAATTTCATTTTTAGTATTTATTTCTGCAAAAGCAGATGAAATGGAAATCTAGTGCACCAAAACTCTTTTGTGATGAATTTACCTGTTTAAATGATAAAATCGAGCTTATAACCTCTAAATAATTGAAAACAAAGAAGGTTTTTTCCATCGAAAAGTGGCATATTTTAAAGTCATTTCCAAAAATTTTCATTTTTTTGGAAATTCTAAGCGACTACATGGGGCAAAATAAAAATCTGAATAATTAGGGGATTTTTGTTTAACGGTTTGAAAATAGTTTTTTTCCACCCACCTTAGCTTGATCTAAAGGACATATAACGATTATTAAAACTATCAAAACACGAGACGAGTGGGACGTAGTGGGCCATGAGTTTTATGGAGTACCTTACCTACCTATATTACTATATTAAAAGAGGCATTGACCAACCTAAAATTTGTAAGCACAAAAGGTTGCGGGTTTTTGGCGGGCATTTAAAAAAAAATTGTTGAAAAAACATGATTATTATAAATTATGTGCATTATAACCAACCAATGAAAAAAATATACTAATGCTGATCACTGTTAGGACATACATGAAATACTTTTTACTAACAAGAAAAAATACTCTGATCCATTTATTTTCATTAATAAAATTAATATTGCAGTAAATTGAAAAACGCTAAAAATTTTCCGTTAGAAATAACTTTAGCTCTCTAAAAAAAACGATGAGCTACTGAAAAGTAAATAAGTTTTTACAAAAATTAATAATTGATTTTGTATGGGGCATATTTTGTGATTTTTTCTGAAAATATCAAACATTTTTGACACGTTTGGTGAGCTAGAGTCCTATTTTATCTCACCGTGCGGCGTAAGATCGTGGAATGCCACATGGGATATCATAAAAGTAAAAACGAAACTGCGGTCTACCGCGGTATTAAAGTGCGGGATACAGGTGAAAGAACTTTGAAACACCTCGCTATTTTTCAGAACCTTCCACTCTTTTTTTCGCTATATTTCGCGCATTATTTTGTGACCTCTGACGCTTTTTCTGAAGTATCCTCCAATTCTTTTTAGGTTTTTTCCGCAATTTTCCACACATTTTTTTCTGCGATTTTACAATTTTGTTCAACGCTATTCCGTATCGGTGTTGGTGTCGGCGTTTGAAATATGTAAACACAATAACTTTTGTCAGAATCAAAATAATTAGAATCTGAAAACGCCAAAAGTTGTGGATTAGGTAGTTCAAATTTAAGCCATTTTGAATAAAACCTTCTAGAACTTTTCATACAAAAACCCTACAAAAATGTCGAAAAACTCCAAATCGATCTTAGCTTGCTTATAATTATCGTATCGCAGTGAAACTTTGTACATATATGTAGTTCGGATAACAACAAAATATTTTCGTGGTGCAGACCCAGGGACAACGGCCATTCACCTCAAATCATTTTAAGCCTACATCTAATAATCGTATCGACTATTATATTACTTTTCCGTACACTCAGGGCTGAATTCATTGTCGTCACTCAAGTCTCAAGTTTTTCTCAAGTGAATGCTTGAGCAGAATTTTGGCAACTTTAGCTATTTAGTATCACAATAACTTTAGTTAGCATCAATACAATTGGAATCTGTAAATGCCAAAAGTTGAGTATTAGCTAAATTTAGGTGTGGTTTGAAATTCGGATATTTTGAATAAAAACTTCTTGTTTATACAAAAGCCCTCCAAACAATGTCAATTTTGTATGGGGAGTACCACAAATTTGCATTTTTTAATGTTAAAAACAAACCGGAATACTAAATTCCCAAAAGGTTTGGTAAAAATCAACACTTTACACTTTTTTGTAAAACAAATTCTTACAACGGTACGAAAAAGTTTGGGATTACAATGTTATTCATATTTTTTAATAAAAGTTGCCGAGAATTAGCTTCTTGGATATTGTCCGGAACTCTACTTATTTATCAATTAAGTTTAAGCAGCAATCGCCTAAAACTGAAACTTCATATTTATGCATAAAGCCTTTTACTTTAAGCATAAATATAAAGATTCAGTCATTCCTGCAGGGGATAAATCAGAAGTTGACTGTCAAAAGCTTACTTATTACCAATCAAACAGTTTAAGGAAGGAATAGAAGCTGTAGCAAAAAATTCACTCAGACGATTTTCTACGAAAATTTCACTTCCAATCGATCTGAGTACTAGGCTTAAAACTTAAAGATGCGTTTCAGGTTTGCTATAAAAAAATTAACTTAATAGCCAACTTTAGCTTTAATGCAGATATTATATTTTGTCACACCTTTTTCTTTAATTTAATTTGGAAATATTCCATAGATGAGGACAACTAAGGTCACTTAAGATTATCGCTATTCCAAAGTATTTAAATGCTGCAGAACTGTATAATATTGTGATAACAAGCCAATTTATCATCAATTGGCAAAACAAAAACAAAATAAATGCAAACTTCTGTCACCGACAGGTTGATATTACACAAAATCAAAACAAAATATGGCAGAGATAAGAGAGTGCCAATCTATAAATACAAAATGCAATTCCAATCAGCATCCAGTTCGTGAATTAAATTCATTTTGAGTTGACAAATTCCGCTATGAAAATTGCATTGCTTCAATTACAGGTAGGCTCAGATCCTACTGCCAATGTCAATCAAGCCGTTGAGGCCGTTAAGCAGGCAAAGGCAAAAAATCCTGATTTGAAAGTAGCCATTTTGCCAGAATGCTTCAATGGTCCCTACGGAACGCAGTTCTTTGCCCAATATGCCGAGAAGGTGCCTCAAGGTCCAACCTGTCAGGTATTGTCAAAGTTGGCCAAAAGCCTTGGCCTGTACTTAATTGGTGGAACTATCATCGAACAAGTTGATGGAGGCGCTTTGTACAACACTTGCACGGTTTGGTCTCCCGATGGCAAGCTAATTGGCAAGTATCGCAAGGTAACGTAAAATGATAGTTTCGAATAATTCGACGGACAACTAACTTAATTCTACGTTCAAACTTTAGATGCATTTGTTTGACATAAAACTCAACTCTGAAGCTGGTGGTTGCATGCAATTCACAGAATCATCAGCTCTTAAGCCTGGCAATGAATTCACGGTGGTGGAGATTGAAAATCGAAAATTCGGAATTGCCATTTGTCATGATATGCGATTCGAGGAATTGGCCCGAGTGTATCGCAAGGAAGGTATGTAGGGTATCTGCATTTGACCATTGGAACAATTTGTGTGATCTGATAATCAACTGAATGTATTTTGCTTTTTATTTTCTAGGATGTGATATGATTGTGTATCCTTCATCCTTTTGCGTTGCTCAAGGTCCAATGCATTGGGAATTACTGCAAAGGTCCCGTGCAAATGATAATCAAGTGTTTGTGGCAACAGTTTCATCAGCTCGCGATGAGAAAGCTGATTACGTTTCGTATGGACATTCGATGGTTGTGGATCCATGGGGCAGAGTGGTGTGTGAGGCTGGCGAAAAACGTGATACTGTAATCGCCGATATTGGTAAGTTGAAGTGTTCTGTTTGGGGATTTTCCTTTGGATTACATTTGATTTATGTTTTAGATTTTACGATGGTGGATGAAGTTCGCAAGCAAATCCCAATTTATGGCCAACGGCGCACAGATATGTACGATACCATCAAATTGAAGAAGTAAACTTATGAGCATGAAAAGAATGTGAACAGAAATAAATGTATAATCCTTTGAATTTCGATTAAATACAAAAAAAAAAATAATGCATTAACGATAGAAGCTTAACTGTGAAAATTATTTTATAGTTTACGAGTTATAGCTAAGTGATAGCAGAGGTAAAAAACTATTTTTTCACATTTTGTATGGAACTATAAACGAAGCCAGATATTAAAAAAATTTCATTCACCTTATCGTTTTATTTTGTCAAGTTCTACAACTTCCCATTTACAAAATCTGTTCCGTAACATTTACGTTGGTTTCATTTTCAGGATAAAATGAAAAACTCCAGAAAAAAGTCGTTGTTTTCACCTACATAGCTTTTACTTGAAAACTTTAACGGTTAAAATTGGTAAAAATTATCGAAGATATCTGTTATCATAAGGTTAAAGTCTGCCTAGTTTCAAAATTTTTGGACAAATGGTATTTCCATAAAAAACTTAAACTAAAAGGAGACACGGGTTAGAGACTTGAAACGAACGTGAAATTTCCAACGATGTAAGCCTCTGGGAGAATACATTTTTTTTTAAACCACCCGATTGTGTACAGAACAAACTTAAAAATACACAAAATTCTAAAATTCAATAAAACTTTTGTGAATCGTAAAGATATCATCAAGATAAAGATAGAAAAAAGTACATTTTTTAAAAGATTTCTGTACATTTTTTTGATGTAAGATATAAGATTTAGCAAAGGGAAGCACACGAGTCTATCTGTATCTAATCTGGACTATAAACTACTGAATCGATTTTCTTCAAACTTGGTAGATGGGTTCAAGGCGATTCCGATGATACATGTATGTATTTCGGATGACAACACAATAACTTTTGTTAGAATCAAAATAATTGGAATCTGTAGACGCCAGGAATTTAGAATTAGCTAAACTTCTTCTTATACTAGTCATACAAAAACATTCCTAAAATGCCACAATGGTTCATTGGATAATAATAATAAATCGGAATACTTAATTCCCAAAAGTTTTGGTAAAAATCAATGTTTTATACTATTTTGTAAAAAAAAATTCTTACAACAGTACGGAAAAGTTTAGGATTACCTACCAATGTAATTCATATTTTTGAAGTTATACTTCCTTACCAGCGTTTTTAAAAATATTCAACCAGTAATAGCACATAATAGCACAGACACTATAAGTAGGGAAAGAATAACAACACATTTACATTTTATCCTGGGTTTTTCTTTTTTTTATTTTGCATTTTGTGTGCAACACAATAAACTTATTAAATTACAGAAGTCGGCCATTGTTATTGGTTATAATCTGATTGATTCATTTTCCACACACTAAGTAATAGAAAAAAAAACTAAATACACCAAAAGATAGGTGGTATTATCTAAGATTTCGTCAAAACGGGATTTTTTTTGAATTCCACCGGGAAGTAACGGTAAAATGGGGTAAAAGATAAAACAAACTTTTTGTACAACTTGAAAAGTATAAGGGCTAAAATTATGAAATAAATTTTATTGAATAGATAAATTGAAATAGTGATGAGTTTTGGCTACGAAAGACTTCTAAAAAATCAACTTTTAAGTTAAAAATTATTTTTCAAAATCAAATATTTGTTTAGACCTTTGAAAATTATGTAGGTGTGGGTAAAGTTAATGTTTTATTGAAAAACCAACTAGTCAGATTGATAGATAATAAAAAAAAAAATACAGATTATATTCAAAATGTTCCAGAACGGTTTTTTTGAGCTTTCAAAAACACATACGTTTGAACATATAAATGCATATTTATAGATTTTAGAGACAGAAATTTAAAAAAAAGTTGATTTCAGTGCATATTAAAATCTTTAACTTTAGTTTTGGTTGCATTATTTTAATAAATTGAACAGATTTTATTAGAAAAAATATTAAATTAAAAAAATTAATGAAACAATTGAATATTTTAAGTATGTTTTTAGCTCAACTTCAAGATGTTTCTTTTTTCGTAAGAAATGCGATACAAAATTTATGGATAAAATAAAAAACAAAGACTCTAAGTCTAAATGATATATTTAAAAAAAAACATAGCTCAAAATGTACTTTCATAACATCTGACGATGTTTACTTAAGACATTCATAAGCTTCATAATATCATTAAATAATATCAAAAATAGTATAAATTCGATTTCTCACATAAATGATCAGCGGTCATTTTGAAGCAAAAAACATTAATGTGTGTTGGCTAAAAGCTTCAAAAAGACCATTTGAAATCGGCCGAACGCTAAAATAAACAAAAAACATTTTGTCGATAAAATATCAATTATATGAAGTATTTGAATTAATTTCACAAAAAAGCACATTAAAATGGTTCATTGAACAAATTTTAGAATTTTTTACTAAATTTCTTAAATAATTTTACTTATAAATATTGTAATATTTTAATAATCCAAAATAACTGGCTTAAGTAACTTACTATTAAATATGGGTTTTTTGTTAAATATGTACATATAATTGAGTTGAAAATATTTAACAATAAGTGCATTTTAAAAGAGTTAAGTACGGAAAATCGTAATTTTTGCCTTTTTGCCATATTTATTTTTTTTTTACTATCTAAAGCTTTTTAGAAATAAAAACTGAATTATATTATGTAGGGAAACGCATAATCTACAAGTACTTCAAACACTTTTTTTCGATAGCATTGACCATTTGATGATAATAGGCAAAAATCGATATTTTCGACATACAACTCTCTTTTAAGCACCCTACCTTTCAAATAATACTTGTACGAAAGCATATCCTAAACATTTTTGTGTAAGTTACTATAATCTAGAAGGGCTAGTCTTTAAAATCTTAAGTTAGTTGAGTTCGAAAACTCGCAATTTTTTAGTTTTGATCAAATTTACAAAAAAAAATTTGTTTTTTTATAAATATCAGAACAAAAAAATAAACAATAAAACAGTTTTTATATACAGAAGCATATAATCTACAATTTATTCCAAGGCCAATTTTCGATAGGACTCAAAACTTAAGAGTAATATGGAAAAACCCGTTATTTTTGATATTTGACACATTTTAATATCGTGATATCTTCTAAACGATTGCTCGTAGAAAAAATATTATTACATATTTTGAAGGAATCACAAAACTTACAAGTATCCCATATACTTATTTTTTATAGCTTTTCCTGTTTTAAAGAAAATGCGAAAAATCAACATTTTCGACATTTAACCTTAAATAGCTTTTTATGCATCCATCTGACTTTTAGGGACTTTTGGAATTTGACTTTTATCGATGTTTCAATGCTCTGTACCAATATTCAGCTCTATGCGAATTATTTCTGGGTTGAACGTTTATATTGCCCAGACTATTCATCTGTGCAAAAATGATGATTTTGGTGAACTCATCCTTCTTATGAAAATAAAATTTGGGCGTGGTAAAAATTGCTGGATCAGATTATAAGTAGACTGCTATTGTTGTTGACATTATAAAATTAGCTCTTCAGTCTTATTGCTGAGTTAATATTATACATATTTCTCTTTTCTGTATATTAAACATTTCCGAGAAAAAAAAAAAATAAAATCAATAAAAACCAGCTTATCTACCAATACAATACAACAAAATACCCCCTATATTCCTTTTCAATTGAAATTATTTATTGACAAATTTCTTTAAAAACTCCCCATCGACCAATAACAATCAATTTTCATTCCAAAGAATGACTCTTGTCATGGAATTATATGTCCGCATCCGGACATTCATACATTTATTTATCTAACATCATCCACTTTATGGCATCCTTCCCCATAAAGAAAACAAAAATGTATCTACATAATATCCTTTTATGTGATTTTCAATTGCAAACAATTTTAGCAATTTTTTTTTTGCTTCACTCTCACACTCACATCATAGAATCCTAAAATGAAAAAAAAAAAAAATAGAAACAAAATATTGTGTCCTTGTTATGGTTGTTGCTATGAGAAAAACCATCATCATTCTCGTATTGATAAAACAACAAGAAGCTACCATGGTTCCATTCATATCAAAGGAGCTAAGTCCTTCCGCAAAGGATGTGTGTGTTTTTATTGGTTGTTGCAGTTTGTTTCCTTTCAATCTCATATGGCCAACGATGTTTTGTTGGAGAATGCTCTTCAAGTTTTTCACGCACAAGTTTCTGGTCAGACCGTAACGACAATCACGCTCCAATGGGATAAAGTCCCCAACACGGATATCTATGAAATTGAAAAATACACTAAAAAGTTTGGCTGGCAGAGAGTGTCCTGGTTCGTATCTAGTTATAAATCGATGAACATCATTTCTCATCAGGACAAAGTGATGTCCTCAAACTGAAACTGAAATAAAAAAAATGTTTTTTCTTTCGCTTTGTTGCTTGTCGTTTGAAGGACGAGTGCGTGTAGAACCACAATCGAACAGCTGGATGATAACTTTGCATATCGATTTCATATAAAAGCCCTTAAACTTTCCGCAAACGGTAATGAAGACGCCACCACCGCCATCACTGCTGACGAAAAAGAAGAAGAGTCCTTTGACGAACAGCCAAAGGAATTTATTACACTTGGCTTGTCCGAAGAGATTGTGGTAAGAACGACCTCAACAGACACGGTGTCATTAAGTTTTATGAGTTTGCCTCCAACAATCCGCCTCGCTTGTCGGTCGTTCGTATACGGGGGCAATTCAATTTCGCTTACGAATATTTATACCGGAATGTCTTAACTCTACTTAATTTTACAGGGAATGACACTGTCAGCTCCTCCGTCCACCATGTGCTTGCATCGGGCCATTAAGAAGGGTCAACAATTTCTGATCAAAAGGATCCTACGACGTCGTCCCAGCCTGATTGATTATCCTGCCCAGAATGGATATCTTCCTTTGGCCAATGCCATTACGATGGGTGAAATATGCATCATTGACATTATCCTGACTGCGGGAGCCAGCGTACACACTGGGAATCCTTTAAATGGTCGCACACCGTTGCATGTAAGTTCCTTAACCGACTTAAGATGACCTAACGGTTTACATATAGATTTTTGTCTCCTATTTTTTTTGCATTTATGTTGAACAACAACAACAACAAAAATGTGTGTTTTAAAGCTGGCATTCTTTTATGGACACCTGCCAGTGGCACGAATCCTGCTAAACAAGAAGGCCGACATAAATGTCAAGGATAACAATGGCGTGACACCGTGCCATTGTGCCGTCGATGCAAACCAATATGACATTTTGAAATTCGCACTTGACAATGGTGCCGATATGGAGGCTGTGGATGTGTCAGGGTGGACTCTGCTTTTGAGAGCTGGTAGGTGCCCGGTTGGGTCAAAAACATCGAATTTTCTGACCCGAATTTATAGAAAATTCAGAGAACGATGAAAGAGTGCATCAATTTGTGTGTCTTTGCCGAAATAGCAGCACTCCTCCGCTCTTGTGCATATAAGTGTTTTCATGTACCTATATATCTTTATCATTGCAGTTGGAATGCATTCGGATTTGATGATTGTGAAGTTGTTGCATCAGCAGGGATCAAAACTAGGAGCTCTGGATGTGAATGGACTTAATTGTATGGAATTGGCACGTTTGTTTGGAAATAATGAAGCATTGAGATATTTGGAAAATTGTGCATAGAGATACATCAGTGTTTTGAATTTTCTATTTTAATTTGCCAACTGTACAAACTTCTTTGCTTCTTTGAAGAGATAGTGCACGTGTTTTTTTTTTATAAATAAAAGCATTTAACTTCAATTTTAATTAATGCCGACTGTTTCGTATGAAATTTGTTAATTTTTTATTTAGATGAATTATTATTAAGCGAGCGAATAGTTAAGACTTTTACACACGAAAAGTTTGATATTTTAATTGGTTTCAAGTCATGTTTCAGACATAAAAAGCGGTATGTGTTCATCGCATCAAATATCCACCGCCGCGGATATCCATGGTACCATATCGAAGATTGGGCTTCGTGAAATTAGGCCTCCGGAAATAAGGCCCCAAAAGAAAAATCAAAGAAGGCAGCAAATTGGCGTATTTTATTATAATGAAATTATGCCCAATCGAAATGAAAAAAATACCCCAAAAATAAATGAAATAAAGCCCCAACTTGTTTTAACTTTTTTTTTGGAAAAAAATTTTGTTTCTGAACTTTATTTAAGAAACATCACTCTAAGCTGTTAAACAAATTCTTGAATTGTTTCCTGCCGTTTGCTGGTTACATGTAAACATAGAATACTTTGATGAAGTAAAATATATTTTTTATGCTGAAATGATAAGATCATGCTGCAAACCACCAGGGAGTTACAGAATAGGTGCAAAAATCGAGTGTTTTCTTATGCAGCTATTCTCTGAGGGTTTACAGAAAGATCTTAACATTAAAAAGAATTAATAGCGACCGTATTCCAGCTTTTCTGTTACTCCCTGATGGTTTGCAGCTCGATCTTTATATTTAAAAGTATTAATAGCGATCGTGCTGCAAAAGTACAAACCATCAGAGAGTAACAGAAAAGCTGCAGAAAATCGCCAAAATAGCCACTCGCTACCACATTTCAAGTGCATTTCTTCCTGCAGAAGTATTTCCCTCATCACAAAATCATATCTAAAAAAACGTTTTTAGTTTAATAATCTTAGTTACATTTTTATTTAGCAAATATAGTTCATATACAGAAGACCAAACAATGTTGACTCTTGAAAAGTTCCTCGGTTTTTTCCAACTATTACACACATGCACTTATAAGTTTGTTATTTTACTTGTTATATTTTATTTTTGCCTTAATCAATTTTATTGGTGAAAAAACTAGCATTTATACAAACTAGAATACAATATTAATTGATTTCCACTATAATCTAAACACACTCTACACCCTTAAGAGTTTGATATCCACAAGAATAAACAGTGTAGAAATCATGATTCTGCTTCAATCCCAAAAAGAACACATTCTCAGCTATCTCTTTGCCAAAATCACAAAAATTCTGCGCATAAAGAGTGAAAAACAAACGCTTATTATCCAATTTGTATCGCTTAAGAATTTCATTCTCATGATCGTAAATTTCTTGTGTGACAGTTGTCGATGTTATCCAATCCCTATATTCCGCCCATGCATGTTGGAAGCTCTTAATGTAAATAACAGCCATCAATCGTGCCTCATCCAAAGCGTTGATGATTGGTGGAAGCTTAAGACAATCAGCAATATCAGAATATTTCTTTGGTTCCATTCTTGCTGAACTATTGTAAAACATCATCCAAAGATGTACGTTCAAAGTTGACATGTAATACGACATGGGTTTGTTACGACTTTGATACATATACATTGTCCAATCGAGGATGGTTTTGGGCACACCACGCGTGTAAGTTTCGTTATTACTTTTACGGAGGTCTTCTAATGATTTCATATTATGTTCATAGCCATCGCGGAAGATTCTGACATTCTTGTATTCCAGATCTAAATCGGACATCTGAAAAGGAAAAAGAGGGTTAAGTTTAATAAAATATCAAATAAATCTTGAAATTTTTAAGTAAGTAACCTATCCTCCATGCAGAAATTGCAAACCCCTTAGCTTATATTTACAACCTTTTAGTTAGAGTTCTGCTATAAAGACTATGTTTCGATAATAATAAGAGGAACTAAACTTTTAGCTCTTCAAGATCAGAGCCCGATAATGAACAAAAGTTCTTAACCATTCCATAAGTAATGCCTGCTATTGTTATTAAAATAGTTTTTTTATATCTTATCCGTTTTCGAAGTTTCGTGGAGTTTATCAGCTTTTTAATCTTTTGGTGTACAGTTTCCGAAAGACCTAAAGGCTTCTGTTATTTATTGGTTTGATACTTGCAACTTGCAAGTATTATTTTTGCATCGCAGCAAATGTTTTTTATTCGGTTGATGGCTGGAGAAAGTGATTGTCTTTCCATCACATATACAATTCATTCCGGAACCACTTTTTCGGAAGGGTACAAGTATCTTTTGGGGTATTGAACAGACAGCTTTGATTTAATAGCAGTTGTTTATTTGTCCTATTTACAGAGCAACCAATATTTTTGGCTGCATAATTGATAAAAAAAACTTTTAATCAATGTGTAACTAAGTTTGACTTTTGAGGCTATTAAGAAATGGTCAAAAAATGCAGCTTATTAAATGCTAATTTGTTGCGCAAATCAAAAATCTGTAGCTCGCATGGTTTTTGAGTTATTTAACTTTCCGCTGTAGCTTTGTCAATATTTTTAAGTTGCAAAAACATCGTTTTCGAGGCTAAAATAAGACTTAAATTAGCGGACCAATGATAGAAAAAAATTATTTTTTTGATGTCCAAAATTGTAGCGCAAAAAATAATTTTCTATTCCAATTTTCTTCCGGTCCAGCATTTGCAGCCAGTAATTGAAGCGTTTCTGAAGCTAATAAAAAAAAATGTATACTTTGTACCAACAAATTTCGTAGTTCAAAATGAACCCACGTATGTACTTTAAATACTTAACTCAACTACACCAAAGGTTACAACTTCAAAAGTCAGAAAGTAAATTGGTGTCTCAAGAACTAATTTTTTCGAAATCACTTTTAATATCCCGCCATATACGAACTACCCTTATCGCTATATCAGTTGAGACCTATAAATTCATAAAGGTAGTGTCTAAAGAACCAGTTTGCAAGTGGGTTGCCTACCAATATCCTGTCAAGGCATAGGGTTGCCACGCGTTAAAGTTCAATTTTCACTTTTATTAACAAATGCTTACAAATACTTCCAATTACTCAGCTTATACTGTCTAAGAGGTGTGAAACAAATATTTTATCAAAGACAATACCATTTCTAAATTTGGACATCTTTAGTTTTTTTAAATTTAGAATTCTAGTAGAATAAATAAGGGTGAACTTAGAAAAAAATCGAAAAGCTATTTTCTTTAGGCACTACCTATATTGAATATAAATATTGTCTCAACTGGTATAGCGATGAGGGTAGGTCGTCTTAGACTATTTGTTTCTATGAAAACTAAGAAAATGTATTAGAATAATGAAGATAAAGTGAAAAAAGAAATACTAAACTCAAGAACTGCTATACCGATTGCATACCATTAGCTTGCTGTTGACATGCACTACGACTATTTTAGTATTACTGCTGAAAAAAACTGAATACTGCCGAAAAACAATGAAAGTTATAGAGAAAAGCGTGGAAAACCGCAGAAGAAGTTTGAAAAGTCGCAGAAAAATATGCGAAATAGCTCAAAACTACCGCGGAACACTGGTGAAAATCCACGCAATACAGCCATGAATAGTAAGAGAGCTAAAAAAACACTAGTACAACAGGAAAAAAGTGTAAAATACCGGAAGAAAAGCCTTTCATCGTTCTCAGACAAATTGGGCAAAAGCAAAGAAAAAAGGAAAGATTCTATGAAACATTTGCTAAATACGACCGACTTTCACGGTAAAAAGCACAAAAAACCGTGGAAAAAAGTGCGGAATACTGGTGAATAAACTTTAAAACACCCCGTTTTGTTTCTGGCATAATCAATGCATTTATTAAAGACAATTTTCGTTTTTTTCCAAGAAAATCTGACTTATTCCATGATTCGCACATGAAGAGCTGTAAATGGCCTAATTTTTCTATGCACTAAATGGAAAAAAACAACAGTATTGTGTATTCAAAAGAACTTTAATAAAAAGATTTAAAATAGCACAATTTTTATTGAAAACCTTGCGCGTCAGTAGCAACTGTAGTTATCGTCCCAGGAACTAATTAATCGGATCATGTAATCAGACAAAAAAATATGAGAACAAAATAATAATCATTCTGCAAAAGCAAAATCTTACTGAGATTAAAACTGTACATATCTACTAAACATTTTACCTCGAAAAAATGCGAAGCGCCTTAAAAATGGTGCAACATTCATTTTTATTTATAAATTATAATTTTTTGAAATTATCTTTAACCAAAATCAAATTTTTCCAGGTTATGGTGACCCTTAAAGTATACATTTTACATTTCTTTAATTTCTCAATATGGCTATTCAAATTCCTAATTAAATGATACTTCTTGGTTTTGACCCAAGAACCTTTTCTTATGTCAGCTACTATTTTTATTCTACGAGTAAGTAGTAACTGTTACTTCAATAAAATATTTAGACAGCGGGGCCACTCCAACAGTCCTAATTGTTGCTGCGTGCAGACCATTAAAAACTCTGTAAAAAATTGTGAACGTGCCCTTAGTCATAGTAAGCACGTGCCAATAAGTACAGCATTCTGTCACCAAAAGCCACCAATTTAGGGTCGCAAATAGATTTGAGGCAGTTGTGTTCTTAGAACTTTTGTGTTCCCTTTATTCATTTTTTTTTGCATAGAATTTGTTTTTCAAGTACAATAAATAGTATTTATTGTTAATTTGAAAAACAAACAAAGTTTGAAGTTTTTCAAATAAATCTTTGACTGGAAACCAAAGTTTAGGTTAAAAATTCGGTGAATACGTATCAAATAATTTTAAATTTTCTTTCTAACAACAAACCTACAGTTTACAAATAATGTAATCTGATTTTTGGTGAATTATGGTTAGCTATGGGACACCCTATCTTAATTTTTTTTTTTTCAATAAAAATCAAAAGACGAAAGAACAAGTAATTTTAATTTCCAGTTGGAATACATTTTCAAAAAAAAAACCACAATTACCTTGAAATAAATTCTTGGATCCTTGAATCTGTCCTTCAGTGATTCCAATTTGTATCGGAATAAATGAGATGCAAAATGTTCTGTCCGCTTAGATCGTTGAATAAACCTATCCAACAAATCCATAAGATTCTTATGATCATGTGTGTCCATGTGCTTGTTTGCCACAATATATCCAAATACCGGACGAAAATAATCAAAGGACTCGCGATAACAATCATCAACTGATTTAACTAAATTACATGATAAGAAAAAATCCATCATTTTGCGTTTGGCTGCAAATTTCTGATCATCATTTTGTAAATCAATCAACAGATCGATCAATTCATTTTCACTTGGCAAATTGCCCATTATCGAAAACATCGGTTGATTTCGATTGCACACATGTTCGTAGTACATTTCACAGGGTGGCTTTTCCTTGTAAATTGAGTGATCCAAGCGGATAGCTAGTTTTTGTAATTCCTTTATGCGTAGATCAGAAAGATGACGCGTGTAAGCGATTTGACCGAAAACCCCCTTCGAGGTTATGGACATTAGCCCGACAAACAATCCGAACGTTATTGACCAATGAAACATATCGCACCAACTAACTTGAAACTAGTTCAGAGATATGTGTTGAACCTCAAATAGCTGAGACTGAGTTGTTATTTTGAAAATTTGTTGATTTCAAAGACGGAATTGGGGCAATTATAGGAATTCTGAATTTCACATATAAATTCAACGAGTAAATATCTGTGAGCTTCACATATATTTTAAACAAATGCTGATACTGATGGGGAATGGAATGCTGTTTGAAGTTATTCGATGAGATTAATTATTACATCATCATGATAGCGTAAAGCATCTCAAGTAAATCTATTCAAATACTCACAAGAACGTTTCTGATTTCAGATTATTTGAAATGAATTTGTTTTTTATAGAGATAGGGAGGAATTAGAAAATTGTGACTTATGTATGAATATATTATAGTTCAGAGTTTAGTGTTGAATTTTCGTTCCAAAGAAAATTTTAACAGAAAGTTTGAGATTCTAAAAACTAAATATATAATCGATTTGTAGCTATGCTTTATGGTATTATATTGGTGTGACAATTGTTTGAATAAACTAGACTATGTAGAAAAACTGTTCAGATTTATAAATGAAAAGGAAATTATGATTTAAAACAATAATGTTTAGACTGTATCGAATGCATTCAGTGTTTAGAGAACATCTGTTGTTTTTATTCGACGCAATCTACCAGTATGATTGAAATGTCATAGTTCGATGCCTGTATCAACGTTTTAAATAATAATGACAGAATAGAAAAATGGATTCAATATTATCTTCTTTCTTCAATGAAAAATATGTAATAAAGGGTGTTTACGAATTAAACATACAAATTAATATCTATTTCATTAAAAATTTATCTTAAATTAGCTATACCTTAATAGTGTTGAATCTAACTTACAAAATAGCTTTGTCCGTATCACTTGTTAACAGCCAAAGAATACTTACACTAGTTTCTGTTATAGTTTTCGTTTATGAATTTAAGCAAGCTGAGCTTGAAAACTGCATCGAAAAATATATTTATGGATAAGTTTTCGAGCAATAATTTTTGTCGTTTTTTTTCGAAAGAGTATTAAGTTAGTATTCGGGGGCCAAAGCTTGAGTTAAGCTTAGATCACTCGACTTGTGTATGCACAAAATTTAAATTGGTGAAACGCTTTTACTTTTCACTTTTCAAAAATAGTTTAAAAAATTGAAAAGTGAAAAGCTTTTTCAGTTTGCAGATTTTTGGAAACACTTATCACTTTTTCTTTACAGGAAATTATTTACTGGCAAATATGGAAAGTGAAAAGTGTTTGGCCCCTGGATTTTTTTTGGCATAGTTAATTTTACAAAATTTTAACAATTTTATTTTGTTTGCTTACAAAAAAAAATGTTAATCTTACAAATAATACGATAAGAGCGGCAAATTTTAACTGATAAAGTGATTACTGTTATAAGTTTTTTGAATACCATAACAATTGAAAAAGAAAATCATACAAATCGGAAGGGTTTTGCTCGGTTCTGAGATAATTTGCTTTAGTTACTCCACTATTAGAATTCTTCGTAAATCACAAAATCAAATTAACAAAAAACTACACTACGCGTGACTAGACGTTGATGAATTTGGGCGATTAGTTTTGGGAGTGCGAATAGAACTGACGGTTCCAAAAACGCCAGATTCCTCTTACTTGAAAAAGAATTTAGGTGGAGAAAGTTAAAAGTTCGATGGCTGGGACCAGTTAAATTTAAATTCTCAATCCGAAACACTGTTCTACTCTACTCCGGAAATGCAGAAAAGCATGTGGAAGTATTCGAGAATCAGGCTTTGGGCTAACTTATCAAAACTACACTCACTCACTTCCATGCGATTTTCTAGGAAACTTGTTTTGGATTGTTGTTGAAAATGCGTTCGATAGCGTCAACAGATAATTTATTTGGCTTTATTAACAGGAGAGGCATTCTTGTCAAATTAAGCACTATTATTAAAACAACTAAAGATGGATGCGAATGTCACGTTATGTTATCAGGGGAGGTGTTGTATGAGTCCAATGAGATGAGGATCCCGACAGGGCTCCATATTGTCACTGATACTATTTATGTTGGGAATGAAGCGATGTGCTACGCACAGCCCTTATAAATGGAAATGAAGGAACTCTTATGTATATCGAAACAAAAACATTCTGATTATGGGGATGGAGTGACGCATACTTTCTCTCTTAAGGGATCGTGGATCGACATTAAGAAAGTGGAAGGGAAATTACTAACAGAGATAAAACAGAAATGATTAGCACCGAAAGTAACTCTCCCGTGCAAGTGCAAGTAAATATTTCAGGACAACTAGAAGAGATAGTAGACAATGAACAATATCTTGCGAACATCAACAGCTCTATCGGGAAGGCAAAGCCTTCGTTCGGAATGTTGTCTAAAATACGAAGGAACAATTCTTTCAGTTTAAAGACCAAGAAGTTTTAGAAATATTTGTTCATACTACTTTTAATACATATTTCAAGGCTATTCCAGCTGTTGTAAGAATAAAACTTAGATAACATAAAGAGTAAAAGCTTAAATATGCATACAAGCAATTATTGTGTTAAACAAACAAAAACAAACTTTTTTTTCAAGAACTGAAGTAGGTATTACACTTAAAGAAAAAACAAGGAACCATTAAATTTATAAATGTAGTAGTTCCTTCCTCCATCTTCTCTTCAACACCATCACCAACCTTTATATACTCATGGCACCAATTCTTCATAAGTTGTTCCACAATAAATTGCACAAATTTATAGCAAAAGCGGATCTAGGGTAATTTAATATTCACTCAGATTGCATAAATCTATCTTCTTGCACACTCTTCCCCGGCGCAGGGCAGTAGCTGTGGCATGGAGTACAAAGTCTTCGCCTTCTCATTTGTTTGGTTCCTGAGGGTTATCGTTAATTCGTTCCTCTAGTTTCAATGAACTACACAGCAGAGAAAAGTTCCAGAAACCACAATGAACTTTCATCTAACCTCCACCATCACATTGCACAGCATTATTAACCCTTGCGATGGATTTGGATCGTTTTTCTTCTTCCGTTTGCGATAAATTTTGTTTTTTTCATTTCTGGATTTTGTATTGCAAATTTTGTATTTCGAATTTTGTTGAGTTTTTTTTTTTTTTACTTTTTGTTGCTGGATAATTTTCGAGGGCAACATCTTGCCTCAGAAATAGAAGTAGTTCATAAATTTACGTGCTGCTTGAGCTCTGGTACAAGAGAAAACATTTCGGTCTTCAACAAACTGTGAGTCTCACAATAAATGAATAAACGAAGGGGTGAAGGGGGGCAGGTTAGTGTTCTCCACAAAAAATTTATTGCAAAATGTTGAAAGTTTTCAACTCAGCGGAAAAAGTTGTAAACTTTTCATTTTCATTGTGTGCCTGGGCTTGGGTTGGGCGTAGATTTTTTTTGCTTTGTCGGATGAAAATGAGGATAAATAAATGAAAGAACAAAAAAAAAAAAATAAAACACTGTTGAGAACAAAGTTCAACATGAACAGGAATATTATCGACAGGATGAGGATACAGGAATGACGACGATGACGACGGGGTAGAAGCATTGTAACGGACACACGTTGGAAAGTAAAAAGTGTAGGTACCTACAACATTTTGTACTTCCCTGTATTTCGTAACCTAATTGTTGGGCAAAAAGTTCAACGTAATTGAACGGAATGACGAGGAAGAAAAACCGGAGGGATAGGGTTAAGGCTTAAGGGCTGATATGCAATGTATGTAGGTGTTTTAATTTGATGTACCTTGATTTGAGTTTGCAAATCATTCAACACATGTGTTCTAAGTGACCCAAGCATTTACATCCTGAATTTGCTTTTTATCCCAAATAGCGTCAAATGGGGCCTATTAAAGAGCGCTATTGTGCAGATTGTATCCAAAACTCCTAAGAAAACTGAGATAAAATAAAAAAAATTTGGCGCTGAATTTGAAGATCATTGCAAGAAATGATGCTTACTAGAATTTGTTCTGCAGATTAAGTATTGAGGAGGTCATAAACAATGCATCGCTGGTCGTGACTTGCAAGAAATAGGAAACTGGTTAAAAGCTCTACAAAATTACTTAGGATAGTGTTGAACCACGTAGTTACACGAAAAATCCTGTGATGGATATAATCAGCAAAATTTCAGTAAAAATAGAAGATCAGATCCGACGGTAAGATCGCCTTGCAGAACTGGATTCGACTTAAAAAATAGTACAGTTCGGGCATCAGTTTTTTAAATAATTTGAACATACATCGAGTTAGCACCACTAATGGAAGTAATCTGATGATCGGGTGTGGCAGCTGGTGAAATAGCTAGAATTCTAGCCTATGAATTTGGTGGTAACACACACAGGCTTATTCTTGTTTCATTTAAAACTTTAAATAATTGCAAATGTTAAACGTATAATAAGAAAGACACGAGGATTTACTTTCTAGAACTAAGTCTTATATCGCATACACGTCCCCCTTATCCAGGCTGATGACTCTACTAAAGCAGAGTTTTACTTCTGCTTGGACTAAGCCCTGAAACATTTGGATTGCGACTTCAATTCTGAAAGAGCTGAAAAGAACACATCACTCGCCACTGGCATTTTAAAAAAAATCGCACATACAAATTAACTATACAAACTTTTACTGTTGTTAACTAGCAAAAAGAAAAAAATTAAAACTTAGTGCCTGAGCTCTCATGAAGCTGTTAGAATCTTAAGCATAGTTCGCATGGTTCTGGTTGCTACTTACAAGCCACAAATCGAAGGAGACGCTAATGTAAGCTTAGTTTGACCACAAAACTGCGTTTTTGCTCTCGTTATCCATCGAAAATTTTCCTCAGAGGTTTATAAAGAAATACATGCTCACTTTTTCAAACAGGTATGGCGACTACGATATTCATATTTTTATCTACGCTAAAAACAAGTTAAGGTCAAGAAGTTTCAAAACGTTGTTCCGGTCCGCTGTAATGGATTCAGTTGATCCTTTTTCACTTACATACTGCTTCTTATCTTTGTTAGTTCAGGATAAAAGTCAAACGTGGTCTATTTCATCAGCATTTAGGGCTGGAGAAGCTTGGTTACCAGGGTAGTTGTCCTAAAATTTTGCTTTCAAACCACGTTTTTATTCAATAGCTCTGTTATTCTGCCTTTTTTCTAGTTGGAAAACGATTTTCTACGTTCTAGAATAACCCTTGTATTGACATAATTCGTTTCCATTATGGTTTTATAAAATGCGTTGCTTCTTCATACATTTAACAAAAGGACTGTACTTCCTCCAGTAGCTATATTTTTGAGACTTCTCAGGTAATTGAGCACGCAAACGATTGCACGGGATTAATCTTTGTTTTTCAATCTAGTACCATTGGAAAAACCCTGCAAAAAACTGCTTCCACTTTTCTAAAAAAATGTTCTTTTACAATCACAAATCCGCTTACTTTTACATCTATCCTACTTTACTAGACTTTTTTTTCGAATTAATGAAAAACGGCCAGAAATCCACAATATAAATGCCTGGTGGAGTCCAAATCATTGTTTTATCTCTGACCTTATTTTGTTGATGATATTACTCTCAGCTTTTAATACTCGAAGATTCACACTACTGCTCTTCAGATATGCACCTTTAAACTAAACGCATAGTATGCGCCTTCAATTCTGATCTTGAAACCAATAGGGAATTTTTTTGTCGCTAAAGAGTAATGCGTCCCCTTTTTCACTGTCAATGAATAGAACTTGCATCGATTAAACCTATGAACTTACAATCCTCAGTATGTGCATCAATAATCATTTCTTGTGGAATGATCACATACTAGATGTTGCCAAAAGTGCTGTCTCCTGACAACGTAAGAAGTTTCTCTACCCTCTGACCTGGATATCGATACTATCTATTGAACATATACCCGTCAAAAGGTGGAGTATAACTGCTATAAATTAGTTGGTGCTCCAATTGAAATTTAAAATGGTTTAATTTGGAACCATCGTCGAAGCAATCACATTACTTAACAATCAGACACGAAGCAACGGAAATGATGTTGAATTGATCATACCCTGCATGAACAATTAAGCAATTCTACGCTTAGAATCTTTAACAACACCTGGGTCTATCATATTGGAGGAATCGGGATAGATGGAATGATTTAGGTACTGAAATTGTTGCAGAAGAAATTGAATTAAAACCATTCAGTCTTGAATGATTTTCTTAAGTAATTGCTGATTCAAATCACTTTTAAAGATATCAGTAGCATTTTCCAAATAATTAAGTAAATACCAAACGTGGTTTCCAGCAATGAATCCGAAATTTAGAACTATGAACTATTTTCACTCGAAAATTTAGTTCTTGGATACCCTATGTGGGTTACTAGGGTAACTTTCATTAACATCACTTAAAGACCTCTTACGAAATTCCATTTCTAACCACAAAGGACATATACTAAACTCATTTCATTGGATTTAAAGTGGTTTCACAAAAGAGCTCTATTGATAAATTGGCATATTAACAGTTCGTTCGTATACCTCCATTCTATCTCTCAGCATTCAAATCTGTGGAAAAGCCTACTTAAATAAAACCCAAAGCTGCCGTGTAATGCATCGCGTCACTTGTCTGAACCTTAATCTCATTTTCTACCAAAATCGCAACAGTATTATAATATTAATAGACACCATTGACACTGCTTAATTTACATAATGAGGAGAAACACTACCACCATGACCATACAAAAGGATATCACAGCGGACGGAGGGAAATATAATCAAAACGTTAATATTGAATGTGTGTGCAGACTGTGATACCAAATATAATCCTAAAAGACTCATTCGCAAATAGACATCTTGATGAGGGTTGATTCCTTAACAAGAGAGACTCTGTCATATGTGACACTTGAACCTTTTGTCATTTCCAAGAAATGATAATCAAAAATGCTCAAAAGCTCCTTATTTTCATTATGTAAGTGCGTCGCGTCGGGCGTCAAGTAGGTATTTGTGAATGATTTTTTATTCTTTCTTCTTTTTTGACAAAATAACTGTTCTCATTTGTGAGTCTTTTGTCGTTCGTTGATGCTTTTGACAAATTTTGTTTGAAGTTTTAACCATGGTTGGCTGTGTATGGTATTCGTCAGCTCTTATTAAATTAGGATTTCGTCTAAACATACATATACAAATGTACATGCACAGTTAAGGGAGTAGGTACAGTAAATAGGGTAAAGAAAATGTCACCAACTCAATAAACGGCAATTTGTCAAACATTTAGGCAAAAGTAATATTTAAATATTTTTGTTCAAGCTTTGTTTGAATAACTGGAATAAAATCTATTTCGACAAAGCTTGCAATTTAAAAAAAATGTCAAACTTAATAATTTTAAATGGCAGTGAATGATTAACATGAGTCAACTAGCACAGTTTTTTGGTCAGTAGCGAAAGAAAGTTTATTTTGTCGATATTTTTGAATGTAAAGGGTCACTATGGCGTATGAGCTACATTTTCTGCAGTAACAAAAATCAGCGGCAAGTACTTAAATTCGGTAAATCGATTGGCCTACCGAGTGGTTCTTTTTAACAAATTTAAGGCTTAAGGATAATCTTTTATCTATTGATAAAGAAAATGGGAACTAAACTATTATAGGTAAATGGATGACTACCATTATAGGGTATCATGAAGGCAGTTTTTCGAATTAAAAAAATAAATGATCATTATTGGAAAGACCTAACATTTTAAAGATGAGTTACCATAGTAACGGTGGCGGTAAGGAATAAAAAGGGGTAAAAGACCGTAGGTTTTCAGGATATTTAGAGAAAATTCTTTCAGAAAGTTGGAGGAACCAATCCTACCAATGAGCGGGGGCAAATCGATATTAAAGAGCAGGCCTTTGGGCTGGTAGACTTCGGTTTATTTGCGTACATTGGAATGTGCAGATCACCACCATCACGTGGTGGCTGCTAACAAGAGGAAGCTGGTACGTTTAAGGTGAGATAGTTCTAATCAGAATAAACTTGACTTGCTTGCGTATCAATGGAAACTTACGAGGTGTGACTGCTTGTACTGTAAACTTACTTGGAATTATTGAGATTATACAGGGGTCCTTAGAATAGCATGCGTGGAACTTTTCTAAAGAGGTGGATCTTAGTTGATACAGCAAGGAATCTCTTTTCTTAGTTGAGTTTGGCAACTATAAAGACAAAAGCCTGCTCGGCTTTTTAAAAATAAAAAGCACCGCAGGGTACTGGGAGCCCTACTATCAAAGTCTATGACGGAAATAGTACCCAGTACATTGAGGATGGTCCTACATGGAGCATCACGATGGTTGTGGTCATATCCAAGTGGATAACTATTGAAGTGATAACTCAGCAGTATAGATAATATTGATAAATCAGCAATGTTTCACTTCTCCTGGCGGCAAGAAGTGTAGAGATGCAAAAATTAAAATATTGGAACCGAAAGATTTCTAGAGTATGACGAGCAACTCTTGAACACTCATGAGTTGTCATACAACAATTGGAAATAAGAACTAATCATTCTGACCGTTCAATTCACTGAGAGAACAAATCGAACTACGTTTTTGTTTGCTGGACTATGTTTCGACTTTGTTTGCAGCTAATAAGAAATTTCGTTTGGGTTAAACACTTATTGCGAACGATTAAGAAAAAAGAAAGTTCAGCCTAATATCGATGATTGAACCTGCGAGCGAGTATCTTATCATTCCGCTACGGACTGTATAATTCATGGTTAACGTAGAATGCATATGAACAAAATGAGAGAGAGTGATTAAACCTTCGACCACTCGCTTTCGAAGCTAGTCTGTTCTATTGCGCCACGAACTAGATAATTTTTGTGTAACATAAAATTCATATAGACACTCACAAACATGCAGTAAATTATTAAGACTATAATCATGTGTTGTTAATGAACTGTATATTTACCTCTGCACTTAAAATTTGCTGTGCTATCACTTCTTAGTTATTTTCTCTGCACTTAAAATTTGCTGTGCTATCACTTCTTAGTTATTTTCTCTAATTCCGTAAAGTGGTAAACAGTTCTTCATTTGAAGAATTTAAAATACATTTCAGAAGTTTATGAATGTTTACCTGTATGAGTTTTCGAATTACCTCAAAATTTACATTCCACTTGCAGATCCAAAGTAAGTGATAAAGTTCTCATCATCTGATATTCTGTCAGTTGGGCAGTATTTTCAGTAGCATAAATCCCTACAGTGGAGGATCAGGTATTAGGTTTGTAAGAGATTGGTGTCCATATGAGAATTAATATGCTGTGGGCAGTGTTCAAGCTTCCCGAAAGTACCTAGAACAGTATTGAAGAAAAACAACAATTTTCCGGACGCTTCAACTTTCTCGCAGCATTTTTACTATTAAATGGACACAAATTAATGATTCCAAGAGCGAAAAATTCTAAAAATCAACTCGAAATATGCGGAATAGACTATCAATGGTGTTCTCCGAGTATTTCAATTGGACTGGTGGCACTTACTATTAATTCTATGATAACACTATTGTTGTCCACAGTAAATAAATAAACCCGATTAAAGTACTTCCAGGTCCTGAAGAACGATTGTCTAGTGACTTGCACTTTCATCGATATGAGTGTATACATTAAGTAAGTCGACAGAAATAGAGGCACCTACAATTTCCTGCCAAGAGGAGATGCTATTTCTTTTAAAGATATCATTGAACAATTTCTCACAAGAGACATAGGCTGCATGAACCTAGACGTCCACCCATTGCATCGCACTTACTTTCACGCGGAAGGTTGTTTAATCTATAAGTTGCATTGCACTTTGATAAATATCATTTTTCATTTACCAATTTGAATCCAATCTATATTTTTGCGAAGTGTACGAAGTGAGCAGCAATTTGAATTAACGTCATTCTTTACCAATAACATCCATTGAACATAAGTAATTTCAGTATTTATGCAAAACTAAAACAATGTTGCTCTTCATGAAACTAAAATGGCGCCCAACGATAGGTTGAAGTAAGTTTAATTGATTGAGAGCCTCGCTTTCATTCTTAAATTTCAAAAGTTAAAGATAAAATTAACTCTCAAAAGTAACGGCAGAATCGTTAAGTGACGCGACAATCAAATGTTCAATAAATATTGTCAATTATATCAATTTCTCTTCAGCAATAAAATCAATTTACCCCAAGGACCTTTCAAGACATCCATTCCATAAATCTATCATTAATTTGGGAAAAAAAACAATTTCTCTACTCTTGGAATGACCTTAATTTATACATTTACCAACTCTTAACAAAATTCCACTTACCCATTGGCAAATTGATTCAAATCGAACAAACTTTAGCTCTTTGGATTTTTAATTGCCTGACAGAGCATGATAGTACCGTTCCCGTTGATGTTGATGCCTTTACCAAACCCATTAATTTACTTGTACTATATCAAAATGAGAGTCTTGTGTTTGCTGTCCATTTTAATATACAATAAAATACAACTGGACTTTGTTATGCAAGCAATTAAGGACATTCTTTTCACTGCGATTGTGTGGTAAAAAAATAAACTACCTATCGACTTTTGTTTCTGTATATTTCAGAAAGGTCGACCTTTATTTTTAACAGCAGAGGTCAAGTGATGTCAAAAAACGATGACTACGTTGATGATGATAATAATAAAAATAATAATATTCCCAGAGGAGCGATTTCATTTTGTTTGCTCCTCTTTTGCATTGCAGGACATGATTTTTTATTATTTTTTATGTTTATGTACTAGATGGACCTTTTTATGGTTAGCGGCTGGATAGATTGTTTGTGCTGAGCCTTCGTCATCTAAACTTTTGTCATTCTAAACTTTGTGAACTCCTAAACCACAATCCATGAATATAAACGATTATCTTCCGGTCTTCCATTAAGCCACGGACGAAGCCAAAGGATGGTGAGGCCTAACCGGCTGCTGCTGTGCGGTTGGGCCTAGGACTAGGTTCTAGGAAAAAATATAGTTAGAAAAAAAAATTGTGATTCTTTTTTTTTTTTGGTCTTCCGATTGTTGTAGATATTTATTTTTTATTTTTATGGGGTGTGTTCTTTGGTTTTTTCGGCCTGCTAACGAAGAACCTGCATAGATACAGTGGAACAACTTCACCAATAATTTGGAAGAAAAATAATATTTTTAGGATTTTTTGATTCATTCTCGTTTTTGTTTTTATTGAGCTTAAATTTTTGTTTTGTTGATTATTTTTCCAACTTTTCCCGTCATTATGCCACGCTGTTAACATCGTCGTTGGATGACCGAAATAGCGGAAAATCCTGTGACATTGTATCCTTTTTTATGTTCAGTGGGTGCGCTTTGAGGCTGCGAAAAGTTATCACTATGTGGTGTTATCGCATGAATGATATCCTTTAATAGTTCTTTACCTCGGTATTGTTTATGTTGGTGAGGGCGTATTATCAAGATTGGGAGATATTTATTTTTACCGTAGATTCCATTAGGTGTCCTTTGGTTTTGTGCTGTCATTTTTTTTTGGTTTTCGTTTCATTTTCTAAAAAAAAAAAACTGTTAGATACTGGTGATGGGACACAGGACTACTTTTAGAGTATTGATGAATATTTTATACTTTGTTGATATAGTTTTGATGTTCATGACGGTAAAATGTTGTCTTTGTCTTCGAAAGATTGGATTTTTAGAATAGACGAACGAGATTGCATATTTTGTCAAAGATTTTTGTTACTATATACAAAGTTATAATTGGAGTTTTCTTTGAAAGCTCGTATTTTAATTTAAAGTTGAACGAGCATCATTGGAAAATTGCAATTTTCATTTATCGATATTCCTCCATGTATGTCGTTCCGTTGATGCTAACATAGGCGCGACTCCTAAGTCGATTAAGGGATTGTGTGTAATGTGTATAGATTTGATATTCTTGGTTTTAATGTTGTTTCAAAATTGATCAGAGTTCATCGTTGCTTGACTATGCTCTCCTGAAATGACATTTATAGAGGCTGATTAGGTTTGATCTCTTCAAAAGTTCTGGTCACCTTATCTTCAGCAGAGACTCAAAACCTTTGTTCCTGATTGCATACTGTATTTTTCTTTATTGTACCAGGGGTTTCGTTTTAATCAGCACTCCTGATGGCGTGTGGATGGTGCTGGTGGTTTTAAAATGAGAAACGCGATCTGGATGTATCCTACCGTAAAAGCTTGTTGGCTTTATATATTCTTCAAGATAGGATCTTCGTTGTCATGAATATCTGCATCCAGACCTTAGTTACGCCAACGACAAGGTAATCATTCGATTTTATTGTTGGCTGTTCGGATGCTAAGACATCAGGATACTAGAAGAATGGCTCGCTTCAGTTGCAAGAAGATCGATTTGCTCAACATGATATTGATCTGAACAAAGAACACCCACTTAGTCCACTTGAGAATATTAAAACGTAAAACGGTCAGTCTGAATCCGTTCCAGAAAGTTCTTGTGTTGTCGTGCAGGGTGTGTCTTCCAAAAGTCCAACGTGGTCACAAGAAGAAGTGTGGATCATGGAACAATTGGAATAATAATTTTAGGAATGGATGCTATTTTTTTGTTAAGTGAATTTATTAATGTGCTTTCTACACATAGTCTGATCACCGGAATTCTTTTTGCAGAAAAACACTAAACTTAAGAAAAGTCTTAAAACTTTAAAAACACACTCTTAAAAATATCTCTTGCAAGAAAATTTTGCAACCATATTTAACCCATTTCCGGACGTCTTCAACCAATATGCGTAATTTATACAATACTTGGCTTATGGATCACTGAAATCTGAAAATAGCCGTAAGACCATAATAAAAAGGCCCCTGAAAAATCACACCTTCATATTGAAAAATTTTAAATTTTTGAATCTACATATCTGTCAAATTATAAGTTTTTCCGATGCTTAGAAGTGCATAAAGGCATTTGATCAATACTGCAGACAATAGGCGAATTCCACTCCCCCTGAATGAAAAATCTTAAATTTTCGATTTATTTGTTCATGCATCAAAAAACAAATCTACCATAATTTGATACAAATCTATTTAATATGGGTGGATACCACGCCCACTTTTAGTAACTTTTTAATTTTGTCCTCTATATGCAACGCAAAATCTATCATTGTGCAAAATTTCAAAATTCTACGATGATTAGAAGTACTCCATACATTTGATACCAATTCAGTGAATATGGGTGGATGCCACGCCCCCTTAATGGAATTTTTCAAAATTTCGATTTTTTCTCTTATATGCACCGCGAAGTCTATAAGTCAAGTTTCTAGGGCAACGAGAAGTGCTCCATAATTTTGATGATCTGTCAGTGAGTCAGTCAGTCAGTTACGGTTCATGCAATTATTAAAGCCCTGTATCTCAAATACACATGCAAAGTAGATGAAATTTGTTGAACTGGGAGCTTAATAAATATTGAAAATTTTAAATTTCTAAACTAATTTGTACAGAAGTTGGAACTTGGTGTTCGAAAATGACCTGTGTGTGTTCCTGTAAATAAGTTGCTAGAACTTGGCTGGGCACTACAGTGCCCTTTGATTTTTTTTTCTTCGTTCAATAATTTTGCTAAAGAACGGGTGTTGGAGGCTTATCTCCAACCTGAGTAGTTGGGGCAAGTCGTTCTGAGCTTTTGTTTATTATTTTTGTCATATTTGTTACAAACGTTACGCGTTTTCCCTCATGTCTCTTCAGAAGATCACGATATAAATGTTTTGACCCTTGGTTATGTCGCTGATGTTTAAGGTGTCCGAAATGCTTAAACGCTATTCTAATATGTGGCTTATGCGTATGTAGGTACAAAACAAGTTAACTTTAATCGTCAGTATTAAGGCTTATCCCTTATTTGAGGTCTAAAGGTGATTAATTTTAACAGTGGAGGCTGATACAGAACTTTTGTTAAAACATCTATATTAGAATTGAGCATCCTTCAATTTTGAGCTCGTTTTCAACTTCAAAAGCAGTTTAGTGAATTGAACATCTTTTAGCACAAGATTAAGTTTTAGTTGCCTTCTTTGGATGGAATTGAATATTGAAATGCTGATTATATGAAGTTGAAGTTGTTTTAGGTTTGACAGTTTCAGTGTATTGTTGAAAATTTTGTCCTAAAAAGTTTTCTTGCATTTTCAACCGCTCTAACGTCTTTCAATTTGAACTGGGAAAAGATTCATCACAACCAGAGTCGTCAGTAAAATCCATAACGTAAGTATCTATCTATATCAGCTGAGGTTAAGTTTTCAGGTCTCACCCCAGCTCCTTAATGACAGATTTACACTTCAAAAATTAATCAGAAATAAAGAGTTATGGCAGGAGGCAGCTAACTTGTCACCACACAATCATTCCAGAGATCAGAATATATAGCTGATACATATAATCAGCTTTTACGTATGTACTTTCCATAATTTGAATTATTTTCATCCAAGGTATGTACTCCGTAATTGATCCATAAGCCATCCTTAACTCCAATTTATCTCATCTTAATCTTAATCTTAAATATTATGTATAGGTATGCCTCCTACTCAACTACGTGCAAACAAAGGTTTTGATACCAACTCATATAATATGCAAATTTCATTTCAAATACCTTATCCCATATGGCAGTCATCACATGAATGCAAGTCGTATATACAAATTCTTATCTATCTTCAGGTATTTCTTCCTGTCTTCCAAGAAATTTATTCAAAACATTCACCTGGCTTTCCTTGAAAACAAGGACAGCATCACATTATTATTATTATTTAAGGTATATCTATAGAAGTACGTTGTGGAACAGCCCACAAATATTTGCCATAATCAAAAAATATCTCTGGCTTTTCATTAAAATACTTGAAACTTGTGCTGTTAGCAGTCGCTTATTGAATATTTAGTAAAAAATACCAAGAATACCTTTAAATAAAAGCGAACAATCTACACTCAGCAGCAGCAGCAGCTGCTGCTTGTTCGTTTTGTGTTTTATACATACGTACACCTCCTTCGTGTGTCACACTTTTCGCTCTCGACAGGATCAAGAATTCCTTCCTGGTTTTGAATGAGTATTTTTGCCTTGCAGAAACACAAGAGTGATAAACAGCAGCATCAACATAACATAGACAAAGATTGCCGTTTTTCATGAAACAATGGCTCAAAAACATCTTTCGTACATTTTACTATGGAACATGCGATGACGAAACGTATCCTCAAACATCTGGTGCTATACTCTCTTCTCTGTATGCCCGCATTCCCTTCGCAATAGAGGAAGAAAAAAGCACGAAACAATTAGAGGTATTTTGTAGGAAACCCCAATTCCAGCTACCACCAACTCCATCACCGTGAGTCGGTCGGTCGTCGCGTCCTCATCGTTCTGGTAGTCCTCCTACTCGGAAATTCTTATGCAGATGAAAAATTCCATAAAAAGGGTTAAAAATAAAACAAAAAAAGAAGGACTATACAACCAAAACAAGGAAAAACCCCTCAAGGACACGGCAAACATAGACGAAGAAATACCCATTTTTCCCATATATAAATTTGGAGCGGTTTTTCGGTGTGACTTCAGATGCGTTTGCTTTTCATTCTTCTAGAAAAATAGCATTTGTTCGTATATCTTGGAAAATCCTTTCTTTTTTATTTAAGTTCTCTGGTAATCGACTTATTTGAACAGCAATGGCGGTACGGCACGGGTGAGGTCTGAGGTTGGGAATAAAGAATTTCATTTCAACAAAAATGAGCAGGATGTCGGAAATATTTTTGACTTTTGAGTGGTTTTGCTAGTTATGTAATGTTGTAATGTAATGCTGGTATGGGTTTAGGGTTATTTTGTTTTATTTTTTCTTTAATTTTGGGAAAGACCAAAAAGAATAGGGAAAGTATGGGAATTTATATTTTGGTTTGTTGTGGTTGAATTGTTTTTTTTTTAATTTTTTTTTTTTTTAATAGGATGATGACTGTTACGGAATTGAAAAATTGTAGGGATTTTTTTACACTCGTATCGTAATTGGATGAATGATGTTGCTATTTTGATCACAATTTCATTTGCAATCCTTTCTACAAAAATTATTTTTTTCGTTTTTTTTTTTCTTATAGTACTTCAATACATGGGTGTGCTTCTTTATCCAAAGGGATGGACTAAATAAAGGGATACACGATAATGTAATTAATTTAACATGTTAAAAACTTGGCAT
This sequence comes from Meliscaeva auricollis, assembly GCA_948107695.1. NCBI lineage: Eukaryota > Metazoa > Arthropoda > Insecta > Diptera > Syrphidae > Meliscaeva > Meliscaeva auricollis. The sequence goes on along the minus strand of OX403616.1, from coordinate 77,656,496 downwards.
GGAGAAGGGGCTGAGAGCTATGCGATCGTGGAAATTGTTTCTGTATAGAAGCCAAATGGGCCACCCATGCGGTTAACAGGTTGAAGTAAAATTCGTTGTCGCTAGTTATTACTTCCCCGACGAAGAATTGTTACCCCCGAGGCAATCCTAACAAATGAAACGAAAGCGAAAAAAATATCTTCGTGAGATCAACGGTAAAGTGTCTTTAATTCTATTCAGGTTGAACAATGTAATACCTATCTTCTTTCTAGTCTTATAACAATACTAAACCTCGGATATGAATGATACAAATGATACACTCGCGATGAACTTGGACAACGTATTGCGGATCTTAACGTGAACTGTCCGGACCTTAAACAGAAAATGTTCAGCCAAACAATTAATTGATAATGATACAGCATAGATAGGCACATAGAAGCCATTGCATCTATTCAGGAAGAGTGATTTTATGAAGAGGAAATATTATGTCTCAGTCAAGAAGACGATAATAAATCTCAAGGGTTATCAGAATTTCAGTAATGGTCACCGGAAACACAGCCTGAACCCTTACCTTTATGACAGCCGAGAACCTGAATAGTGTCCCAACCAGAGACCCCTAAGTCACATGAACATCAACACGGTAAACCTCACACAAAATCGTTGCATGTAACGGAAGCTCATCGTTTTACCTTTCATATATTTGGAAGGCCTACGAAAAAAAAACATATTTTAAGGTGCGTCGCTTCGCATTGCGTTGCTTATCATTATGAACTTGTTGGAACTGTATTATCACTACAAGGAACTACATTACCATTTCTAATAACACACTTCCTCAACTGCGAATTCTACAAGAGAAAATATCGTTTAAATAAGTGCGAACCCCGCCGCAACGCATTCGTCGGATTATAATAGGGGTGACTATAATTTTCGACATCGAAACCAGATGGGTTTCACTGCACTCAGTGGGAACGTGATTTCGAAATGCTGCATATTGTAGTTTTGGAAAATATAATATAATGATTTTTTGGTGATCTGAATGTAAGAATGGTTCTGGACCGATCACATCAAAATTGTTGTTGCAAAGAAACTACTCTAAGGAGAAAGTAACGAATAGGAATGGAAATGTTTTTTTAAATTCGCTAACTGCTGAAGATTTCGAAAAATAGTTTATGCTCATTTTGTAGATATGTAGCTATCTAAACTATAGTACCTATATGGTCCAATTTTCTTAATTTTTTTTTTTTAATAAGGTTTTCCTGCTAAAAATGAGAAGATTTCTTGTTGAATAAGAACAATAGAGAAATTTTATTGTTTTTAGGTGGTACCATTTCTCTTCTATGTGGTCGATTTTTCACTGTGCAGTCTTCGATAAACTGGAATTCAAAATAGACTATTAACATGCTCCAATCTTTTTTTACAGAAACTTTCATAATGTATAAACTTTGTCTTTGTATACAAACAATTTAGATAATATTAACAGTTTTTTATTTTTATTGTAATAAACCGACGTTTTCGTAAGTTAACGTTTTTTGGAACAGCAACAATCTTCTGAGTGATCAGTAGGATGAAAAGAGTTTCAGAAGCTTTTATATTATGTAGAAAATAGTATGATCTACATGTTTTGCCTTGAAGCACGTAAAGTCGTAGGTAGTGAATAAGACACACGCTTCAATTAACGATTGCATTTATAGCCCAATAAAATTATCAAAAAAAAATTGCGTCTTCCGCCATTTTGAAAAAAAAGCGTTTTCTTGATTTTCTTGGTTATTGGTCGTTATTGGTCGTCGAGTAATTATTTTTGTTTACTTATGTTGAAAAAATATTCTCTAATGTTTTTGTTTTAACAAATTTTTTTTCTCATCATTCTAATATAAAGTTATCGAAAAACTGCCAATCTTTTACTAAAAAAGTGGATTTTAAAGTTTATTCCGAGATTCCGACCAATGTCCATCCAAACCGAATTAATATTTCATGTATATACGTCAAAAGCCTTCTTGGGTAAACCACGACAAAGTTTCCAATATTCTGTTAGAAAATTATGTTAGAAAACATCCACTCTCAGATGAAATTCTTATTAGTATAAATAAATGTTAGCTTAGAAAAAGATCGAAAACTTAATTTGAAAACAGCCGGACAAAATAAACTTAAATTATAAATTTTCAAACGTTCACAATTTTGTATGTAGTTTGTTTTGTTTGTTTTTCTAAAGAAATTACAATTGGTTCGGTACAGAAAAGAAAAACATGTTCTTGGCGCTTGATCTGGTGGAAACGATAACGTCGAAGGCACCGTATTTAAAATCCAGGAACTATTACTGCGACGACATCAGGACAACTAATGTACTTACCGTTAAATTTTTTTTCACACATATGATCGAGGTTGCCTCTTTTAAACGCAAATGAAAGCAAGGTTAGGTATACCCTTTTTTAACAACCTTATAAAAAATGTAATGAAATACATTGCCGAATAGCTTTCCACATATAAAACAAAATAGTCCTTTATCTGGCGGATTTATTCAAAGATCCATTTTACAAATTTTATTTAGCCCGTGTCAAAATACGTACGTATTCTTGAAATAAATTAAAACAACCTAGGGACAAGTTTTGAAAGAAATCAGTTGAGCCAGTGATATATACAGAGATAACTAAAAGTTGTGGGAAATTTTCCGTAAAGTGTGTTTATCATATTTCCTGTACCAAATTTGGGCTCTCTGTACAGATGGACGCACAGACGAACAAACGCACAAACCGACGGACGGCATGACGAAAACCACTTTTTTGGACTTCTTCGTAATGTTGGTTTATATACTTTCCCTATGCCTAGAGCAAGTAAAAATTATTATATTGGAAAATTTAGAGTTCTCTATCTTGTCATTTTTTCGACGTAGATAAAAACTAAATATACAATTTATTGTTCTATAACATGTTTTAAGAGTGTTTTAAATTGTGTTTTTAACTTCAAAATCCATTTTTACCCACGGAAATTTGGCAGTTTTTCGAAAATAACTTTTTATTGGAAAGAGCTACCAAAAAAGCTGTTAAGACAAAAACATTAGAGAATTTGTGAATTTGTGAAAAGTAAATAAAAATAACTAGCCCAGGACCAATAATGGCCCAGAAAACCAAATAAACGTTTTTTGAAGCCTTTTTCAAGATTTCGGACGAAGCAGAGGGTTTTTTGTTTGAGTTTTGTGGTTTTAAAATCTCGAATATATACTCTTTAAAATAAAACAATAAAATTTTCCTCAGCAATTTTTGTAGATATGTTTTACTAATTTTATTGAACTCTTAAGACAAACTGGGAAAGAGTTAATATTTTAGCTCCTAAGAAGCAATTATTTAACTGATGATATTTCATACATATTTGGCACATGAAATATACTGTCAAAAGCAGCATTTTAGATTTTTATACCTACCTTTTGGTCCTTATAGAGTCTTTAAGTCTAGTAAACAGTAACTTATAATTGATTTACAAACTAAATTGTTTTTCCTAAAACTTTTCTTAGACCAACATGAAAAATGCCCAATTATTTCCATACTAACTCTTTTCCAATCCCCATGGACTTAAAATAAAAGTTTAAAATTATAAACCAACTCTTTTCTATGTATATGTGTATCATGATGCCTTGGAGCATTATTTCTTACTTATCATAACAATTGAATTTATTTAAAAAAAAAAAAACGTAGAAAACCCTAAACTTTCTCAATTTCAGGGATCTACCAAAAGTTTTCAAAACTCATTTCTCTATATCATTTTCAATCAACCTATACAACAACACGTGTGGGTACAACAACTAATAGAAATTACATCCCCATGCCCCATCCGCTTTAGAACTCTAACAGCTATGAAGGTATCACATATCCATAAGCAAAAGGCAAATAGCTTTCGTTTCTTCGTGTTTTTCCTCCCAAGAAGATGAGACAAGACAAGTTTTTTGTAAAGAAAATTCCTTCACGTCTTGCATTTTCCTATGGAAGAAAATTCAATTCGGTAGACGACATTTAATGAGTTTTCACCATCAGCATCGATTCAATAATAATGGTGGATTCCTTTGAATCAAAAGGAATACTCTTCTGTCAGTATAGGTACCTACTGCAATTTCAAACACCAGCAAATAGAAATTTTACAAAAAAGGTATAAAAACTCGAGAGCATCGAATGTCAAAATCAAGCAAAAGACTACCGCTATGTCGACAATGACAAAGTAAAGGACGACAAACAGACTTACCACAGTTGGCACAGACATAAAAAAAAACGAAAGGAAAAGGACTATTCAAAAAAACCATACCTACTATAGGTGCCTACTCTGCTGCCTTATTATTTTATGTTTTCTGGTTTTGCTTTACAGTCTCATTTTCTTTTTCCGTGTTCGTAAATAATTCAATTTCCGATTGTCGTTGAATTTTTCATGCAATTTTCAATTTTCGAGTGGAATGTCCTTGAAGTTCTGGTGATGATGAAGGCAAACTTGCTTCCAGTCGAGTATTATACTGCAGTTGTCCATCTTCTATCTCTCTCTCTCTCTCTCTCTCTCTGGCTCTCTATCCAACTTGGAGTGGTCACTTTCAACTGAAACACGTCTGCCAGAATAGTTTAAACACTTTATCTTCCTTTAGTTGATCTCCTTCAGACGTTATCCTGTGAGCCAACTATATAGACGGTTGTCCTTCCTAAGAGCCAAAGAGGAACCTTATTATAGGAATTTCAAGCCCTCAAGCCAAACTGTATAATGTAGACAGAGAGTACCAGCAAAATATCAGACATTTAGCAATCTAACTATTCCTTTTGGCCCTGTTTTCTTTTCTTTCTATCAAAGATTCGACAAATCAAAATGTCCTTGGTCCTTTTAAACAAAAATATCACAGACCCCCATATAGTGGTGGCATTGACAGTACAACTACAGACTACTGAAAGATGGACGCAGCAGTTGATGGGTTTTTCTCAGATTTACCACTGCTCCTTTAGAGAGTAATAAAATTCAGGATATGGATATGGGTCCCGCTGCTTCTGCAATTACCAATCAATTTAGCCCCCCCCCCCCCACAAAAAAAAGTGTGTGAGAATAGAAATATAGAAGAACAGAAGAAAAAAAAAAACGGAAGTAATTCTATTTGGAGAATCCCTTTTTAAATTTCCCTTTTGATCTAATTAAGGATATTGAAATGAGTATACATTTAGAGAGATGCTCTGAATACTCAGATAGATAGATACTCGCACCAAGTACCGTTTTCTAATTTTATTCTTCTTCCTTTTTTTTCGTTCGAACAACAGGACTCATTTGAATTGATTAGCAATAAATGCCATGAAGGTTCAATTTATCTTTCGTTGAAAGCATTTTCATTGATTAAATGTTTAGTGTGTGTATGTGTGTGTGTGTGTGTGTGTGTGTGTACATTTGTGTTTGTAAGTGTATTGGCAAGAGGGAGTAAAAATCGAATTTATGAAAAATGCTCATGATGTGTGAATTTCGTTTCTCAAAGTGTCGATAAGCACTCTCTTTCATTTCTCTACAAAGGGAAAGGCGTGGGGGTTCAGTTATGGGTTGAGTTGGTTAGGATGTTACAGGAGGGACATATAGGTTTGGGGGTTGATGGTTGAAGTCTTTACTCAGTTGCATGGGTGTGAAGTGAAAAGTTTTTTTAATGATGTAATAAATTTTCAAAGATGTGATCTGATTGTAAATTGAATTATGGCGTATTAGGTAGTATTTTCTTGTTGAATGATTTTTGGTTTTTTGGTTTGTATGTTTTTATGTGGCTTTTAATAATTACTTAAATTGAACTTGTCATTATTCCGTGTGTAACCGAATTTCTTGATTTAATGTTTTTATGCTTTAACTTTCAATGTTTAAGTTTTGGAAAAGTGCTTTGCATGCTTAACTACACAATGTGATTTTGTATGACGTGGCAGACAAAAATCGAATTCGAAATAGGTAATTAAGCTATAAGAAATCTGATTTCAGGAACTTAGTTTAACTGATCCAATACACCCAATCTAATACACCCAAAAACTCATTCCGGGAACGCTTTTATAACTTGAAACTCTCGCCATTGTAACGAATTCCAGTATTTTTTTTCACATATATTGCAATGATGACATCATAAAGTTCAGCTTTCCATTGTTCTGGCTTATTTTCGTTTATAGTAAGTGGACGACCACAAAATGTAGGTAAGTTACTCCAACTCTCGAAGCAAGATGATTTCCCTCTTAAAATAACCATAGATATTTTTTTGGGCAGCCTGTTCTCGTCCATGCTTAACGTCTTCAATTTGTAGTCTACTTGCATTTTAAGTGTCGAAGTGAATAAAGAAGGAAGACACCGGTCTCGAGCATAAGAATGTGATTTTTCGTGCTACTTGGAAGGCTCAAAGTTCTCTTTAGAAAGTATCGCAAAAGTTGTTCCACCTCATATAATTCTTTGTGATCCCATACTTGTGCGGCGTAACACATGACTGCCTTCGCCGTTGTTTCAAAAATTCGAAACTTTGAATTAACATCCCTGAGACTTACAGGCGTTTCAGCAAATATCACAAAATCGTCGGCGAATTTTAAGGATTTCACTAGAAGATTTGCCGCTACTCTAACTCCACCCTGTAGAACGTTCTCAATGTCGTCTATGAAGAAAGCAAACAAAAGGGGGCTTATGTTCCAACCTTGTCTTATTCCTATTTCCACTTCGTATGATTCCGCTACGTCGTTGTTGAATGAGAACGCAGATGTTGTAGATTCATACAATTTTTCCAAAATGAGTCCTAATTTCGTTGAATCACCCTTGTTGTATAATTTAAGCATCAGAGCTTTTCTGTCGATGGTGCCGAAGGCAGCTTTAAAATCTTTTTATCTTTTGATGAAAATGTCCTCAATGCTTGTGAGTGAGTAGATTTGATCTATTGTTGAGTAATTCTTACAAAACCCAGCTTGAGACTCACCCAAAAAATTGTTTACCTGAATCCAATTGTAGAGTCTTTTGTAGAGAAGCCTTCTAAGAATTTTCAAGGATATTCCTCTATAGTTTGGAGGATCAGTGGGGTCAACTTTCTTGAATATGGGAGTGATGATGGAATCCTTAAAATAATTTGGAATGCACCGTGTTCATAATCCTGGTAAAGTCTTCGATGAATTTGTAAAATTCCTCCGGTATTCCGTTGGATACCTGAGCTTTCTTACATTTCAGTTCATCCAACACTGCTTTTACCTCTAAGGTACAAAATGGGGCGTCCAAGGCATCATCTGCTTGCAATGGGATAGCGCATTGAAAGCTCGTAGCAAACTTGTTCTTTGTGAGATTTTCGAAATGTTTGCATAAATCCTTGAGGTCGATCGGTAGTCAGGGTCGCGGTGATTTGCTGTCGTTCTTTATAAGACGTATACTATGCTCCAAAACTGTGATATGCGTTACTGCAACTTGAAAGATCCTGTGCAATATTTTCGAAGTAGGCTTTACGCTTCGTCTTAAGAAGCGTATTTTTTTACCCTGTGTTGGTCACGGTGTTATTAGTCTTGTGTTAAGAGACTCACATTACACAACCCTAAATATATTCTAACTTCTAATATAGCTTTCATTCAAGGATGATAGCTAACAAATAAGCTTCTTTGATGTCTGAATACATTTTTTAAATAAAATTTCTTCCTTACTTAAAATTAATTTTATCTAAAAACCATTCATGTAAAGTCACATGCCATACTCTTAACTCCTAGCATAATGTACCAATTCATACCACCCATTTCTATTCGTCACGTCAACTAATCAACAGAATTATTTCCACATAGCGAATCAGCTCTATAAAATTGGGAGTGTATGTCAGTATTTCTTTATGAATTGTCACACAGTTTTTAGGATACCTCTTAAATCCGTGCACGCAGCTTTATGCACACCAACAAGAACAGCCATTTCATTACCACTGCCACGCCATCATCATCATCATCATTACCTCCTCCACATCCGCATCCGGCAATATCCACTGAAGCATTATTCCTTTGAACTTTCCAAATAGATTTTGATTATCACACCAGCCAAGTGGAAAAAAAGCTTCTTCTTCTTCTTCTTCTTCTTCTTCATCCTCACCATGAACATTTTCCTTGAATCTCTATGCAGCCGGATCTAATCTCTAAATATAGAGAATATATTCCCCAAACGCCTTAAGTGTGTCTATGGAACTCCAAAGTTGGTTTTCTTCACTCGCTAATACCCTACCTACAGCCAGCTCCGCGCGGGGCTTTCCAATGGAATACAATATAATGTATTAGAATGAATGGTGTCTTTACTATAAGAACAAAATGTCTTTATGGATCTTTCGGGTTGTCATTACGCAATATTTTCGAAAATGTTTGTTGTAATATTCCACCCTCGAGTGTTGAATATTACTCGCTGTTCATCGTATCCATGCATATAAAGGATTTTCGGAGGCGACATTGCGCTAAAATTCCACACCAGATGGCGTGCATTTATTATTGGATTAAGTCACATACTTTTGTGTATAAATGCACGCCCAGTTCTAGCGATGACTTTGCATCGTCTGTATTCCAATGGGATGCAGTTTCCTCTCAAATGGAGTCATACATTTTGAAAGGACGAGCACAATTCCATGGAATCCTGCATAATTTTAGATAGATGGCGTTATTTGTGTGCACAGTCCTTGGAGGGCATCTGGGTTAGCTGTTTTCACTCTTTATGATTGCTTTCAGGAAATGCAGCTTAGAACTTCTTTGGTGGACGGAAGAAGTTTTCTACGCGTTCGGAGGAAGCAATAATAAATCGAAGATTTCACCCTCGACTTTAGAGGACGACCATGCTAGTTGTGTGAGAGGACGTGTAAACACAAGTATATTGAGAGAACTATGATTACAATCTAAGTATGCTATAAGTAGGTCGATTTGAGCATAGTTTTTGACCTTCAACGAATGTTTAGTTTATTGCTTAAATTTTTCATTAAATACATTGAATTCAATGAAGCACCGTTATCTTATAAAAGCACTTGGGTTTATTTCTAATAGCAGCTACTTTATCTTCTTCCACCTTAGCTTTTTTCAATTTTCACATTAATTCCATCTAATGGAATAGTTTGAAACTAAAACACTTTCAAGAGACCCACAGAAGCCCTTTGTCGAAAAAAAAGTACAACAAAGAGAAAAAAACAATTTTGAAACTTTCTAAAACCATGGTGCAGTGTATTCAGAGGAATTTTCCCCCAAAGTAGTAACAAAAAAAAAACCCACTTCTTCAAAGAATATTAGCTGACTAACCATTACCATGGATTGCTTACCTCAATCTCACTCAAATCAAATAGCATTGCAATGAAAGTAAATAAACTTTTTAGTATTCCGAACAAAAAAAAAAAAAAAAAACAACAAAAACTTAAGAAAGTTCAAGCTTAAAAAGGACTTCTCTTCCTTGTGCTGCTGTGCAGGTGTTCACTTACGAAAAATCACACTTAAAATATATTTCAATGTGCATTTTGGGGGAATTTCAATTTGCACGAATTGGTTGAGAGGGTGTACCTTGCTAAATTCTATTCCCATATTCCAATTCGCTGCATTGTAGAATTCTTTTAATAGAAATGCAGTCTTTTGGCGCGAAAAATCATTCTCTGTATTTCGATTTGAGGATGATTTTAATTTTTATTTTATTTTGTCTTTTAGCTATAAAGGGAAGTTCTCACAGGAAGGCAGGTAGGATTTGGTATACTTTTTCGTTTAGAGCAAAGTGTTGACATTATTTTTGTTTCACGTATGAAGTTGCTCTATACAAAATTACCCTTATCATTTAAGAATAAGTGATATTATTTTTTGATAGTGACTAGCCTAAGCAATAGTATACAAAAGTTGTATAGCTAAATACATTGTGTCAGCTGCTGATAGTAAAACTTTTGTCAGTGGTGCTAATATTTTTAACCGGCACTGTAAATATTAACATTAAAAAAACTCATGGCTATTGATGAAACATTCATCAGCCATACGCCACACTTGTTAAATACAATCCCGCCCTCAGCAGGTACTTAAAATTATTCAATTTCGATAAGCTTATTTAGCTCGAAAATTGTTTTCGATTTAAAAGATTTTGTTAAAATCACTAAGACCAAAGACACTATGAGAGAAAACTTTTTTTTTAAGTTTAAAAAAACACCTAGATTAAGGGCTAGTTTGTTCACAGCGGGTTAATTTTTTTTAAATTTCAGAGGTTCCAGTTAAATGGTGCTAATCAACCAAAATCGGTTGATTAGCTAAACCCATAATTAATAACTTAAACTATGAATTCTCAGAAAAAAATCGTTAAAGTGAACATTTGACGATTTACAGTTGGCAATAATCATGAATTAAGGATGATCAAATGGCCCTAATAGTCTAAGAGCTAGCAGCCACTTTGACTATCCTATTTGTCGCAAGGCTGAATTTTGGTTTACAATTGATATGGTACTAGTAATGAACAAACACCCAAGGCCAACCCAAGGGTTGCCAATCGATTTTTTAAAATGCAAAAAAAATTGTCGAAACTAACCTATACATTTGCAAGGTGTATACGGCAGCTTTTGTACTAGCAAAGTTTAAAAAAAACGGTGTGGCAGTGTTGCATTGAGCTTAAGGGTTGCCAGACGAGTCTAAAGTTAAAAAAAAAAAATTATAAAATTCAGCACATATTTTATTTCATAGCCAATGTTGATGTTCAATCTTGGTATTTTTTTTCAACAGTTTAACAAGACTTTTATAATATATGAGGGTTTCTAGAGTTGCCACACTTTTTTAATTGTGTTATAAAACATGAAAATAACGTACTAACAGACTGCTGTATTGTTGATATATACAACCTTATACTTTCTCGTGCTTTGGGAATATTCTCTTTAGTTTTAGATTAATACAAAAAATAAAGTCTGTCAGGATTCCTGCAGGTCGAAGTGCTTGCCAGACAAGCCTGAAATTTTTTTAATTATATGAAAGTTCATCTTAATATTTTATTGCTTAGACTTGTTCGTTTACATGGACAGATTAATCAGAAATAAGGGTTGTTGTACTGCTAGGGTTGCCATCCTTTTTTCAATACAATTTTAAATAGGTATAACACACACAAAATTAACGTACATTTACTGTGGATAAGATTGTAATCCTTTCTTATACTCATATTTTCTTTGATAATAGTTAAATACTAAAAATAAAGTCTGGTAGAGTTGCCATGAGCCGAAGTGCATGCCAGACTAGCTTGTAGTTTTTGTTAGTATAAGAAAGTTCATAATATAATTTTAGAAATTGGCTAGATTTATAACTTAGACTAAGTGTGTATTTTTGACATAATTTATACAATGAGAGTCTTATAATTAATTAATGTTGCGGCATACTTTTTTTTAAAATTCAATGTAAAATGTCAAGAATTGGGCATCGCTCGTTCTCCGATTGGGCTCTGGAGAAGATGCGCCAAGATGATGAATTTCATCGCAAAATCATCTTCAGTCACGAAGCGTTATTGGTCTGGTCAAAATCCACATTTGCTTCAAGAAACACCACTTCATCCACAAAAAAATAACTGTTTGGTGCGGTTTGCATACCGGCGGCATTATTGGGCGATATTTTTTCGTCGACGATAACGATCGTGAGGTTAGGTACTGTGAATGGCCAGCGTTATCGCGCCATGATAACCGATTATTTTTGGTACGAATTGGAAGATATGGACTTGGACGCATGTGGTTTCAACAGGATGATACCACAGCCACACAGCAAACCTTACAATCGAATTATTGAAGAGTTAGTTTGATGAGCGTATTATTTCAAGAAATGGTCTAGTCGATTGGCCCCCTCGTTCGTGCAATTTAACGCCTCTAGACTATTTTCTTTGGGGCTGCGTTAAGTCATTCGCTTATGCCAACAAGCCGACGACGTTGGATGAGCTCGGAGCCAACATTGAACGCGAAATAGCGACCGTTTCGGCCGAAATGTGTGGCCGAGTCGCTGAAAATTGGGTACAACGAATCGAACGCTGCAAACGAGCCCGCGGTGGCCATATGAACGAAGTCCAGTTCCATTCATAAATATTTTGATTGTACTTCCAGCCAATAATAACATTTTTAAAATCTCACTTACCTATATAACCCAGGAAAAATCTGCAAAAATACATAAGTCCAATCTGCCGAAATATTCCAAGTAAAAATTTTCCAATCCAATTATCTTCATGACATGACAAGTTTTTCAATACGAATGATCCACACGGGATATATCTCAATTTTTCAATTTCGAATATACCAATTTTCGATTTGTATTTTTAAAGTAGCAATATCTTGTAACTTAACACTTGTATCGAAAAATCAGTAATTTTTCAAATCCTTATCATCAAGTTTGCAAAACTACAAAGTTCATCAGTTCTATACGAGAATAGTTTTTTTTTAAGCACACAGAAAAAATAAAAATTGATCGATTTCGAAGAAAGAAAACTTTTGTCTCCGACAAAGACAAAGCTATTCCGGAATTTCATTTGATGCTTATGGCATAGGCTGGCATGTTAAACGTTTAATTGTTCGAAATAACTTTGCACATTTGGTTCGTCTCTCTTCTGATGATGCTGATGTCTACGACAAATATTCTCGACAGAAAAAAAAAAAAAAACAAAAGAAGAAAACTGGAAGTTTCATAGAAATGATTGTTTTTGATGAACATTGTGATGAAATAGTTTCTCCCCTCCCCCACCAAACCGAAAACCCCATTAAGAAAGTCTTTTAATGACAAAACTTTCAAAGTTCCAATTCAATTTTCTTCTGGTTTCAAATTAAAATATACTAGACACGATATGGTGTGAGAAATGGGATAAGGCACTAAATAGATATCCTAAGCTTTCAAACTACTAGTAGTATAGACACAATTTTAATCTCACACATTCCTGGTATAGAGAATAAGAAAAGAAACTACAAGACCCCTTTTCTAAAGGCCTAAAAAATAATGATGTCGTAATATGATTCCATTTTATCAAAATCTAAGCGATTTTGTCGGTTATTTTACTCGATTAACATGATAACTCCATTAAACATATTGGATGGCTGCTTCTCGGTTGTCTTCACTACAACACTCTTCTCACCCACACCCAGCCAAAAATAATTCTGAGATGTTTTCAAGTTTTCTTGTGATGGCCCATTCCTCTGCATTCTGTAGCCCTTAGCCATTTTCGAAAAACATTATTTTGAATGTGAATTACCTTGTGGTAGATCAAAATTTTTTGTTGACGAAGAAATTGTTGCTAACGAAAGTTTTTCCTTTTTTTTATTTTGCTGACAAGCACACACAAAGTCCATGCCATGCCTACCATCTTTCTCCTTAAATAGATGAGGTGACAAGAAAAGAAAGTCTTACATAGGCTTTCGTATAGAAGTTCATACAAGGATGTGATGGAAAATTTCCAATATTTCGGTGGCGGGCGATGATGGCAAAAGGTTCATTTTTTTAAGGATTGTTATCGCAAAAAACACACACGTGGTAGAGTCATACCTATAGTATAGGCATAGGCACAGGCAGTGGAGGAAATCGTTCTGAGTCATCCGTTTATCATTACCTGGCGTTAATATCTCTCAATTGTGTTATACCTGTTGTTGAAAGGATTCGAGGAGGAAGTCGAGGAAAGGTATTGCTGTTAGCGTTATAAAAAGAATTTCTTCTTATTTTTTGGTTTCTTGTAATTTTGCACGGCTAAAAGGATGTCATTCTTAGATATCACGATAAAAGAACGATAAAATCTCTTTATTTGGCTAATTGTATTGAACATGACAAAAGGGGATACACTTGCTGCTGGAAAATGTACCTACGCTTGAGAAAATGACTGTGGCTTCGATGTTATTATTTTTTTTGTTTCGCTGTTTTTTTTTTTTTTTGGGTAACAGTGATACCTAGATTGGGTTTTGTATATGGGATCATTTGGTTGTTAAAATGTACATTTGCTTGTTCTCGTGTCTTGGTTGTTTTTTCTTTTTTTTTCTTTTGCTAAGAAAACCTTGTAGAATTTGTGTAAGAAATGGGTTTAGTTATATTATGTATGCATGTATGTTTGAATGGTCCCAAGAATACAGAGATACGTTGTATGCTATATCATACGCAATCCCACCAACAAAAACATTTTCTTGTGACACTTTTTTATTCAGTCTAGAAAATTTACTGTCATGGTATCTCAGGTATTCTTTGGTTGATATTGTTTGAGGTCTCGAAAATATCATTTATGAATACAGTCTTTAAAATAGTTTCAAATTAAATTGAAAATATTTAACAAAATGTGTATTTTTAAGAGTTTATTTAGGTTAGCTAGGTATTGCTCACTTTATAATATTACTTTTCCGTACACGTAGTGTAAAGTAACTATAGCGAATAGCAGAAACATTTTTTTTCGGAACATCATGAAAGATTATTAAACGTAAGGAAAACACGTTTTCGGGACATTTGTATGTGCGCGTGCAGTTCTCGTCGTCGATGTCGTTGGCTTTGGATATTTTTTAAACACAATAACTTTCGATAAAAATTAAGGATTAGCTAAAAATTTAGTTAAGTTCGAAATCCAGCCATTTTGAATAAAACCTTCTGGTACTTTTCACAGAAAAAACCTTCCACAATTGTCATTTTTGTATAGGAAGTAGATAGTACAAAAAATTTGCATTTATTTTAAATGTTCCAATGAACAATGGTAGTGATTTTCAAAATAATGGAGGTATCCAAAAACTGTAAAACTTAATTCTAAATAATATTGGTAAAAATAAATATCTTACACTTTTATGCAGGAAGAAATTTTTGCTACGGTAAGGAAAAATTAGGGATTACCAATGTAATTCATATTTTTGTTTTTACTGATAGCTTAGAGGTATTCGTTCTAATCGAGATATTCAAAAACAAAACAAAAAAACCGAACCTTGAAAATTACAAAAAAAGTAATCTGTAGGTACCAAATATCATGCAAATCCGTCAACCCGTTTAGGCTGTGGCTCTCTGTACAGATGAACGCACAGACGAACAGACGAAAAAACAAACAGACGAACAGACGCACAGACCGACGGACGGCATGCCGAAAACCGCTTTTTTGGACTTCTCCATCATCG
The DNA here is from genome assembly GCA_948107695.1 of Meliscaeva auricollis. Lineage (NCBI taxonomy): Eukaryota > Metazoa > Arthropoda > Insecta > Diptera > Syrphidae > Meliscaeva > Meliscaeva auricollis. Next base: position 77,641,471 of record OX403616.1, on the reverse strand, counting down.
TAATGTTGGTTTTGATTCAAACCTCAAATTTTTTTTTACACGAAATAAATACTTGCTCTATAGAGCAATTAAAATATTAAGAATTACGAAAAAGTTCAGCTTCAGAAAACAAAAAAAAAAAAACATTCGTTTTGATTATTGACTAAAATAGCTTCTTAAATGAATTTGATTTTTAAACGAGGTGTGCAATTTTAAGGGTTTCGAGAAATTGATTTTACAAAATAAAATTGTTTGGGAAATTTTTTTTTAACAAAAATATTATAATCGTTGAAATAATGTTAGTTGTTAGTTGTGATTTTTGAATTTGTACTTCTAAACCGGCATTTATACAAATATTCAAACAGTAATAACACTAGACTTTTTCAGCAAATTATTACTGTTTTTTTCACACAGGCACTATAAGTAGGCAAATTGGGTTAATTTTTTTTCTATTTTGCACACACAATAAATTTATTAAATTACAAAAGTCAGCCATTGTTATTCATAATCGGACTGATTCATTTTCTCTACTATAAGACTCGTATTCACCAAGCGCTCATAAGGATCGCTCATTTTTGAGTTTTCGGAGTTGGCGCTGTCAACTTGAGTTAGTCACTAATATTCCTTCGAAAACTCGGATATAACCGCTCATAACTTTTGAGCACTTGGTGAGTACGAGTCTCAGAGATAGAAAAAAACTAAATGCATCAAAAGGTAAGTGGTCGTGATTTTTTGAAATTCCGTCGGGAAGTTAGGATAAACTTCGAAAGGTTAGAATTATGACAAATAATTTTGGTAAGTAGATGAATCGAAATGAGGAATATTTTTGGCTCATTTTTGATATGATAACTTTTGAAAAGGATCTTACTGTGATCAAAGTAGATTTTTTGGAGAAAAGTTAAGTAAGCGCATTGACAGACAAGAAAAAACAAATGAGGGGTCTAGGATTTTTTTTTAAACGCTTTTATATGAGTTTTTTGAGCTGTGAAAATATCATACTGTTTTAAACGTTTACTTTAGTGGTTTTTTTGATTTTTAAAATTCGTAGAATAACGGTAAAAATATTTTGTCAAAATGACTTTTAAATGGATTTTAAAATTTTTTTTGAATGAGTAGAAAATAAATTTTTCGTTCCAAGTTGTTTGAGCGTTTCAAACAGTTTTTTTTTTTAGTTTTAGAACGTGAAATTTACTCAGCCATTAGATTATAGGTAAAAACATTTTTGTACAATCAATTTCAGAATTTTTTGTATATTTCTCCGAGCTTTCCAAAACATATTTTTAGTGAAAACATAATTTTGAAGAGTTCAACAAGTTCACTTGAAATATAGTAAAATGATCTCGTAAACACGTAACTACTTTTAATCAAGTAGGTACATTATAATGCATCAATTTTTAGTGTACGTGAGTTGAAAGAAGAATTTTCAGGCATTTGACATGAAAAGAGCTATGTTTAATAGATTTGACACAGTTAATGGGCCCTAAGTTTCATGCCTAAATTTTGAACAGTTATAAGAACTTTTTTTTTAACATTTATTGATATTTTTTAACTTTAAAAACCGCTCTATTGGTAGAGTAACTAAAACAAATTATTTCGGAACTTGTGAAACTGCTCCGATTTAAATGATTTTTTTTTCAAATGGTATTCAAGAATTCTTCTTCAATTACCGCTTAAAAATTGCCGCTCGTATCGGATTTTTTTTTAACTTAACAAAAAGATAATTATGAACAAATATTTTTTTATCATGAAAATTTGGTAAAATTTTATAAAATATACTATCCCAAATAATTTCCAGGTCTGTTTAAGGAAAGCAACTAAGGGTCTATTTTCACCCGTTCATATGGGAGGCGGAGTATTCTCAAAAGATGACTTAATGCAGAAAAAAAATATTGGAATAGAACGGGCTAAAATGCAAGTTCAAGTTATATGTTTTTTGATAGCCCAAAAAATTTTATTTTATTTACATTTTAAATCAAGTAAATCCAATGAATAGCTTAAGAATAAATGATTTTCAAAATAAGAACTTTGGAAACTTAATTTTAATAAAAATTTTTTGCTGATCTTTATTCAAAATTTTACGTTGCAATATATAATTTTTTTTCCATTATATGAATTTTCAATTTTTTTTCTACGAATTCACAATTCTAGAAGAAATAAAATTCGTTTTAAGGTGAAAATAATTTTAGAAGTCAATAAAAAAATAATTATTTTTTTGATACTTCTCTTATAAATAATGTAGGGTTACATTCCCAAATTTTGTATGTAAAAGACTCTAACGTTCTGAAAAAAATCAGTATAAGAGCAAGTACGTGATGGTAGGATGCATTTTTTTGTATTTCCTCAAATTTATTTTTTTTTTCCTCGAAAAAAAAAACATCAAACTCAAACACAGAGGTAATGTTTAAGAACCTTTCCCACTTTATAAATAAAATACCTATTCACTTATTTTTTCCATTATCTTTAAAAGAAACGAAATGTTTTATTACTTTTTCTCCGCATTTTAAAATAATTGTCAACACAACGATTAGATTTCCTTCGAACACAACTTAGAAAAAGTTTTTTTTTTCGCTTAAAGTTGTATAATTTTTTCCTCTTCCAATAAGCAATTTTTTTTTTCCTCATAATTTACCAACGCACCATCATTACCAATGTAAGCACCACCACCGCACCGCCATACAAAATAAGGAATTTTCAATTTTCGCAATCCGCGCTTGTAATAACATTTTACAAATGATTGCATCTGAGAAATGGTTTCCGACGTTAAAATAGCATAAACCAAAAAAAAAAAAAGACGAAATAAAAAGAAAAACAGCTCTCCTTGCAATCTTCTCAAATTCACGACCCAAAATGGTTTCATTTTGCAAAATAAACGAAAAAAGAACAAGCCATGGAGCAATACGTTACAAATCTCGTTAATACCCTTGAATTGTGACACAAAAAAACTGAAAAAGAGAACCAACAAAAAAAAAGACGACCAAAAAGCGAGGCAAGATATCGGAAAACGCAGAAAACCTCACAAAAGCATTAATCAAGACAATTCCAGCAGTGTAGACTGTAGAAGTATACCAAACCCCTAGAGTTTAACTGTCCTAGGATCTGAAGTTTTTTTTTTGTCTGCCTTGCCTCATCCAGTATAGTAGTGTGGCAGACCCGTTCGCTCATACCTTTGACGGTAATTTTTCATTCTGCTGGTTTCGACAGCACGATTATCGAACACACGGCCATGATGTGTTCAGCTTTGTTCCATGCTCCAGCTCAAATGCCTCGCCCCTTGTCATGTTCTTTTTCAGGTCTTTTTGGTTGGTGGTAAAATGTGTGTTCAAGGAAGACCGAAAGAAGACCCAATTTTAAATTTCTGTCGAAGAAATTGTCTGTAAATTTAATAGGGCAAGGCACAAAATCGTTTTAATTTTCCTTTTTTTTTTGTGTGTCTCCATCCCGTAGATGTGGGGTAAAAGTTTTTGGATATGTTCTGTTTTTCAAGGACGTTTCGAGCAAGTAATCCGTAAGTCCTTGGAAAATCAGATGAGAACGTTTTATCTGCAGTGAAGATTTATCTAATCACTTTTTTATCACGACATGTGACCATAAATCGAAGGTTAAACTGATATGTTTTCGAAAGAGCATCAAGATAGGAGGATATTGGGTTGCGATGTTAAAGATTTGTTATATAGATACAAAACAAATTACGATTCTAAGTTGCGAATACTTTCTTTCTAACTCAGTCAGCGGAAAATGATCGTACTGAGCTTTTAAAAAAAAGTGAGTGCAAAAAAACATTTTTTTTTTGTGAAAAATTTTATTAAAATGTATTTCATAAAGTTCTGATAAAGGAATACATATTATAAGGGTAACTAGGTGTCTATTTTCTCCCGTTTCGATAAGGCCCGTATGATACTTCTATTTTTCCGTATTTTTAATGTCAAACAAATAAGTACTAAAAATGTACTAAAAAAGAAAATAAATTTACTTTTTCAAGCCATTTTTCTGATATTTTGCTTTGAAACTTGGCAGATCGTTATCATTTGTCGTTTTCACTTCAAAACTTTGTTTTTTTTAAATTTATTTACATAAAAAAAGTTCTGTTCCACTCATATTTTTCATATTAAACTATTCCAATCAATTAAATTACATTTTTTTCCCCAAACTATTTCGATTTTTTTTAATTTGTTTTGTTTTTTTATTTAATATTGATTGACAATAATAAATATTTGAGAGTACGCAGACTGTCTGTTTCGTTTAAAAAAAAAGTTCGTCTTTTTTTACACGAAAATTTTTTATGTATGAAAATTCTCAAAGCTTGTTTAAAATTAAAAATGGTATGCCATTTTTAAGTTAATATTATTGCACATCCAAAACCAAAATTTCAAAAAATACCTCGAAAAATTGATTTTTCGAAAATAAATTTTTAAATTTTTTTAAAAATCTAAAAATTATATAATTTGATAATTTGTTTATCAAACAATTTTTAAATGGGGGGTACCGTTAGACGAATTTTTTACACATTTCATTCATCTTTAACGACATGAGGCACAAACATTTTAATCAAAATCGTTAGAGCCGTTTTTGAAAAAAGTTAACTTTTCCCTAATGGTTATATGGCAGGTACCGTTAGTTTTGGTCCTAAAAAAAATTTCAATTTTCCCTCTAGGGAATTACCAAACACCCTTAACCACCAAGTTTCAAGAAAATCGGTTCAGTGGTTTAGGCTGTAGCTCGTGACAGACGGACACAATTAATATATGAAGTTTCTTTTCACAATTTTTAATCAAAATAACTGAAAACTTTAGAGAGATATTCAGAAAAAAGCAAAAAAGAATTTAAACTATTTGCCAAAAAACGTCATCGCTGTTCTTACGTTTTTCAAGTCTTTTGAGAAAAAACTATAAATGCAGTTTTGTTGCAATCACTTTGCGCAATACATACACAAATTTTAAACAAAATCGTTAAAGTCGTTTTCGAGAAAAATTCAATAACTCAAAACAGTTATATGAGAGGTATTCTTTCTAGACGAGATATTCAAAACTTAAAAAACAAAATAACTTTCGAATTACGTTAAAATCATCTGTATCAAATTTGAAGAAAAACCGTCCACGCGTTGAGGCAGTGGAAGTGTGTACAGATGGAAGAACAGCCGCACAGACCAACGATGCACGGACGGTATGACGGTTTTCGTCTTTATTGGAACTCTCCACCATTTTAATTCTGATGTTTATTAAAACCTCAAACTGACACAAAACTAATACTTGCCCCATAGGGCAAGTAAAAAAGATTTTCCAACAAACTCAGAATTGTGAAAAAAATAACAATTCAACAGACGTTTTTAGAAATAATCATGCCTATTATCGAGTTCGCAATGCTTTACTCTCGGGGAGTCAACGTTATTCGCAGGGTTTGTTCTTGCATTTAAGGCAATTTTATTAACTTGCCGGGTGACCTACACTCAGAGAAATAATATGTTTGTTTTCGTTTGAGGCTAATGAATATTCTTTAAAATAAATGGAAATAATTTGCTGGTATGTTAATACAATCCCCGCAGAAGTTTTTCATTCGTAGCAACTGTATTACATTTGAACAAAATTGTAAATTCTATTTCAGCAAACATAATGCAAAACAACCCATTCATTTGGAGTTCATTTTTAGGAGTTGATTGTGCTGAACGAAAATGCTTCCTACATCTTAACACCTTTTCGTTTACTAGAAAATTCTATTGTTTGCAGCAAACAAATAAATAGTTTTCAAAGAACCTCTCAACAAAGTCGTTTTTTGCAAAGAACTTCGCTTTTGGTGTAAATACACAATTCATTTACAACAAATGACTGCAAGACACAAATTTTCTTAATAATTGACTCTATGTGTGTGGTGCTCATATGCATTCTATACTACACGAAAGTTATCTAGTTCGTGGCGCAATAGCAACAGCCTTTGTTCTAAATCGAGAGGTCACAGGTTCAATAACTGGTATCACGCTGAACTTTTTTGTGTGTATTTATTTGTTTGCATAAATTGTTTCACCGAAACGAATTTAAGAGTTTGCTGCAAACAAAACTGAAGTGTAAAAATTGCTATTCAATAAACGAAAAGTCATCTGACCCAAACAATTTGCTCTCTCATTTTATATATATAAATTATGAGCAGACCGTAGCGAAATGACAAGATACTGGCTTGGTAAGTGAGAGGTCACCGGTTCCATTACAGGTGTCATTTTTATTTTTTCTTAATCGTTCGCAGAAAGTGTTAAACCCAAACGAATTTACCAATTTGCTGCAAACGAAGCCAAAAAATTAGCCAGCAAACGAAAAAATCGTTTGGGCAATTTGTTCGTTTTGTCGCAATCGATTTGTTCTCTTAGTGTATATTATCACTACGAGGAAGTACCATATACCATTTTCACTAAGACACTTCCCCACCTGCGGGTTTCAAAATAGCAAATATGGCAGAAATAGGTGCGAATCCCGCCGCAACGCATTCGTGAACCTGATGTCGTCCAAATTCATGTTTTCAATTTAAGTTAGTAGGCAAACTCCCACAGTTGACTGAAACGTTTATCACATCCTAATTTTTGAAGTAAAATGGTCCAATGATGCCCCCACTCCTGAATTCATCACACTCTCTATAGGGGCGGGGCATTGGCTTTTCGAAAATAACGAACGGGTTTTCCGAGCCCCAGATGGGGCAATTTTGTTTGTTAAGGTTATCATAAAAATGAACATCATGCATTTTCCAGAATATAAGGATTGTTCCAACAAACACTTAAACTATCAGCAAACTGTGCGCAAACCGAGTCGGCTGTTTAAACAGATAAAAATCAAACTCAAACTATCAGACATTGGTTCCTACACGCAACATTTTACAAACTTCCAGTTTTTATCAATCACGTTAAAATGAATAGAATTTTAAAATCACATATCGCAAACGTTCTTACATGAATGCACTTATTGTGTTGTTATTACATTTTTCTTAACACAAAGGACAGAAACCTCAGTTAAATGAATTAATAAGCGCATCAAACTACAATTACCAACTTAAAACACTTGCCTTTCAATTTGTTATGAGATCATAACACATCAAAAGTACCTAAAGTAGAAAAAAAAACTACAGCGAAACTTTGTGATGACCGCGGCAAACTTAAATGAAACAAAAAAAAGTACGAATTACAGTTTCAAAACCGCATTTCAATTTATTTTCAACTTAGTTTTGAACTAAGCTGTTTGCCATTAAACTTATTGCTATTGCCATGTCCAGCAAAAAGACCTCATTTTCTATGGTAGAAAAATCCATTTGGTGGTGAGGTACTCGTAGCACCCACTCGGCAAAAGGACATCACATTTGGATCAAAAAATCTTTCCTCCATCAGACAGCTTGTGAAAACTGTACACATTATTTTATCTCTGATGGTGTACTCGTATGTATGTATTTAAAGAAGTTTTAATTTTTAAGTAAAGACAAACTCCCATAAACCAAAGTTTTCAAAAAAAATCATAAAAAAAAATTGAATGAATAAAACTCATAGAAAGAACGACAAAAAATAAGTCAAAACCGAACTTTTCCTCATGTTGACAAGGATACACTCCAAGGATGGGGTAAACGAGCTCAGCTGGCTTTGACGGGATGACGTTCAACCTACAGATATTATACTCCCCCACACATATAGAAAAAAAAAACTTCTGCAATATCGCATAATGCCTTAATGTGATAAACCCTATCCTTACACAAAGTATAGAAGAAAAAAAGAAAAAAAGAAATAAAGACGAAGAAGAGCACCAGCTTTGAATAGAACACATCTGCTCTGTCAATATCGGTGAATGTAAAACAGAGGGCATGCAAATGGGAGCAGAGCAAGGCCCATATACTATACATCACATGATGATGATTTTGTTCTACATTAAAGGATAAAACATACATATTTGACATTTAAAACACATAAACACGCAAAGTAGGAAAATATTTGGCCAACAAAAAAGCCATACATTCATCCCTTTTCATACTCAATTTATTTTTTATGTGATTTTTGGCTTAGGAGTTTTGGGAAAAGTTCAAATTTTATAAAACTTTTTTCATATTATTTTTTTATCAGCGCATTTGCAGCTTGAAATAGGGGGGAAGAGGTTTCTTTTAATTTTATTACTCAAATTTTAAAAGTACCTATTTGTCCTGATACAATATTGTGCAGTCATTTGATATGAAAAGCGCTTGTTAGTCATAAGCCCCTAGAAGAGAGGACTCTAAAAGCAAGCAGGTTTTAAAGCGGATTACGTCGCTTCACCATTATACAGTGTTACGTCTTGGAATTGGTGGTACCATTGTTTGAACAAAAGACGTGCCACAAAGCAGCTGGGTATCGACTCGACAAATAGGCAAGCAACCTCCAACCAAATTCACCATTTTTTCTTTCGGTCGACGCACTTTTTAGATGTTGTCTTCTAGGCTTAAGGAATAGAAGAAGAGCGGATATGGTGATGGCCCTGGACCACCATGTGATCATTGAGATCCCAAGCAAACACCCAAATAACCACTTTTAATATCTACAGATTTAACGATTCCTCAGCACGCCAAAAACTAGAGGATCCGCCAGAATCTAACGGTGTGCTGTGGAAAGTGTTTTCAAAATGGGTGGCAGTGCTGAAAGAATAGTCGAAATAAAACCGGGAAGAAACAGTGCTTGGCTATCAAAATATCTATGGGCAAAGATCACCAAAACACAAAACAACTAAAAGCTCGTATTAAAACTACTTGTACAGTAGAGAAAAACCATCTTGAGTCTGCAAATCGCATGAAGATAAGACGTGCGACGTGACAAAGCGTAACTTTATCAACGCATTAGCTAAGAAAACAGAAGAGTGGCCGAAAATCTGTGTTACAGCAGAACTATATAAAGCTTACAGGTGTACAAAGTTCAAAACATGTAATACCTGAGGACTCAGGTAACATTCATACTGATGTCGCTTTCTATTGGACGTCTAGAAGAGTCCGAAAGGATCCAGAAGTCTTCTGAAACTGTTTTATTGTATCATATGTGTCATTTTTGTGCAAATAAAACAATTTCAGAAGACTTCTGGATGCTTCCTGACTTGCAATCGAAAACCACATGACTTGCATCTTTTTCTTGTGGTAACCCAGTGTTGTTGTAAGTCAAATATCGTAGTGACTTTTCCGATATTTTTTTTTTTTTTTCACGTTTTCTTAGACATTCTCCTTTGAAAATTTGTAACAAGATCACTTCCCAGTATATGACTTTGTCGCTTGCTGGACAATTTTTCAGCTTCATTTGCAGCAAATTTGGTAAATTCGTTTGGGTCAAACACTTTCTGTGAACGATAAAACAAAAGTATCTTGTCATTCCACAACGGACTGTACAAAAATTTGGTGGCGTAGAATGCAATGTAAACCAAATGAGAGAACGAGTCGTTTGCGTCGAACAACTTTTCGTTTTTTGGATTGTAATTTTTTGACTTCAACCTCGTTTGTAGAAAACTCTTAAATTCGTGTCGGTAAAATAAATTATGAGAACGAATAAATTTTAAAAAAGTTCGTCGTAACAATCTCGTGACCTCTCGATTTCGAACAAAGGCTGTTGCTATTGCGCCAAGAACTAGATAACTTTCGTGTAACATAGAATGCAAATATGAACACCACACACATAGAGTCAATAATTAAGAAAATTTGTTTCCTGCAGTCATTTGCTGTAAATGAATTGTATATTTACACCACAAGTGATTTACACCACTACTTTCTAGATAGGTTCTTCGTAAACTATTCACTCATTTGCTGCAAAAAAAAAGCATTTTCTAGTGAACGAAAAGGTGTTCAGATGTGGGAAGCATTTTTGTTTGCGCAATCCAGCTCATAAAAATGAGCTCCAAATGAATGATTTGTTTTGCATTATGTTTGCTGTAATAGAATTACAATTTGTGTCAAATGTAATACTGTTGCTACAAATGCATAATTTTGCGCGGATTGTAATAACTTTCTAGCTATTTTCAATTTATTCAAAGGATATTCATTAGCCGCAAACAAACACAAAAATATTATTTCTCCAAGTATATAGTCCAATAATTCCGATTAATGACTACTAATATTGACAACTGGCTACTTCTGTAAAAGGCACTACCTTCTTCTGAAGATCAGCTAGGAAAGTCGTAGGGCTTTTGAGAAAGCCAAATTCAAATTACGTTTTGGCATTAACAGATCCGGCCTATAGAGTTGTTGATAAAGCCAAGACATCCAAGAAGTGGCTTTAGAGACCTAATTTAGTAATCCATTAAAACTGGCAATATTCAACGGCATTATACTTCTAAATTATGTACATTGGTAGCTTTGAAATTTTTATTTTGAAAACTTTCCTTTATTATTTTTCCAAGCTATCAATTTAAAACAAAATCAGTTGAACCATAATTTGTATATTATTTGATACTGGCCAAGGCACCCCAGGTTCGAAGCTCCTTATTAAAGTTTATTACCGCACAGACGATATGCCCCTTTGAGTGCCATAAAATAATTGTTCTTTATTGTCCTCAAGATTTATTTCTCTTTTGATTGCCTTTTTGGAACTGAAAACTTACGACGGACGGGCATCAGTGCACAAAACCATTACCAATGTTAAAAAAAGCTTAAAGTGAATTCCTTCAAATGGCATTGGACACTTTAATGCCCGTTCTCGTCTCTGTAGGTACGACTATAAGACGTGAGCACGCGTTCCTCATAACTTTTACGCTATAAGCTCTTCCGACCCGCCATATCTTTCTACGTTATAGTTTATAGGTGTATCATGTGTCACAAGCTCACAGCCCGAAAAACACATACATACCTACATAAAATAAGAACCCTTTTTTGCAGGATAATGCTGTTACTAGTGACTAGTGTTCCTGGTGACTTGGTCACCATTTTTATATTTTTCACTCTCAAGACTTGAGGGTGAGGTTATCGGGAGCTTGTCCCTACGACTAGGGAAGATGTGGCTCCTTATATTGAAAGCATTCCTCGGTTAAGTCCTTGTTCGTGATGTGTGTGGCTTTCCGTTGCCAGTGCAGTGAGTGCTGAGTGGTGTCGTATAATAATGCTGAACCACATTATATGAAGTCAAACTAATAACCGTGTGTGGTGGTGGCATATTACTATAACGGAATGTGAATATGGATCGGCTTCTTAGGAATTTCCACTCATTCCGCATGAGAAAAAGGACTCGCAAGAAACATGGTCCTTTTATGGGATTTTCAACATTTTTTTTGTTGTTGTTGTTGTTGCTTGTGCTCATTTTCTTTTATTGTTTCGTTGACTTCTTTGACTTAAGTGTGTACGATATTACGTTTGGAATTTCACTTGGACTTTTAGTCGACGCGATGGAAGCAACTCGGCGGCTATACGACAAAAATGGATGGAATAATCCACACCCCAACTGTCAGATTAAGTCGAAAAACCGTACAACTTACTTCTGTACTGCATACAGTATATGGGTATTGGCTATATATACTAAAGTAATGGAATCCTTTTTGCCATGAGGACATTTCGACACTGATCTGGTGTCAGAATGCGGCAAAGCTGGCAATGTCCTTTCAATAGAGAGAAGTTGACATTACAGCAAATCTTCATTTCGGATCTCATTGTTCCATAATGTGTTCTTTGTTTTTTTGCTTTTCATTTCTGAATTATACCTCGCTTTCAAAGAAAACACTGCAAAAACCCAGAAGTGATTATACATATACGGACGAGAAAAATGTCCTACCGTACTCTATCCACATCCACTATCCATAAGGATTCTTCCAGCTTGGACCTTTGATATAAGTGCTTTTACGTGTGCGTTCACGTGTATTAAATATTAATATCAGATATTTTTTTTTTTTTCATACTCAGGATATTACATTTGTCCTGGGGATATAGATATTATATTTAAGACTGCTATATGAGTGATGGTGGAGGATTTGGGAGAGAATGTTATTTTCTTGTTATCTGTCGGCTTTAATCCATAAGATGCTCAAGAGAATTAATAACAGAGGAGGAGAGTGTATTGTTTGTTGGGCCATTGGCTTGGCTACTATCTACTTACTGGGTATTGGTAGTAGGTATGTGGAACTGATTCGAATGGAGAGCTTTTTATATGAGAGCGATATGGGGAATGTTGCTTTAGTAATTAGTTTCATGATTGAGGCCATAAATTTTAATATACTAGAGAGCGATTAATTTTGGGTAAAAGACGAGGCTGGCTGATGAGGCAAGATATATGGATGGTCACTACTGGCCATGGTCATTATTAAAGGGGTTTATATTTTTATCAGAGTATAGTTTTTGGTTATTTTTTTTTTTGTTACTTCATATTTTTTTTTCTTAAGCCTTAGAGATTTGAATGCGCATAAATTGCTTGTATATGAGTGGGGATTAATTTTAGTTCCTTTAGGGAAGTATATCTTATAGTCCAAGTGGCGACCGTTGGATTATGTAGCTCATAAGGTTAGAGATTTAAATTGGTGTCAAATAATAGATTAACTGTTACTGAAATCGTAAACATGGGTACATACGGTAGTTACTTTTTAAATGCGTGCATCTAGGTGGCAACCCTGTTTGAACAAAAAAAAGCTACATCACTTTATCCCTCATAGCTTTAAGTTTATTAAAATAAAGGGAAATAAATTACTTATGCCAAGAAAATTAAATTTGTACAAAATTAAAAAAAAAATAAAGTTAAGAGCAAGGCTGAGATTTTTCAAGAAAAACAGTCGTTTTTCAGTCAAAATGTAGGTACCATTACACTGTGCTACAGCGAATTTTTTTTTTAAATGACCAATCAGAAGTTGTAGGTATGACTGAGGAGATCACATTATGATACTTGAAAACTTTCATACACCCTCAAAATCTCAACTTATAGCCAAAAAACGGTTTTTGAAGTTTCCTGTGTTTCAAAAATTTTTTACTTGGTCATTTTTAAACCAATATTAGATTTGTTTACAGTTTTGAAAAGAAAAAATGTATGCAGTTTTAAATATATGCACTTTTACAATCACATTTCAAAACTTCTTGTAGTTTTTTGGATTAAATCTCAAAATTACATATTTTTTTTTCTATTTTTTTAGCAGACCGTTTTAAGCAATATTCTGAATAAAAAAAAATTGTATTTGTAACTTTACTTTTACTGTCCTACTTCTGGTTAATTGAATGAGATATCACTTATTAAAATCTGATAAAAATTGTGGAAGATACGATTTTTTTTAAAGATGCCAATTTTTATTTTTAGAACAAAATACATGTTCTTTACCTATTAGTTCAGGGAGCGATCGTCGGATTGCTTAGCTAATAACAGGCTATATAGATTTAAATTGGCGTCAAGTGAAAGATAAGTTCATACTGAAAATAAGAAAATAGGGTTGCCACTTGTATATAGGGTGCATCAACGTGGCAACCCTGTTTGGACGAAAAAAAGTTTATTGAAAAAATGAAATATTAGTTATGCCAAACAAAAGCTAAAAATATGTTCAAAATAATAAAATAATGTTAACAGCGTAAAGCTGAGAGTGTGGCAACCCGGCTAAAATTAAAAACACACCCAAATAATTCTTATTTAAACAAAAAAGTATACATTTTTGTAGAGTTAAAAGCAAAAAATATACATTGATTTATGCCCGAACTAAGGTAAGATACACCGCACTCTATTTGAATGCGGAAAATAACAATGAACACGTCTTTTTCAGTCAAAATGCACAATATGACAAAGTTAAACGACGGATTTTTTCCGTGGCGCAATGTCAACAGACATGTTCTCATGTTCAATCCACGGTGTTACGCTAAACTTTTTATTGTTTGCATAAATTGTTTCACCGAAACTAATTTAATGCTGGAAACGAAGTTTAAAGTTGAAAAATTTCTGTCCAAAAAACGAAAAGTCGTGTGATGCAAACAATTCGTTCTTTCATTTTGTTTATATGCACTCTAAGCCAATCATAAATTGTACAGTCCGTGGCGGAATGACAAGATACTCGTTTCGTAAGCGAGAGTTGGCCGGTTCAATTCCACATCATACGTTCAACTTTTTTTTTATCGTTCGCAAAAAGTGTTTAACCTAAATGAATTGACCAATTTGCTGCAAACGAAGCCGAAAAATTATCCAACAAACGAAAAAGTAGTTTGGGAAATTTTTTCGTTTGCTGCAATCGATTTTTTCTCTCAGTGTATGAATACGGGCCGATATGTTTCGCAATTCAATTGAACACCACAGAAATACAAAAATTTCAAAGGATTGAAATAAATTATATAAATTTTGCGACACGTCTAGCTTACGAAAACTTAGTGACTGATACGCTCAACATTTTCCTGTGTGCGCCTAGTATAGCGGAAATTAAGAGGACCTAAAATTTTCTGCTGGTTCCAAACGTATAGCTAAGATGCACTTTTCATGACAAGAACAACTACTAGTACTCTTGGAGGTTATGTCAATTCCTCCCAACAGGCAGTACCGGTAAACACATAAGCTTATGGGTCAAAAACGACGCTAATAAGTCAAAAATGAATGCTGAGAATCTGGTGAAAGAGCCATCAGAGATTTTTATGTGTAAATACGAGTATGAGGGAGTACGATATGCAAGAGGGTAAACTTATTGAAGGATAGGAACCTTCATCATCAAAGGCTGAAACGATCTACACATCTATTTAACGAAGAATTCTCCAGACCTTACAGTGTGGTATCGACCTAGTCAAAAAGCTCAAAATACAATGACTAAAATGGCTTGCGACATGTGGAGCGTATGCATATCAACGAACAAGTGCAATGAGTCTTCGTATCCAATTCTATACGAACAACGTGGCAGAGGAAGACTTCATGTTAGGTAGCATGTTTAAGTGGGTGATCATTGGTCAACAATAACAGATTTGGTGTTGGTAATTAATGACATCTAACAAGGGTCTGGAAGTTACCCCATGGCGTAGTAGTTTGATTACCAGCATACATATGTCACATTTTTGTTTTCTTCAGGGGTACTGCCATTCCTGAGGAAAAACCTCCAAAATATCTGCTAGTTAAGAAAAGTACATCTCAGCTACCTGTTGGGAACCAACAGAAAATTGTTGGTCCCCTCCATTCCTGCTTACTATAAACGCACGCAGGAAATGGTGGAGAGTATTAGTATCTGGGTCTTGGTTCTTCGTGAGCTAGTCGTGCCATAATATTTATTTTATTTAGCTAGGGACTAGAAAGGTTGGAGGGATTGTTGTTGAAGCCGTGAGCTACCTGGGATTGTAAACATTACCATAACGCAACGTAAGCAAAAATAATGCATTCTAGAAATAGAAGGCTTATACGCATTATTTATGATTCTTGATACCCTACCACCTTGACGAGCACTCATTGGTTTACAATATTCAGGAATGTTTTATATTTCACTGATCTCAATTTTCTCTTTTAAAGAAAACTTAGCTTTAGAACTCAATTCTATATTATTTCATTTTTTCATTCAAATAAATAAATAAATCTTCAAGCGAACAAAAAATTGAGGCTGAAATATTGATGAAACCAATAAAAACGTAGTAAATGTTCATCAACAACCGATCCATCAATACCAGAAATTATTTCTTTTATTCTGGTAAATTAATATCTTTTTGAGTTCAAGTTCAAATAATCAACATCATTAAATTATTTTATCATTTCCAGTCAGAAAGTCAGATATGTGTGCATGCACATACCTACTCGTCCCCACAATACGAACATATGTAAGTAATCAACTGATGACGATGTGGAATTTTCTTCTATTAATTAATTTGTTCTGAATTGATAAAAGTTCAGTGGTGTGAGCTAACTACAGAAATTGTGGCTGCTCAGTTTATGAAAACGCAGAAAGCGATTGGTGATTTTTATTAAAAAACACGTATCGGGGTAAGTGGCATACATTTATTTTCATTAAATATACCCATTATATATGTATGATATGCAATCAGCAAGCCTATGTACGTATCTATAAATTAAGTCTTCAAATCTTCATTTCAAACTTTTTGCCTGTCCATATTTGCCTAAGAAATTTGTATAAGATTTTAGTTTTTGTTTTAAGAACGTCACTTTGACATTCAACTAAGACCACAAACACATTTTCGTAACGACACATTAATCCCTTCTCTTCCTATCCTTATGGATCCTTTAGAAAACATTTTCCTGATGTACCCTTATAATATATTCTAGGGCTCTTATGATATTCACTAAGACATTGATTAATGAGTTTCTTATTACTCAAGATTCCTTCACGTTTTGCTCATTTGCAATCAATAATTTTGTTCATGGTGATTTTTTGTTGTTGTTGCTCCAACATCTCATCCATGACAATGCCAAAATATTTCCCCATTGTTTTTGCTACCCTGCCCTGTCAGCATCAGACAAGCATGATATTTCTTCGTGATACTACCGCATCCGCATCAGTGAAAACCCCATTTAATGACATTCTAGCACCGTTTTTCATTTTCATTTTCTTTTTCGTTTTCTCAATCAATTTGATTATGATAAAACTATGAGATGCATCTGTGCATTTTTGCACACACATGACAGAATTTTTGATTAAAATGGATAAATAAGCTTAGACTGCAAATTTATATGAAAATTAAAAGCTTGTGGTTGTTCTATTACTGTGCGCTAATATATGTAGTTATTAAGGTCTTGAAAGTCAATTTCAACTTGAAATTTACACATGCGGGTGTTTGCTTAAGTTAAGAGTCTACTTCTATCTCGAGCTACAGCCTAAGCCCCCTAAGCGATCTTCTTCAAACTTGGTAGTTAAGGGTTTTCGGTGATATCCTTAGGGGAAATTGAAATTTTTTTAAGACCAAAATTAACGGTAGGTACCAGTGACGAAAATGCAAAAAAAAACTTATTTTTTTCGAAAACAATTCTAACGATTTTGATTAAAATTTTGTGTGTACTACAACCATAAATGTCGTACTTTAGAAATAAAACCAGCTTCCAAAGCTACCAAACGATTTTTAATACAAAATTTTCAAAATATATTTTTTTGCATTTTTAAAAATAAATTATGTGTAGGTACTCAAACTCATGTACTCGCGCCAGAAGTTATACTTCCTTATCAAATATCATTATTTATTTTTGTAGGTATATTTATTTTTTTTGGAAATGTAAAATTATTAAAAAAATGTAGTCAAAAGTTCTAGAAGTGAATTTTGTTAAGAGAAGTATAATGTGCATTTTTGTGAAACTAATTCAAATTTTGTCATATAAACTCAATTTTATCGACCAAATCCCTAAAAGTAAGTTAAATTTTGCAATCAGTGAATTTCAAATGGTCTAAATAAAGATTTTAGTTGACGCACATAAATGTTTGTTAATTGAATACATCTTGTAATTTAGCAAAATCAAAACTCAATTATCAAAGTTTACCTACGAAATCGAATTTATGATATTTTTTGTACTATTTAATGATATTTCGAAACTTTTGAGTATCATTTTGCTTACCAAAATAATTGTTTACATTTTTGGCATAGTTTTTTGGAAATTGTAAATTATTTAAGTATACATAGTTAGAACTTATGAATGGCACAATTCGTTAATTGTCGTCTTGGAACATAAATACATCAAGTTAAGCTGAAAATATTCTTAAAATTATCAGATTTTTCAGTAAAATTTGTATTTTGTATGTATTCCCAGAAATTTTTCATTAAATGACCTCATTGGCAATGTTTTAATTAATCAATTATAGTTTAACATCAATTATAAAAATTCTACAATTTGAAAATCGTTAGAGCCGTTTTTAAAAAATATAATTTTTTATGTACAAAAATTATAAAGCTTTGTTTAAAAAAAAAAATTTGAATGCCAATTTTAAGAAAAAATTAATGTACATCTAAAACGAAAATAAAAATAATTCACGCGTTTTCGAAAAATTGATTTTTGAAAAAAAAATTTGAAACTATTTTTAAAAATCCAAAAAAAAAATTTTTTCAAAATTTTGAAAATTGTCGAGAACCTCTTGTGCAAAAATTGTCACCGAAATCTGTGAAATCGGTTACGAGAAAATCAGAAAAGAGAAAAACGGCTCTATGGGAGGTACCGTTTTCAACCGATAAAAAAAATATTTTTTTTATTTCAAAAGTACGACCTTGCTTGTTGTATTACACATACACATTTTAGTAAAAATCGTTAGAGCCGAAATTTTTTTTTTGAAAAATCGTTTTTTCAAAAACTACTTATTATTTTTTTCAAAATTTAGTTTTTAGATGTTAAAAAATAATATCTTAAAAACGGCCAATACCAATTTTTTTTATAAATGTCCTTGCTAAATTTTATATAGAAAAAATTGTTTTTTTTTTAATAAAAACGACTCTAACGATTTTTGAATTTTTTTTGAAAATTGAATTTTATTTTTTTTTTAAATTTGTTTTTCTAAAACTGCATTTACAAATTTTTAAATTAAAAAGCTTAAAATATTAGAGTAACTTTATTTATAAGGGGAAAGAACGTGCCATCCAGTCGTGCAATTTATTTTTTGATGAAATCGTAACTTGAAAAGATTTCGAAACCTGAATTTTCTCCTCTTCCTAAGAGCAGATAATCACTCTTATTCTGCAATACATTTGTTTTAAAACGCCATGCTCTAGAAGCGACAATTGACGTAGTCAAGTCGTTCTACCTACACAAATGTTTTTTCCTCCCATTTTATTATTCAGAACTTTAAAACTTATGCGCTACTGGGCTTAAGCACAGTTTTTTTGTATAAAAATCTTATTTCATTGGATGTAGGACATAAGCATAAATTTTACATAATTATAATGCCAGTATAAAATTTGTGTTTATGCTTACAAACATTCATAAAGAACAAAAAGGCACAAAATTCATGGCATTCTCAATTTCGGTCAAAATTGCTTGCAGTACAAAATAGAAGTCACGTGGCGAAATGTCAGTGTGTTATTACGGTTGATTTTTTAATTTTTAATACCGGTAAAGAAGTATATTTGCGAAAGCTAAATCATATAATTTCAATTCATCTCTTGCCCGCCTCTCTCTGTCGTTGATTTTTATTTGAACCCAATGACTGTCTAACTCACTCAAAATAACTAACCAATTCCTGTAAAAAATTAGATAATTGACTTCAGCAAATGACTCCAACGCAACCCATGATATCAGATAATCCATCTTCCGCTTGATCTGATTTATCTTTGTCAATCGATGTGTGGTCACAGAGTTATCTGCCCTCTGGCACTATTATAGGCACTGTGGCTCATGCATGATAGCCAAAACTCCTTATAGTCCACTAAAATGATGTCTATGAACTAAGGATTCCAGCGTCATTCATTCAATGACTTGAGTATTTTTACAATTTGAATCCTAGCCAACCGAACCGAGCCAACCCGAATAGACAAGATTTATAAATCGCTTCTCTACACAATACAAAAGCTTTGCCATCCTTCAACGTTCCGGATTGCGGACGTTCATCTCTTTTTTTTATTGTTGGATTGAACATTGAAGCACATGGCAAATAAGTTCAAGCATTGAAGATTGAAGGAGCTTGCCAATTGATTTCATAGAATGAGAAGACCGATCTGGGGGGATTTGTGTATCTTTCATTTAATAGAGAGAAAGAGAAAGAGAGAGAGAGAGAGAGTTTGCTCCATGGTTTCTTTATTCGCTGGGAACTATAACTACGTTACCGGACACTATTATCCAAGAATAGATTGCTTGGTAATCGTTTTACAAAACACAAGAGATTACCCTGAAATCCTGAACACTTACCAGTTAACAGTTTGCTAGCTATAGCAGCCAGTTTTATTGCATCATTTTCATCTAATCCCCCCAGAGTCGGGCAACTATATTATCAAGGGGTAGGTAGCAGATTCAGTGACTGTGATGGTAGATGGTGGGACATAAAATAATCATTTTCCTGTCCAGCAATATTGGCTGCCGGCTGGTTGACTAGATAGAGTGTGCTGTATCTATCTTCAGGATTAAATAATTAAGACGAGACAAAACTTTTAGCCATCACATCCCAACGCAGCTCACGCCCGCCGCCGCCGGCCGGAGGAGGAAAAAAAAAACCAAAAGGACATAAAGGGGTTAAGCAAAAACATCACATCAATGTGTATAGCAGCTGACTCTGTATCGCATCCTACATATTTTTTTTTTTTTTTGTATCTTCTTCAACTTTAATCATAAATCTTTGAGTAGAGTTTTATTATAATTGCTACAGCTATAAGCTTATGAGAATTTTATTAGACACGATGGGCCATTTCAATCGACATGAGCATTTATTCTTCTCGAATGAATCTTGGTCCTTGATGGGTGGTCGTGTGGTGGAGCGAGAGAAAGCCTCCTTCGGGGAATGCGGAGTCTCAGTGTCTATTCAAATTATCTTTTTCTATCGGAGGACTTTCATTATGTTTGTTTCCTTATTTTGTGCTGTTTAAGAACAAAAAGAGTTTAATGAGCCATGAAATTTATTGATTCACCCAAAATTATGTTCTCATTATGGTCTCCTTACCGCCACCGCCGCGCCGCTTATTTAATTGCTCTACAAATGTCAGCAATTTGGTGTGGTGTGGTGATGGGAGTGTGGGCTGATACTAGTGTCGGCCTTGAAAATGATTTAAATGAATTTATAAAAGCATTTTAATGGGAACGGTTGCAAATATTCATTTTCATTGAAAAAGAATATACCTCACCGTCTCCCAAAAAAAAATTTAATTAAAAATTTAATTATGCATTTAGATTTTTTGCTTCTTTTTTTGATACAAGAAAATAAACAAAATTGCACATTTGTGGTATTCTAATTTGACAAGGCTTTTAGGGTTGACCATCATCACCGGATGTGATACTTACTAAACACAATGTTACACATTCATAATTTTAATGTTATTTCATTAAATTAAATTAAAGTAGAACTTATGAAGACTGAAACGTTTAAGTTTATGGTTTCTTGTCTTAGATCTATGATTTCGCTGCGAATTCTTCACATTAGTTAATTTTCGTTTTATTTGAAATGAACGTTATTTTATGTATGCTGTTTAGGAAATCAGCATTTTTTCTTTTATAACCAAATGTCTTTTGTCCGTAAATTATAGCGGGTTGTAGAAACATATAAGTGAACCCTTAATGTTTAAATATAAAAGGCATTTTCATTAATTGGCTTGATTTGAGTAATTGAAACTTTGTATTCGCATAGTTTTCCGCGACTTTCCCTGACTTTTCAGCTCTTCTTGGTTTTCTTTTGGTTTCCCCGCGGTATTTTTTACGAATTTTTCCACCGTAGGGTTTTTTTTTTACTTCTACGGTATTCCACGTTCATTCACCAGTGCTCTGTACTTAATTTTCAACTTTACTTCGCGACTTTCCACACATCAAGGTGGCTTTCTTTGCTATTTTCCATGCTATTTTACGCTTTTTCTTGTGATATTTAGTGCTTTTTTCATAACTTCCAATGCCATTTTCCTCGGTATTGCACAATATTTCAACAGTATTCTGCGTTTTTTTCCACTATAAATCGCACGTATTTGCGTGGTTGTACGCGCATTTTAAAGCGGCTTTTGTCGCTTTTTTTCGCAGCTCACCACACTTTTTTCCACGGTATATGTTTTTATTGGTCACCAATATTTTCCTATTTTTTATGGGTTTGAGCGCATTTTAACGGGACTTTTCACGCGTTTCTTTCGCGACTTTCCACGCTTTTTTTCCGTGGGGTTATATGCTTTTTTCTAAACCATTTTTTTAAGACTTTCCATGGTATTTTCCGTGGTATTTCACAAACTTTCACTAGCATTCCGTGATCTTTCACCAGTATTTTGCACATTTTTTCAGTGTTATTAAACGCTTTCTCACGCGGTACATAGCACGTTTTTTATAACTTTCCATGCTATTTTTCGCTGCATTTTGCAATGATCAACTTATTTTTCTGTTGTATTGTATTCCGCGGTATTCCACTATTCTTTCTGCGGTGTAAAACGTTTCTATCGGTGCTTCTATTATAACCATCATCGAAGAAATTCTATCCAAGAATTCACAACTTTATTAAAAATCTAAATCATAACTTGACAACAGTACAACCAATTCGCTTTTTTACGTGCTCTTTATAGTTCAGTTAATCAGTCATTTGACGTTGCGCACAGAGCCACTGTCAGATTTTTTATATGGATCGATAGGGCTTTATTTGAATTGCTTAAACCCAAATTTGCACCACCTGACGTCTCTTATTACCAAATGTTATGCACAAAAATGCATTTTTTTTTGTTTTTTTGCTAATATTTCAGTTCAAGTACGCCAAGACGCAAAAAAAATAATAATCAAATGGTTCATGATAATATTTTCTTTCAATAGAGTGCAATTTTTTTTAGTTCAAATAAATCGACATAAAAATGCAGCTAGTTAAAGTCAGTTCTTAGTTTTAAAATTACACTTTTTCGTAATTATATAAACAAAATCTAATATTGTGGTATGCATTGATTTTACTAATTTATTAGCTCTATTCATTCCCTACAACTTTAAGAAAAAAATATCTCTTTATCATGTTTGCCAATGCAACATATTGGAGCCGAGATATTCGCCAAAAACGAAATTTTGTTTGTATTTTCGCTACGACATGCATGTCTTCAATCTTAGATACCTCGACTTCCATTAGTGGTAAAGAGATAGTTTTTTCTTCTAATTGTGGGGAATGAAAAAAACAACTAAATTAATGAAAACAATGTTTACCACTATATAAACTCTTTTTGAAATAATTAAGAAAAAGTGTTTTTTTTTAAAACAAAGAACTGACTTGAAAGGGCTGCATTTTTGTACTGATGCATTTGTATTAAAAGAAGTTCCACTTAAATCAAAGTAAATGTTATAGTGAACCATTCAGTTTTTATTTATTCACATTATATCACAGTGGAACTGAGATATTCGCCAAAATAAAAAAATGAACTCAAATTCATTATTGTGCATAACTTTGTAAAAAGAGCTGTCAGGTGGTCCAAATTTGGTTTAAAAGCTTTTCAAATGAACCTTTATCGATCCATGAAAAAAATGACAGTGCCTCTGCGCGCAAGCTTAAGCAGTTTTTCACAACGCTTTAACTGAATACAACCTAAAAAATATTTAAAAGTACCCCAAAATTTTTAACATTTGAGTAATCACGGTTTAATGTTTTTCTTTCTCATACAAAGTGTATAAAACCTCTGATCTAATCTCCCAAAGGTTCTTAAAGTGACAGAAAAAATTTACTTAGGTTACAGAAATTCAAGTTTACCTTCTTTTCTGAAAAAAAAAACTGGATTTCAAAACAATATGTCACTTAACCTCTTCTTGCTCTCAACGCTTCTTTTTAAACATAGAATGGATCACTACATTTTCCCTGTACGAGACACAGATTTCTGCCCGCATACAAAGTAAAATGCACGACTGGGTAGCACGTACTTGCTTTTAGGGTCAAAGTTGCTGTGGACGTTGATTCTTCTCATATAAAGTTTTTAAAAATAAATAATTTTATAAGAAATGTCAAACAAAATTTAAAATTCATAACTATAATGACATTAACCACTTCCTAAATTGTTTTCAGCTCCAAACTAAGTACGCCATTAAATTTATTTTAAAAAGATACTAAAAAAAAAAAGAAAAATTGAAAATCGTTAGAGCCGTTTTTTAAAAAAAATATTTTTTAAATAATAAAAATTCTCGAATCTTGTAATAAAATGCACGACTAGATCGGATGCACTTGTTCATTTAGTGTAAGGCTATTATGTATTAACTTGGATTGGAAATTTTAGGTCTTGGTGTTTTTTTGAAAAAATATTTTTTTGATTTATGGGACAGTGAATTTTTTTCTAAATTTAGCTTTTAGATGTTCAATATAAATGGCCTTCCCCATTTTTGTTTAATAATCTTTTGATTTTCCAGAAAAAAAAAATTCTAAAAATGTATCTTTATAGAAGAAATCACATCAAAAAGTTTAAACAAAATCGTTAGAACCGTTTTTGCAAAAAACTAGAATAACTAAAAAATGTTGTATGGGAGGTACTCGTTCTAGATGAGATATTCAAAAACAAAAGCAAAACACCTTTGGAAATAACGTTAAAATTATCTGTACAAAATTTGAAGAAAATCCGTCCAAACGTTGGGGCAGTGGAAAAGTGTACAGATGGACGCACAGACTCACAGACCGACGAAAACCACTTTTTTTATTAAAACCTCAAAATACATTTTGTGTCACGAAACCAATACTTGCCCTATACAGTAAGTAAAAAAAGTATACTAATCGAGACCTTTTATTTGAAGTATGCCTCAATGTGTTACACCAATAAGCCAAAATGCCCAAAAATTAAAAAGTTTTAGAAGGAAAGTTTTGGGGTAGTTTTGCATTCTTTCATAATTTCTGTTTTTTGGAGTGCTCTGATTCCGAATCTGAGGTTTGCCAACAAAATCGTTACGCAACATGGTCAAAATGAAAAAAAAAAACCGAAATTTTCAATGTTTTTGTAGTTTTTAGCAAATTTTACCCTAAAGGATTAGTTTTTGGTCACAACTATGAAGTTTCGGGTTAAAGAAGACTAAATATGAGCCCAAAATTGTCTACATAGCCCTAAAAGTTTCCGCTGTGACACTATCAATTTCTGAGTCTTCTAAAATATTAAGTACTATGTATTAATTATAGTTCAGTGCAACTTGAATTTGATCCAGGAGCAATTTTTTAGTTCTAAAATTTGCAGAAACTGTTCACAACAATTGTGTATCTGAAAATCACAATGCGTCTAAACAGTAGGCATACTTAGTATTATAAATACTGTTATTTTTAAATAAAGATCAAGACCGTCTCAAGGACATGATTGATAAATAAATAAAAAAGAATCAGAAAATCTTTTTCAGTTTTTATTGAATTTAATATTTTGAAACCAGCAGGTTTATTTTTTTTTCGGTTCTCATCTTCCCTTCCTCTATTCTTCATATTGAGTCTATCAAATATTCCATCAATTTATAAGAACATGAAGTCATGCCATTAAAGTTTCCATTTGATGCTTTTAAGTTATATTAGATTACATTCTTAAAAAAAGGTAGCGGAGTTTTCTTGCTCCAAAATATTTTATTATTTTGTGAAATTGGATAGCCTTTGTTGGAAAACACAATAAGCTTAAGTATATTTACAAAATAAGAAAAAAAAAATCAAAGGATACTGTGAACTTTGCGGCAAATGTGCTTTCTCTTATTCTCTTCGTAGAAATGCATTTTCAGACACAACATCTGTTTTTGAAAAGATTACCTATAGGCATATGTATTGTAGGTACATAGCATAAATATAATTTAGCCTCCAGGAGAAGTGGAGTGGTTTTACCCTAAAATTTGAATTCTTGTAAAGGAAGAACTTTCCTATTTATCTATTTTTGGGTGAATAATAAATTGAAATTAACGTTCATTGCAATTCAGTACATTTTGGCAGAATTTTAAAATAACACTAGTTCCGTCAATTTAAATTTTTGGAGTTTAAGTATATTCGTGATGCGATTTTTCTATTGTCCCTTACCGAAATAATCTGTGTCTGTGTATCTCTTTTGTATTTACATGACAATGGCAGTTTACTTACCTTGTCACGATATATCTGTTCATTCCAGATTATTAAGTTTGTGAAGTGTTTTACGGTATATTAAATCCATGCTAATGATAACCTTGG
Source organism: Meliscaeva auricollis (assembly GCA_948107695.1). NCBI lineage: Eukaryota > Metazoa > Arthropoda > Insecta > Diptera > Syrphidae > Meliscaeva > Meliscaeva auricollis. Next base: position 77,615,888 of record OX403616.1, on the reverse strand, counting down.
AGTAAGGCAAATGCTAAGAACTAGCCATATCTCTGATTCTTTTTTTGAATTCTTAAAGTATAATTACGGAATACACAATAAGTCTCCAGGGAAATTTTGCTTCCCTGAAGATATTTAGTTCATCGGTTTTATTTTTGCAGTATGAAAATTTGATTTGATTTGATTTTCACCGTTTTTTTTTATACAAAGTGAGTCTTACGCTTAAAAACTTTAATTTTCAATATTTATGAATGGATCCTTAGAAAATTCGGATTCGAAGGATTTTGCACTTCGAACATCATTTAAAGGCGAAAAGTAAAAGGAGAATATTTTGAATTTTTGGAACGAAGGTCTGAGGATTGAAAAAATGAAAATTTAAGAAGGATCAGTAAAAAATTCTATTTTTTTTGTTAATCTTTCATTACACTGGTCTGCAACGAAAATCACCTTCAAACCAAACTATAATTTTCTTAAGGATTTTGGCACACTGAACCCGAATATGAAGTCAAAACTACCTTAGCGCGTCACGAGATATGCTAACATAAACATGTCAAAAACTCTTTTTTTTGGTACATTAATTTCGAATTTCCTTACTGGCAAATACTTTATTACAAAACTTGTAATTGGATGTTAAAGAAGTGCATTTTATCTGTCTGAATCATTTTTAATCACTTAAAAGTTCACTTTCGGGGCAAATATGTATATTGCAAATTGAAATTTATGATTTTTCCAAAATACTATCTTTAGTCCAATAAAGCGTTTTTAGAGGTGGAAAGTTTTGAAGTAATAATTTTTAATGGCTAAATTTATACTTTTTGGAATACTGAGCATGAATCTGAAGTTATCTAACCAAATTTATCACGGAAAACATGAAAAATCATTTAAAAAACTTTTGGTGCATTTTTCGCTAAAACCTTTTAACTAGAATAAATAAAGACAAAATAACCAAATGTATGTCTTGACCAATTTTTTGTACGACTTCTGGATTCTTCACAAAAAAAAAAAAAAAAAAAACATTTAAAAATCCATACAAAATTTTTTTTTGAAAAGCGCAAAATATCCTTTTTATTGGTTTTCCTCTGATTACTGCCTTCTTTACACCATAATTAACTTGGCCAGCATCAAAAGTATAGACATTTAATACTATCCATACTATCCTTCAAATTAGAGGTATTTTTTGCAGTGTAAATCCTAAACACTACGAAATTTTAAAATTTATGATGATTTTATTTTAAACAACGATTTAAAATGTGACTATTCATCGATGAATAAAAACGAATCTGAATATAGGTCATAGCTGATGCAATGTGGAATAAGTCCTTTAAATTTCAGCCGAATTTGCTTAATAGTTTTGAATATATACCAGGAGCCTATTTCACTAAACACTTTTCACTTTCCCGCCAAATAAAAGCGATAAGTGTTTCAAAAAATTTGCAAAGTGAAAAGACTTTTCACTTTTCAATTTTTCAAACTATATTTGAAAAGTGAAAAGTAAAAGCGTTTCACCAATTGAAAATAGAACTGTTACGCTGCTTCTCTCTGTTGCGTACACCATCAGAGTTGGATTTGAAGACTCGTCGGGCTGGTGCGTTAATGTCCATACGCTCCACGTGTATCCGTCATCTCAGCCGCTGAATTTTCGGCTGCTTGACCAGGTCAAGGTTGCTGTACAGCCCGTAAAGTTCGTCGTTGAATCTTCTTCTCGATACACACTGGACCAAAAATCACTCGAAGAATCTTTCTCTCAAAGCAACCAAGCAAATTTTCATCCGTATCTTTAAACGCCCATGCTTCTGCCCCATACAGCAGGACCGGGATGATTTAGGTCTTATATATCATTTCTTTGGTTCTATGAGAAAGGAGTCTCGACTATACCTAGTGTTTTTAAATTATATTAAAATCTTAACATGTTGCGAAATCAAAAAATACACGGTATTTTGCGCGCTCAATCGTAAGCCTCTATGTGACTGGGCATATTGAAGAATTTCACCTAGATACTCTGGACACTTATTATGGATAATATTATGAAGATAAATAATATTACGAAACTTAAGATACTTTTCTAGGCTTAGTCCGCACAACGAATTCTGAACATTAGAAACACTAACAATTCTTGGGATATTGTGTATGAATAGCAAACAGTCATTGAATGCAACATTTAGTTTACGTTTGCAATCGAAATCAAGAACAGGATAAACAGAGCAGTGAAAAGTAAAAAAGGGCAGGATAAGACTTTTTACTAGATGTTTCTTCATATCAGGATTTAACATATGAGAAGAATACCTTAAAGAGGCAAGACCATAATAAATTCGTCTGATAGAATCAGAAATCGCATCGCAACAACTTAATCTATCATTAATTAGATACCCCAAATACTTTGCTTTGCTGACATATTCAATTATTTGCAAATTTAAAACTATTTTTCGGAATTCAGAAAGATTTACTTTTCCTCGACAACAAACCATACTTAGCGTTTTCGATGGATTCAAGTTAAGTTTATTAGAGTCAGCGCAGTTATGTATGCTAAGTAGATCTTCATTAATTCGGACAAAACACAGTCTTCTGTCAAACCCAGTTCACGAAAAGTGTAGAGTAAAACATCATCCGCATACATGTGTATGAGGCAATTAAGAACGACCTCAGGAAGATAGTTTATAAATAGCAAAAATAGAAGGGGTCCAAGAATAGACCCTTGTGGAACGCCACAGTTGATAGTATATGGACTGGAAGTACCTTGATCCGTTGTAATCCTTTGAACTCGATTTAAAAGAAAATTTCGCATAAGATTGAGAGCTGTTCTCGAAAAACTGAATTGTGAGCGGCACCTTATCCCAATCAAACTTCCTTACTGATCGGCAAATCAATTTTTTAGTGGTCATATTTTGAACGCTCAGTGATACAGTATTAATTATTATTATTTAAGAGAATCAAAATGATTCTAGGTACCAAATCTAATTTTTGATTTTGAATTTTCCAATAAGGGGTATCACATCTCAGTTGTGCAGCGTTCTTAAACCGTTAAAGTTAGTTAAAATATCTAATTCTTAAAATATTTTGATGAAATGAATTTTCATTTGGGAAAGTTTTTAAATTTTTGTTTTTGAAAACAGAAGCCTGGGCATGAAGTTATCCTAATTTTTGGCCCATAGTTTTTAAAATATTGAAATAAAAATTAACTTTTAAACCGAAGCACCTTTCAAAATATTAGGTTTTGATAAAGAGAGCTAGATCAAACCTATTTTTTTTGGCATTCTGGTTAAGACCGGGAAAAACATTCAAAATCAATAATTTCATTAAGGGGGAAGGTGGGGCTTATTTCACAAACTTTAACCCACAAAGAAAATCAAAATTGACACAGAAACATTAGATTGAGTCATCAGCTTTTATGCTGGATGATATAAATGTTGCATATATTCTTTTGATTGTGAGCTCAAAAGCAGATACCCGTTAAAAATTGTATCTAGACTCACTTTGATTTTAATTTCAATATTAGTAGCAGCAAAATATCAAAAAGGATATAGGCTAGCCTTTTGTGCCAAATCTAATTGGTATTTAATATGGTAGGCAGGAAGTAAGTAAAAGCTCTACAGAAGGGACGTTTTCAAGTAGCAACTTTGTTCTCAATCCATAACCATCCCAATCAGCGAGGCTTATCCCAAACGTCCCACAAAAAAGAAAATTTAAATAAATAACCAGTTTTACCGGCGCAAATATCTAAAATTGAAAAAGTTACCTATACGTTTTTGGTATTTTAAAAATGGCATTAGGTTTCGTTTTAACGTTAGAGCGGGCTTTTGGATATTATCATGTGTATGTTCGGTTGCGTGGGGGGTTCGGAGGCGTGCAAACAGTTTAATTATAACAATGAGTGTGTAACTGATAACATAAGAAGAGCAAACATTCAAATGAAATTGTATCCAAATCCTAATTACTAAACCTGACAGTTTGCTTTCCCACTTATCAAAAAAAAAAAAAAAAAATACTTGGATTAATTAATTCCTAAAATAAATATTTAAACCACGAAAAAAGACAACACTATACTTGGATGGAAATGTGTGTGCACAAGGATTTCCATTTATAACATTCATTCAACATTACATACAAAATTTAAAATGAATAAAGTAATACCGTTGAAAAGGTTTAAAAAAATTAAAAAAAAAAAAACAAAAATTGACAGTTTATTTTAAGCAGAAATAAATGTTATTGCATTGTTAGAACTTAATAGTTTAATGTTGTTTTTGCTATTGCTGTCAAATTTTTAGACACAATGAGACATTTATTAAAATACATTGTATAAATTGCTATAATGAAAAGAATAATAGAGTAATAAAATAGAGCACTAACTTGCTCTATAGTTTAAAGTAACAATATTTTAGTTATATTTCAAGTTTTTGTTTTGCTGAACTTTAATATTTAATTAATATTTTTTCTTTGTATTGCTTTTAAAAGTTCAATGAAAAATGCTTCCAGTTTATTTAATTTTTACCAATAAATTTCGAGGAGAGCATCCTCTTCATATTTATGATAACATAAATGCTTCTACAAATAAACTGGAAGCATTTTTCATTGAACTTTTAAAAGCAATACAAAAAAAAGATATTAATATTTTAATTAGTCATCGAACAATTTCGTTTATTATGAAATAAAAAAAAAATATAACCGAAATAACCGCCAAATTTAAGATCAAAAGCAAATACCTATTACTTTTCCTTACACGCAGGTTATAGTGGGATTATAGCGACTTTCCCAAAATTATGCGATTTTAATATAAAAAGTCATAAAAGGCAGATAAAAAACACGATTTTGAGACATTGCCCTGCGGAAATTTGTAACATGATCACTTCTGTTAGTCTCAAGATAATTGGATCCTGAAAGACAAGAAGTGTAGGAATAGAAAAACTAGGATTAGCTTTATGTTTAAACCATTTCCAACAACACTTTCTCGTATTTTTCATATCAAAACCACTTTTGTATGGTGGGCACCACAAATTTGGCTTTTTATTATAAATGTTTGATTGTGAACTGATATTGATTTTCGCAAAATAACGTAATCCCAGAAGCAGACAACTAAGCACTAGAAATCCATCGTTATTACTATTTAAAATTTTGCACATTAGAATTAGCAGACAGGTATCAAATTCGATTTCTGTTCATTGTCTGAAATGCTAAGCTTTTGTTTCTGCAACTTTCAAAGTGCATTTGAATCTTAGACATGGGGCAATAAATCTACTTTAGGAGCATTTAATCAGCATCAAATTCGCATGGATTTTCTACCAGTTACTATTGAAATTTTATTTAATTAAATTTGTGGTGGCACTATTTTGATGGTAGTTTCTCCATGATTTTCCATTTTTTTAAACGAATTACGTATAGATAAAAATTTAAAAAAAATAATAAGAATTACATCGGATATCTTACAATTTTCCGTACAATATGCAGAAAATTTGTGTAGTCCTTATGCAAACCAAAATTTATAATAGTGATTTTTATCATAACGTTTGAGAATTGAGTAATTGGTTTTTTTGGATATACTGGTGGACTTATATGAAAACAAAGGTACAATTTTATTTTTTTTAAAACTGGCTGAGATTTGAACCTTAAAACTAATTTTTACTCTTCAAAAATTATCGTTTTACAAATTTTTAAAGAAGGCAATAGTACGAATGAACTTCATAAAAGGTCTTATGATAAAATTGACAATTTCAAAAAAAAAAAAAATTCTGAAAATCTATCATTGGCAGTCCCAACTTTTCCGTTTGGAAATTGTTAGGGTTCTCATTTAAAAAGAAATATGTGGTATTGATTGGTAAATTATTGAGAATTAGCATTTCGTTTTTTAAAGACGAACAATTTATTACTTTTCAGTACACAAAGTGTAAGGGATAAGTAAAGTATAGCGATTGGCACAAAACATTTTTTCAAAATTATTCTATTTTATGATAAAACTTAAGGAAAACACGTTTTCGAGACAATTTTATGTGCGTGTGCCAATACGATTTTTGTAAAATTCAGCCATTCTGAATAAAACCTTTTGTACTTTTCATACAAAAACTACTATCAATGTAGTTCATATTTTTTAAATTAAAAAAATTGGATATTCTGGATTTTTAGAATTTTAGTAGAGTAAATAAGGTAAATAACTTAAAATGATAGACACATAATTAATATTGTAATCTGTACACAAAAATGAAAGCCACGTATTCAAATTAAAATGTGAAAAATCTAGAACTCGAGATATTTACGTTTAAAAAACGAAATCGTCAAAATACTTCTTTAAAAAATACTTCACCAAATTTCATTTTTTAAACTGTAGGTATGTTGTTGATAGTATGTTGTGATAGTATGTTGGGGATAGTAAAGAAAAATAGATCTTCATGAAATTCAAGATGGCGGCAGGCATAGGAATACGTAAATTGAGTTTTACACTCCTTATGAACCCCTTTAACGATTGGGTAAAAAAAAAATGCCCTGATTAATTTTTGTAATTGAAATGTACCTGCATTCCGACAGGACACAGGAATATCATACATTCTCACAGTAAAGACAATACAGACAAACAAAAAAAAAACAGAACTTAATAATTGGTATGGTCTTGAAGTAGTTTGGTAGGAAGCTATCTAATATTGGTTCAGCCGACTCTTAAAAATATCGATTTAAATAAATGTTCTCTGAATACAGCCACCAACTGCAAATTATTTTACAATTTAAAGAATATCTTCATTTTTTTAGATTCCAATTTTGTCTCCCCAACAACAAGAAAAAAAACAGTTTCCTCCTGATTTTAGTGTGATAAAAAACCTCTTGCCCCAAACTGCATTCCACGAGTGTAACAAAGTTAAAATAAATAAAACCAAAAACATTATGTCAACAGTTACTCAATTAACAAATAAAAAATATAGGTACTTGTCATTTCGATATCAACACAAAAATAAATTCCATGTTCGAATTTCGAACATCCATTTAGGGCTCAAAACTACACACAAGCACACCATACCATACCACACCAGCTGCTGCCACTTTACTTTTTAACTGTCAGATTTGAGAGCTTTATCCTATCACTGGGGACTAAGGGCGGTGCGATGGGGGGATTGGGGGTGAGATTTGAATATGATAAAGCTCTGTGGTTCAAATCCAAACAGTTTCACATTTCTTAAAATGAATTTTATTCAACAATTTTTTGATGATATTTTTTTTTACAGATTAACTAGAAATCAAGGAAAATTATTTTCAAAATAAAAACAAACGTAAAATTTTATCCTGTCTGAAAACCTCTGAATGCCTTTTCTTTTTCCTTTCAAACTCGCCCATTTCTAAATTCTAATATACTTGTGCGGCCAAAAACCAGACATCACCATCACAACCAAACGCAAAAACTACACATAGAGCCAAGTATAAAAAAGAGCCCCACAACCATATATTAACCATCATCAAGGGGGGTGTTTTTTGTTTTTTTTTTTTTTTTTTTTGGGGTAGACTTTAACTGTAACATATCTACCTACAAAATATCAACACACACGACGAGTTTCGAGCGTTCGATATAATCTTTCGCACGTAAAAATTCGTTCATCTTGAGTTTTTGTTTAAAACTGGCTAAAAAACAAATCGGTGCCACAGTTAATTAGCTTGTAAATCATTAATAAGGACCTCAGCTATTCGGGAGTGTAAAAAAAATCACTGAATTAAATTCCTTAACTAAAAGAAAAGATTTGATAATTTCCTCCACCACACCACGGCTGCGACCCGGTGCAAATATTTCGTCCTGGCAAAAGTTGAGAAAAAGTTTTCGCGTTTTTCCTTAGATTTTCATTTATTTTTTTTTTCTTTGCATTTCAATTCTAGAGCCCAAAAAGTCCCATTTAACCTGTTGTATATATGAAATTGTTGCCGTAGCTGAAATCCTTGTCGTCGTCGTTGTTGTTGTTGTTGTTGTTGTCACCTTTCCTTATTCTGTGCTGTATGTCGTTGACGTCGTCGTTGTCGGTTGAGAGTTGAGTAGAATGTTTCAAGTCCCATTGTGTTCCTAAGGATACTGATGTTTGTTAGTTAATTAACGTGAATTTCCTGGGCCGATTTTCAGTCCTAACAACCACGGTTATGTGAGTCAGAGTCCGCTCTCTAGCTAAAGTATCTAAAACAACGATTTAAAACGTGTCTTTTAGTCTTAAATTTAATTGAAATTCTTTTCCCCAAAAAAAGGATAAACTATTTCCTCAACGTTGTAAAAGTGTAATTTTACTCTTGATTTAATTCTTCAGTGTAATTTAACGTGTTTTATCGATGAAGCAATTTTATTGTGAATAAAATGGTCTTCGTTTTCTCTGTAGGCAGTGAGTAACAAGCTTCGACCCGTTGTTCCATCTCCACCTCGCCCACAGTACAAAAAAAAAAGTAATATTTTCTCATCGATACTCGTTTGAGAAAGCTTTCCCTTACTATCATATGAATTGGTTTTACCTATGTGTATGTGTGTGAATTTGAATAAAGTCCTTTTTGTGTAACGAAACCGAGTTTGTATCAGAATTTCCTTAAAACAAAAGTGTCCATGTTATCATTGTACGTGAGTTGAAAAGAGATAACACGATTCTTATTCTCCAATACAATTGCAGGAGTTGTGTCGTAAAATAAGCTTTCACCACACTCAAAAAAACTTAAAAAAAAAAACAGTGTTTCTGTGGTAATAAAAAAATAAAAAATAAAGACATCGGTCCCCTTTTCTTAATAAAGTTCAAGAATAATCGTTGTCCTACAATAAAACATAATTTTTAATCAAATTTGAATACCAGTGACGAGGAGACACAAATATCCTTCCTGAAATTTCACAAGTAAGTGGATTAAATCCTTCAAGTCCTTTTGCACTATTGACTTTTGACTTGTTATTTCAGAAAAGCTCTTCCTTACTCTAAATATCTACCTGCATAGATATCCTTTTTGAGAATGTGTGTGTGTGTGTGTGTATGATTGTGGATTTTCATTGTTCTTTTGCGGATGTCATAAATCAAAATCACTGAAAGCAAAAAATAAAAAAAAAAAAACTGTAGTAAAATCGCATATCCTGTAACATGGAACATGGTCCTGTAGGTGACATTTACATAACACACAATACTGACAGTGTAAACAGTTTTTATTTTTTTCATATAGTTTTTTGTTTTATATTTTTTTTTTTTCGTCCTGACTCCTGGGTATGGGTGAGTTGACAGGAATTTCAATTGCATTTAACTTGCTCAGCAAAATCCAATTTTTTTGTTGTCTTTTTGTTTTACTGAAGGATAGGTATAAAAATTATTCAGCTTTGTGAGTTGAATTAAAATACAAAATCAAGAATTCAGTTGAATCGATATTTTTTAAAGCATTGAAATTGCTTGGGGAAAATATAGAGGTCCTTCCTACACATTGATAGGGAATCTTTTTAAAGGTTGCAAACGATGCACGTTTTAGGTAGTAGCCTGGTGCCTATAAAAATTGAAAGGTGTTTCTTTTTTTACATCATTTCAAGAGTTATGTATAGTTTTATGTATTTTGTAATCTTGTAACGAGTTTTTTGATCCTTACTATACTTTTGTGTCTACCCCTAATTCTTTGCTTAATCAAATTATACAAATACCAGATTGGTTACTATAGCACTGTGTGTATTGGTTTTGGGTTTGTATGATAAGGGAAACTTAGAAAAATAAAAGAGGAATGGATTTCAATTGGAAGCACGTGTTTCCGATTTATGGATCAAGAAGATTGAATGCAAATTTAGGTTTCTAGGCTTTTGTGGGTAGAAACAAAAAATGTTTCTCAATGTCTTTACTTACTTTTTTTTTTGTATTGTAATATTCTTATTAGATTAAGGAAAGAAGAAGAAAATGAAAAGAAAATTGATTAGTTTAAGTGGATGGCCCTGTGATGGATTTGAATTTATTGTTTTACGATTTTTGATTTTTTCACTTCGCTGGTCCAGAATATTTCCCGAAGAGTTGTGAAACTTACTTGGTAGCATAAAATTTTGGGGCAACCTTCTATAGAAACTGTGTTGGAAAAATTACTCTGAGAACAAAGCATAATGAATGACCAATCCTTATATTTTAATCCTTGTCTTGAAATCTAGCTCAGTTACCTTTTGCAACCATTTAAGGATAACTTCATCAGTTAGCTGACCTTATATGTGGTCTGACTACTGACACAATAGGGGAAATTGTATTGTCTAGCAAATTTTTTAAATTATGTACAATTATTTATTTTATTAAATTGGAAACACTCTCTTGAATGCAGTACAAAACAACACCCTTCATAATTTATCGTTTTACAAAATGATATCGTAAATGTGGCCCAGCGTATATACAACGTATTTTGGTTTGTTTAAGGTCCTTGTTTCTTATTGAATATAGTTTGCGGTCACCGAATTTTAACATTGACTGACCAAATTCTATCAGGGCTTTCTAGTGCTGCTGATCAGAAACAAAACTTCTTGTTAGGCTGAATAACTTTTAAAATTGTCTCTACTTAAAGGGGAACGGTATTATAAATAGTAGTTCAAAGTCTTCTCGAAATCCAAGAAATGAGGTACACTAGTGACTGTGAAAGTCAGTTGAACTTATTAAAATGAAGCGCACATAATTGAAAATTTTAGTAGGTACTATACTTTACCCACTTAAGAACGCTTTTTTTCAAAGTTGAGCATCAAGGAATTGAAAATATTACTCAGAACTTGCCAGAACTGTAATACAATTTATTGGCATGCAAGATTTTTACTTTATTGATGATCTTTCAATACCAAAGACTTGTTCTTTTCATTCAACGTGAACAAGTTGATCTAATAAAGTCCTTAACTACCATTATTCGCTATAAACTTCAAGCCCTGCAAAACAGCAGGCTTTGGATTATGAAGTAAGATCATGAAAAGATTGTTCACTTATATGGTTTACTTTTGCTCATTAGTCTAAAGAGCTACCTATGTAAAAGTAAATTACTAAACCAACACCTATTAAAACGGTGATGTAAAAGGTTTCTCGGAACAGTTTTTTCTATACAGAAACTGACCAATATGTTGTTCATTTCAGTCTTTCACATACGTTTCGTTATTCCAAAAGGCCTTTTTTAAATGGAGGACGGATACAAATACAAACCTTTTTGTCTGTATATTTTTTCAGAATCCCTGTTACTCAGTTTTTAGTTTAGCTAGTTAATTTTAAGGTTATGTTGAAAGATCGATTACAAGTTCTGAACCTGATATTCAACTATAGGTGATTTTGGGTTCTTGGCGTACTGGCATAATCTTTTAGGTTCCATTACCAATAATTTATTGGTGTTGTTTTTTTGTTCCAGTATACTCCTTTAGATAAAGTTACCAAATAAAGCTCTTATTCCTCCTTTACTTTCTAAGTTTTTTGTTAGCTCTTCTATCTTCTGTCCTGAAAGTCCTGTCCAAAAGAACACCATAAACGCTTAAATTGGCTCCATTTGAATTTAAAAACACACTCATACTTACTGAGAAATTGATTGAAAAAAATCAACTCATTGAATAAAGTTTAAAGACCACCTATCTGACAGAAAAATAGATCCCCAAGCTGAAAAAAAAAACAAACAAGTAAGGGTGAATGAACCCTAATATTAAAGTTCAAAGTTTGAGTCAATGTGAATTAAAATCAGCGCAATTGCGTGTTGGTTCGGCAGAAGTGAAGGCAAAAAGAGCTGTAAAATTTAAAGTACCAGTACCAGTAGTAGTACCGGTAATTATACTTGTACTTGAGAACTTGGTACTGGTACTTGAAAAAACAAAAGTACCAGTACTTTTCAAGTATTTTTCAAGTACTTCGGCACAAGTTCCCAGGTATTTGACCAGAATTTCAAGTGCATCAGCATTCCTTCGACTCAAAGTACTGTATATTTTACTTTTTTTTCAATTTGGATAGGAACAGTCCATAACACTTAAATAGCCTCACAAAGAGTACAGTTCGAGTGAAATAGCTATAATTCCAGTCTATGAACTTTGTGGGTACATACACATGTTGTTGTTGTTTCATTCAAACCTTTATTTTTTTAGCAAATTAAATAATTTAGGGGCTTTTAGCACCTATTTTGTATAACCTTAAAGATAAGGGTTGGTCAAGAAGTTGCAATAGGTCTAGGAAAACGTTTTTCCACGCTTCTTTAATGAATTCAGCTGAACCCATTTACTGAATACTCCCTTTTACCTTTGTTAGCTCAGGGTAAAAGTCAAACCCGTGCAATATCATCAACATTTATAGCTGTAAGAGCTTAATAACCAAGATAGTTGTCTTAAAATTTAGCTTCTCACATCGTCTTTATAGACCAACTCAGTGATTTAGCAAATTTTCCTGCTGAAAAATGATTTTCGACGGTCTACAATAACCCGGTATTGACGCATGTCGTTAAAAAAACAGTTTTGTGAGACTTTGCCGAGAGCAAAATTAATGGTAAGATGCTAACATTGTTTTATGGCATAATTCTTTTAGATTTTGATTCCTACTTATTGTAGATTCGAAAATAGTTTTTCAGCAGAAAAAGGTGCCGAATCACAATAATTCATCTTCTCATGTGAAGTCTACCACATCCAAAATCCAATTTTGCTGCTCATAATAAAGTACAATTTTGTTTTACTTTTCCCTAAACGGAGTGTAAGATAAGTATACCTTATAGCGATTGCCGCGCATTTTTTTTCAGAATTACTCTATTTTATCATGAAACGTAAAAAAAACACGTTTTCGAGGTATTTTTATGTGCGAGCACCGTTGCATCGTCGTTGGCGTTGGAAATTTGCTAACACGATAGGTAACTTTTGTTAGAATCAAGAAAATTAGAATTCGTAAAGTTGAGGATTACCTAAAGTTAGGTTAAGTTTCAAATTCATCCATTTTGAAAAAAACCTTCCTTTTATTTTCATACAAAAATCTTCCATAGATTTTACTTTTGTATGGGGAGTACAACAAATTTCTATTTTTTTGTAATGCTCAATGGTTTTGATTTTCAAAGTAATTGAATTTAAAAACCAGAATATCTACTTAATTCTCAAAAGTTTTGTTAAAAATTAATATTTAACAGTTTTTTGTTAACAAAATTCTTGCAACATTGCTGAAAAATTTAGGATTACCAATGTAATTCATATTTTCTTTCTTATAAAATATTTACAATATTTCTGAAAATGAAGTTACTATGTATTCTGACATAAACAAGAGAATAACTTACTATTCATCCATTAAGTAATACTTGCGAAGAATTATTTGAAAAGGAAAAGTACCGGTACTGGTATTTTTTTTAACTAATAGTACCAGGGTACTTAAATACCGGTACCAGTGCTGAGTTCTTGTACTTGACGATACTTAAGTACAGAAATACTTTAGTACTTTACCTCTGAGGCAAACAATCATTTTCAGTTGAATGAATGAATACAGGGCAAAAACAAACTGTATTTTCCTATGTACGAACAGGAATTTCTAGGGCTGCTTCAATCAGATTTGAATTTTTCGTTATGAAGTCAAAAATTTAGATTTTTGTAAGTCCGACGAATATCAAGACCAATTCATCTAGATTCAGATAAATTGGAGTTTTAAAATTACTATGAATGCGCCCTCATGTGTTTTTGTTAATTTCTTGAAATAGAAAGTTCCTTGAACAAAAACATTTAAATAGATAATCGGTGCAAAGCCAAATCTGTTTATCGTTTATTGATCATATAAAGTTAATAAGATACACAAATTTCTTCCTCATTCTCTTGTACTCCAATTTATCAAAAAGTCAAAAAAGTAAAAACAATCCGGTTTAAGGTGCTTTGAAATTAAATTTAAACAAGATCATTATCTGCCTTTAAAAGTTTTAATATAAGCTGCTCTAGCCGTCAATAAATAAAACATAAAACTTAAATATAAACAATAAACTACTATCTTTTTCACTTTAATTTTTTACAGACCTTATTTTTCATTAGTTATGCCTGTCAAAAAGAAGGAGTAAAAATAAATTCATCATTACTTGGTCGATTTTGGTTCAAAATTTAAATATTTAGTTGTCTAAAAGTTTCTGAAACTTTTTTGTCAGCAGAGCAGAATAATAACTAATTTATATCACACAGAAACTTAATATTAATAATGTAAAGTACTTCTAACAAATATACACTCCACCTCACTTGATTAGAAGCAATTATTTTTGTCTTTTAATTGAATGGTATTTTTCAAATCCTTTGTAAATCTGCAAAAAATCAAATGCAAAATGAAAGAAGACGAAGAAGAAATTGAAAAAAAAAATGTACCTCTTTCTTTGGTGTTTGGTCTCACTTGATTTTGGACAGTAGTTAAACCTATATGCTGCTTGTTTTTGATCGAATAAAAGGATTTTTAGAGTATGGAGGAGTTTAGTACAAGGTATAAACTCATGAATTTCGAAGTTTCGGCTAAAATAAATGTATGGTCTTTGAGAAAATGGGCCAAATTCGGGCTTCCTTCGAACTCGAACAATAAAACCCGTTTTATAGCACGCAAGAATTTAAAAAACTACAGTATGTACTAAAAAATACCAACTGAGATGAGCTTTTTCTAAGTTTTTCTATAATATTTGGTAGGCAGTGATTGATTTTTAAACAATAAAATGCAACAATACACTACGAAACTATTAATAAAGCTTTGATTTTTATTCAGAGAGGTACAAATTTGTAGATTTTCTGACTTTCGCACATCATTTCTGACATGATGTGGCTTTGATGGCTCTTCTTTTTTTAATTCTTTCCATAGAAGGGCCCCTAAGATAGCTGTTTACAACAGTGTGGCTTTTTAACTTATTTCGTGCTATAAAACGGGTGGATTATTCGAGTTCGAAAGAAGCCTGAATTTGATCCATTTCCTCTTAGACAATACATTTATTTTCGCGAAAACTTTGAATTTCATGAGGTTATACGTTGTACTAAAATCCTCGACACTCTGAACATCCTTATATTCGATTAAAAACAGATAGCAGCTAGATTTAGCTACTGTGAGTAATCAAGTGAGAGAAAAAAGTTGTGCATTTTATAACCCTTTTTCCAAAGGTGTTTTAAAACACACACGTACACATTTCCACTGCCCAAACGCCCCGACGGATTTTCTTTAAAAAGTGGTACAGATGATTTTCACGTAATTTCGAAAATTGATTTTTTTTTTTTTGGTTTTTAATATCTCGTTTATAACTAATACCTCCCATATACCTAACGGTTTTGAGTTATTGGATTTTTCTCGAAAACGGCTTCAATATTGATTGCAACCAAACTGCATTTTTAGTTTTTTTCTCAAAAAACTCGTACAACGAAGAAACAGCGTTGCCGGATTTTTGCAAAAAAAAAAAAATTATTTTGTTTTTTTGTGAATATCTCGTAAACGGCTTAAGTGATTTTGACTAAAACTTGTGCACAGATATTTCATAATAACCTTAAACCAACTAATTAAGTTTCAAAAAAATAAAAATTATTAATTAAAAAAACTAAAAAAAAAACAATAAAAAGTTAAAACTAGTTTTACTCTTTTTACGCAAAAGTGGACCTTTTCTTGTAAGTAAACATATAACTTAAATAAAACCCTATACATATTTTCCGTAGCAAGGGGTCCAAATCAGTCAATTCCACGGCGGTCTCAAGAATTGGGTATCGCCTTTTCGTCTGTCTGTCTGTCTGTCTGTCTGCCTGCCTCTCTGTCTGTCTGTCTGTCTGTCTGTCTGTCTGTCTGTCTGTCTGTCTGTCTGTCTATCTGTCTGTGTAAACTTCGAGCTACAGCCTTGACTGCTCAACCAATTTTCTTGAATTTTGGTGGTTAAGAGTCTTGGTGATTCCCTAGAGGGGAAATAAATTTTTTTTTGGACTTAAACTAACGGTAGCTTCCATACAACAATTAAGGAAAAGTTAGCTTTTTGCAAAAACGGCTCGAACGATTTTGATTAAAATTCTTGTGTCTGCTTTTGTAAGTAGCGTCATACTTTTGGAATGAAAAAAATGTTTGTAAAACTTCTAATAACGGTACCTCCCATAGAACCGTTTTCTTCATTTTTGACATTCATTTAGTTGTTTACTAAACCAATTTTAATGATTTTTTTTATACGGAAGCTCTTTAGCAATTTTAAAATTATTTGATATACAAATTTTCAAAAAAATAATTTTTGGATTTTTAAAAAAAATTTCAATTTTTTTTTGAAAAAGTAATTTTTCGAAAATGAGTCACTGTATTTTTTAAAATTTTGGTTGCAGATGTGTAATAATATTATATTAGAAATGGCAAACCAACTTTATTTTTAAACAAGCTTTGAGCATTTCTATGTATGTATAAGAAATAATTTTTTTTTTTTAAAACGACAATTTTTAATATTTTTTTTTTCTAAAAATGTGTCTTTTTTAATCAAATCAGATGACATACTTAGTTTGGAGCTCAAAACAATTTAAGACATTATTGTTTTTTATTTCATATGAAATTATTGATTTTTAAAAACCTTATAAGAAGCTTAAACGTCCACAGCAACTTTAACCCAAAGAGCAAGACGTGCGATTCAGGCGGGCATTTTATTTTTTACCCCTTTTTGTGATATCACTAGGACATAACATGTTGTTAGTTATAATTTCGTATATCATTCTCAATTTCCCCAAAAACTTTACTCTATCTTAAGAAGTAATGAATAAGTGTATTTAATTTACAGATTTTTGCCACAATTTCATGATCAAAAAAGGGACTGTTTTAATGGGAATTTCTTCCTGAAAATATAATTTTTTGAATATTATTTCACAAAAAATAAAATATTTTTTCCTGATTTTTTAAGAAAGCTGAAATTAAAACATTTTCATTTGCGAATGGCCTAACAGATGATTTTTTATTCAATAAATAAAAGTGCTTCCAAGTTTGAATTCAGAGCAATGAATTTTCCATGGCATATTGCAGTGTTTTTGTTAGAATTTCCTCTACTGACTGTACATTTGTGCAAAAAAATTGCATTTTTATTGTATATTTTATAGAAATTATTCGAATTAATTCGTCAATGTTGAATAAAATTATAATATTTGCAGGAAACAGATTCAGTAACAAAAACTATAGTAATTTGAAAATAAATTAAAAAATAACCTAAAACATTCCTGAAAACGTATACCTACACATACTTCAATCACAAATTGAGTGTGTTGAAGAGTGAGTTTATAGACTTAGTTTGTTTATTATTTTATTAACAAATAAAAAAGCAATTAATTAATTGTAACTTATAAAACTTATTTTACATTCCGTATTTTAACAATAAAACAATTTCTGCAGTTTATCATTTAGATGAAAATGTTTATTTTTCACCTCCATTAATCTATCTTGAACCTATCATACACAAAAATATACCATAAACATACTACAAATACAAAATAATACATATACACAGAGGTTGGCCTTTGTAGAATATTCAAATAAATTATACTTCTCCAAAATCACCTACTTAAAATGGTAAGTGTGGACTACATATTATATATTCAATATCACTTTCCATATAAACGATATCAAGACTATATACCTGCGTGCCAAAATAAAGTTATATATGTAATGTATACCTAAACAAAACACTTATGATGAATACTTAAATCAGTTGATTGATGATCTTAGCAGGCAACCCAAAAAAAAAAAAAAAACAAACAAACATCGTATCGCACACCACAGAGAAAAACGAATGTTTCAAATCATTAAAATGATTTATCTATTTTATATCGACTTGTGAAAATTCAAAGAAAAACAAAAACCAAAAAATTAATTCCGTATAAAACCAACACACACTCCACTACTTCAGAAATCATCAACTTCTTTTAAAATTAACCATAATATCTCTTCATATCCTAAACTTTGTCATTTGTGTCAATTACTACCATCCTGCAATTCAAAATTAATGTTCATTTAAAATTTATCCCCCGCCCTAGATTGATGAGGTACGATGGACGAACGACAAAAGTCCAGTCAACAATCTCCCTTTACCCTTTTATGTTAAATCCGAACCACCGCCGACTACGGACGGACGGACGAACGATACCATTGCAGGCAAATTGATAATGATGGATTTCCGTACTTTTGAAATTCATTCTTATTATAATATGAGCCACATACTATGACAAAATTGAAAATGGAATATATCCATTTAGTTAGGTACATGTCCAAAATGTTTGACGATGAGTTTGATAAAAAATGAAAAAGAAAAAAAACTAACTTGGTTGAGAGAATTAAATTATGTAAAATCTGCTAAGGTAGAGGAGGGTAGTGAAGAAGTGGAGCCAAGAGGGATACCAAAGGGTGATATCTTAACTCTGACCAACAAAAGAGAACAACAACCAGCTCTTTCGTTTTTGTAAACATAAATCAGCAAAACTCTCCCGACTGACACATAGTCGCATGCCATGCGCACTCCAAATTGCTATATTGTCAAACTGTATATCTTCTTTATATACATCTTCTTCAAAATTAATATCTAGACACATAGGTTCTCATTTTCTTCCGCTCTCTCTCTCTCTCTCTCTTTCTCCGAAAATAATAGGGGCATCACAAAATTCATCCACAATAATAGGGGGCAAACAAAAATAGGAGAAATCAAAAAGCTTCAAATATCTCTCGCCTCGATATGTTATCATATAGGGATGAACTACCAAAACCAACTACACTACTCACCAGGACTACCAACACAAAATACCAACAACAAATTATAACAACAAAAACCCTATACCAAAGCAAAAACACCCTCCGAAATAGGAACAAGCATCACCATACCGCCAGCCATACCATAGAGCGCTCCAACTTATAGGGGTTGCATGTGATTTTGCCAATGTGATTTTAGTATAGGAGCAGTAGTGCCCTGTAAAAGAGTGAATAACCAGTGATCCTTCAATTTTTCTTCGGTTGGTAGTGCGCTTAGCTCTGCTGCTACTACTACTATTTTTCTTTCCTCTAACACATCTACTACTCAGTATAAAAAAAAAAAAATCAAAAATATTCTTTTTTTTTCTGTTGGTTCAGTTCCACATACTACATCCAGACTATACATCCAGAATATATTAACTTGGTTAGTTCTTTTTTCCCTTTCTTACGTTGTTTTTATTTTGAGATTTGCTTACATATTTTGTTGTTGTTTTGTTGTTGCTATAAATAGTATACTGATATTGCTGTTGTTGTGTTGTTTTGTCTCTGTGTGTTGTTTTTTTTTTTTTTTTTTTGTTGGTTGTTCCTTTGTTGTTGTTGCCCAACGAATGACATGAACTCGCTTCCACATGAAACATAAGTAAAAATTAAATCAACTATCAAACCTCAAGGAACTCGCTCACTAGTGATTCTTCGGGAACACCGCTAACTAAACAAGAAAATACCCATCTACTACCTAAACCTACTCTCTACTCATTCAACCAACGGCAAACGAAGTACAAATACTACATCACATTGAATTGAAACAGGAAGTTATAAACAGTTAGCCATATTATACTCTCGTATCATATACAAAAAAGACTTCCCTTTGCGTATGTATTAAATTTAAACCTTAAGTATTTGTACATATTATATATTTACTTTTTTTGTTTTTTAACTTTTATTTATTTACCACCAACTATTGCGTGTACTAGTATAGTGCGAGTGCATTTGACGACAATATATGAAGTGTGATCTTGTTGTGTAAGTGCGTGGATAATTGTCCACTATATTGCTAAAGAAGATACAATCTCCATTATCCTTGCATGTGCCTTCAGGACACGAATCAAATCCACTCGCCTAAATGAGACATCGACCTAGAGAAGAAGAGCAAGAAGTGTGTGACATTCCCCACGAACCAAACGAGAATATAATACAAAAAAAAAAAGAAGAAGATATAAATCCTTCCCTCTATAACCTCTAATCCTTTCCCAACCTCATTCGGGGAGTGCTATATCGTTGTATGTCCCATTCATAGCCTAGCCATGTTGAGGCCAGAGAAATATACTTACATAAGATTAACTTATTAGTTTTTCTGATTCTTTTTTCCATTTTTTTTCTACTTCTTCTTCTTCTTCTTCTTGTTTTTTTTTTTTTTTTTTTTATTTGTTTCGTTCGTGCCTCTTTCGGTGTTATAAGGTGGAGGCGACAAACACCCTCTACAGTCTACACCCTCCTAAGCATCTTCCTTTTCTCAAAGTTTATGTCTATGGTTGTCGTGTTCGTGTCAACGGCACACTAATATACGTAATAGTTTCCTGTTTTGTTATTTTTTTTTTGTTCTTTATTATTTTTTGTGTTCAATTCGTCGTCGTCTTCTTTTATTCGTTGCTTTGTAACACATTAAGGGTTGTATTTATTGTTTTTTTTTTTTTGTTCTTTTACATTATTCTCCTTTGGGTTCTTTTCTTTTTTTTATTTGATGTTTTGTTGGTGTTGTTGTTATATTTTTTTTTTAATGGATTTTTCTTTATGACACGAAAGATATTGAGAAATTGATTTTTTTACATTTTTAAACAAAGAAAAACAAATTCAACTTATTTCAGGGGAAACATGAATTAAATTTATTTTTTAAATCAAGAAAAATCAAGTGAAAATCGACTTTTTTGTTGAAAAAGAATGAAATAAATAAATCATCGAATTTAGTTTTTTTGGTATTAAAGTTAAACATCCAGGTATGTCTGTAGTTGTTATGATTTTACTAGCATATCAATATTAATGAACGAGCTTAAATTTATATATATCTCTTTGGCCTAAGCTAAAAACCGTAAGGGTAAAAAAAGTTCACTACGGCGTATACGTACTTTTTTTAGTTTTTTCTCTTTGTCGGTTTGGTCGTTTAAAATGATAATATCGACAAATTTTAATGTGTGTTTGGCAATGGGCCAGTTTTTTTTTGTTTGTGTTTTTTTATAGTATAGCAAAATGAGTTTTGAGTGGCATTTTATTGCATCGAAGCTTGTATATTTTATATAATGGATGTTCTCATTTTTATAGAGATATGGTTTTATTTACAAAAGCTTTTGTTGGCTCACATAAAATAATTTAGTTTTGTGTAGTTCTGCTTATGATGTGATTTTTATTGATTTTAAGTATATAATAAATTAATAAAATTGAAAAAAAAAAGAATGTAATAGCACAAAATATTTTAAGGATCTTATGGTTTTGGTGCCAAATTATATTCTTATATTGAATTTGGGTAAATGAAAGTCTTTTTTAAAGTTGAACAAAGTTCATTGTATTTTTTCCATTATAAAATATATAACCTTGGGATTGACATTATAGGAAGGCAAAAAGAATAATTATTGTGGTAATTATGTAAACATTATGGAGAACAAAATTGAAAACAATTCCTAAATAAACTCGAAATAATTCGTTTTTATTCTATATTATAACCATTTTAATCATTAATATCAATACTTGATCTTTAAGACCATATAAATATGACCTTAGCCCAAATACTCAGTCCATTTGCTTACGAATTATGCCTTTTTTAACACATTTTTGTAAACTGTTTTATTTAAAAGTCTTATTTAGACTTATAAAGCAGCAACATAAAAAATCAAACTAGTTTAGTCGTTTTTGAGAGATTTAGTCGTTCTTGAGATATATTGTGTTCGTATTATTTTTAGATTCTTTAAATATTATGAATATCATTTTAAAATAAAAATTTGAAAAATCAAAACTTTAGAGTCATTCAGAAGATATACGGGAGTAGCCCAAAAATAATTCGCCCAAAGATTATTCGATAAAATGCTGCAAAATAATCAAAGGACTACAAAAAAAAAAAAAAAAAACAATTTTCATGAAAGCATTTGAAATCTAAAAACAAAAAAATTGATTTAAAACAACTATAAATACATTTATAATATTTATGTATGTTATATTTACTTGTAATTCAAAATTCCATTTAATTTATTTTTAAAATAAATTTGCTTCAGATAATCCACTAATAACGGAAAAATTGACTTTTGTCAGAATAAAGGAAAACAAAATATTTAACAGACTTAAAAATTATTTACAATTTGTTCTAAGAAAATGATGTTTTCTAGCATACAGTTTTAAGCCGTTTGGTATCTAGTTTGTGATTTTGACTCACTACTGATCACTAACTTTTTTGCATTCCCCGGCTGTATTAAGATAATATTGACTTGAAACGATGAAAACAGATTGAATTTGATATTTGCTTACCATGCGCAGCGCACGTACATATACCATTTTCATCCCTTAACTCCAAACGTCACTTACCATTGATGGTAAGTGACTTATCTCCAAAACGACCGTGAAAAGACTTTCAACAAAATAATTTTGAGTAGTACAAAATGTTTCATTTCCCTTAACTGATATTTCAATATTTCAAAGAACAACATTTTTTCAATAAAAGATGGGAAAACTTTAATTCTGTGAACATCTTTCAAAATATGCACTATTTTGGCAACGCTGGATATTAATGCATTGCAAGTGTACGCACATTTTTATTCCAACTCGAAATTAATTCTTTAAAAAGAATCAAGAATCCATTACCCAGATGTTTAATCATATTCCGACCTAAATCTATAATTTTTATCTCTAAATGCATCAAAAAAATGTGTTACTATTTCAAATGTTGCATTATTTTGCCCTTTTAATTAATTTTATGTACTGTTTTCCTTTTTGGTTTCAGTGTCACAACCGTTACTAAAACAAGTCACGACCGTAACATTTTTAAATCGTAATAAAAACAAAATATCCAATGAATGTTCTATATAAACGTATTGAAATTCTCTTTCATATTTAGTACCCAATTCTAGGGGCTTTCATTTAAAATTTTACAGTCTAGCTCCTCAAAGCTTTGATCGTTGAAAAAGAAGGAGTTAAGAAAGGAGTTAAGCACATAAAATAATTTACTGAGCTATTTATTTAATAGTTATGAGGCAAATAGGGTGTAAGAGTGTCACGACCGTTCAAATGGGATTACCTCACAATTCACAGACAAAGCATTTTGTTCGCTATGATTTTTTAGTTTGTCAAGTCAATTAAGTATTATAGATCACACGACATGTCTACACACAACAATTTTTCTGTTTTACTTCTAAAAATACACAACACCATACTGAGCGGAAGACACCAAGTAACACACAAATCGTGTTTGTATGTCATTTGCTGTCATCCAATTTGTTGTTCATTTTGTTTTGTCCATTTTTATAACCAAAATATACAAATTTTCTTACACAAATTTTGGTGTTTACACAAATTGTGTGATAATATAGTTTTACTATCTACACAGAGCTGATAGTTTGGCACATTTTTGAACAAGTCTTATAAATAATAAGTGATTCAAACAATTTCTCGTGTACTTGAACTATTATTTAAAATATTTTTTAAAAGAAATGAAAACATACATAATGTCAGTTTATCAGTAGGTCTCATTTAAACAGTGCCACACTTAAATAAATACAACAATTTCCAGCTACATATCTATTTTATGTCTAAGCATTAACTACTTGTTACTACACATGATCACTTTTTAAATGTTTTGCTTTTCGAAGAAATTGCAACTCCCGGTGTTTTGATCCTCTATTTATAAATTACAGTGAATCCAAAAACGAGTAAATCATCCAAGTCAGTAGGATTTTTGTCCGACAATATAAAAAGACATTACCCACAATTGTTAGACTTAAATTAGAGCTGTATAAGTGTATAATTTACCGTATTAAAACAATTTTAGTCAATTTCAGTGACTTTGTTTGTTTTGTTTCAATGGAAGTAAGTAAAATTTGACTTACACATTGAATTTTAAAAAAAAATAGTTACACTAACTTTTTTGAATATTGGCCTGTGATGATCCTCTCTCTCGGTGCAATGTTCAAAAAAAAAAATGTTGATTGCTAGAACAATATCCTCGTCTAGAATTTCCATTGCGGACAGGTACCTTGGCTCAGATTGTCTTTGTTGAGTGGTCATCCTTTTCATCATTTGGTTGGGAACGTTGGTGATACTTCCGACAAGTTTCTTTGCTGATAGTAGCAAATACTTGTCCAGTGGGATTATTTTGGCTTCTTCGTAGAGTCGATGGTGTTGCTGTAATGTTTCTGCCTCTGTCGGTTGAAGAAAAGTACGGTGCAGATCTTCTTGATTATATAAAATGAGAAATACATTCACTTCAACTTATGATTTCTCGGAGAAAAATAAAAGGTATCGAAATGATTTGAACTGAATAGAAAAGAAGAAAACAAGTGTTTTCATAATCCGTTCAATTTTTTGCTATAAAGTTTTACCTCGCATTATAACATCGCAACAAAGCTATTGAAAATACCTTTTTCTGATTTTGTAACTGGAATATCTCAAAAAAATGTTAAAAATTGTGCGAAGGGTGACCACTTTCCCCTACTATTTTTCTCTGTGTAGTTCCTTCTCCACTGGTGATTATTTATTTTCCGACGACCAATTTATGATTAAGTTAACGAACATGCTAATTACTATTTTACTCTCTTGTTCATAATTAAATTATAATATTGCATAGTTTAAGTAAGAAATTATGAATTATCGTACCAAAAATACTCTTTTTATCGTTTTCTCCGCTTACAGTCGATTCAAAATGAACAAAATTGAATTTCCCGAAAATCTTTTACCTCTGTCAATTTCAAATTCCTGAAAGATGCAAAAATAAAATATTCTACCAAAATTGCTCAAAATGTATCATTAATTTTTTTTTTTTGTAAATACAATTTTCATCTAATAACAATACTTTTTAATAATTCTTCCATACTACTTTAAGATTTTTTCTGTTACTCAGCTTAGTTTTCAAAAGATACAAAGTAGACACTCAAAAACGAACCTATGCATTTCTTAAGACCCGAAACCGTTTGTAGGCGTTTTGATGCTAACTACATATACCTCACAAACATACAATTCTTGATAAAACTTCAAACATTTTTAGTTCTTATAATTAAGAATAAAAGCTTCTTTTTTAATTTTATTTGCTTCTCTATTAAGAAAATATTTCATCGTCGTTAAAGTAGTCCAATTTGGAATGTGCTACCATAAATAAATTGTAAAAAAAACAATACCAATATTACCGAAACCAAATTCTAATATATAAAAAAATAAAAATTTCAAATTTTTTTTAAAATAATAACTTTTTTAATGAAATCATCTGAATTTGAGTTGTTCGCACCGCTTCTGATATAATTTTCCTATGTTACTTCACTTGTACCCGAACATGTATCAGTTAATGTTTCTTTGTGCTCCAACACATATAGATTACCTGAAAATTATTACCAAAAAGGTTATCATTACTTATAGCCTAAAAACAATTTCGTTACAATATGGGTTTCAAAATCGGATAAAATGTCAACAAGATATTAAAAAAAGAAGGAAATTGAAATAAAATTGTCCTTTGTGTACCACTAATACCATTTTTCTTCATCATAAATTGAAAAATGGTCCCAAAAACTCATTTTATTTTCAAAGAGCATTAAATCTTATCAACTTCTCTTCATCTTTTGAAAGATTTGGTTTCAATTTTAACACTCGTTTCCACTTGCTTGCATTTTCTTTCATTTGCCTGCCTATCAATGTAAAAAGAGAAAATAAATAGTTTTCTGTATTGACATAAAGTATCTCAACACTACACTAATACATAGAACAGAAAACAAAACAACATAGTAAAAATTTAGTTCACTTAAAGAATTTCAAAGCCTACCTGTGCCATTCCTTGCACAATAGGCCTTTAGCTTCTCCCGAAGAATTTTCAATTCAAAAACTTAGTGATGCTTCAATGAACATTTTAAATTCTTTGGTATGTACATTTATCGTCAAGACACATTATTCACTTCTTACAAAAGTCTATATGCCTGCTTATTTTACTTTCAATACTAACGTGGTCTTTTAAAATGAAAGCAGAAAAAAAAAAGAAATTTATATAAAAAGTAGACAAAAAAAAAAAGAAATTGATTTTCGTCCACTCGGGCGTATACGTACTATTTTATTTATTTTGCTGATTTCACTCTAAACGTTGTTGGCAATTTTCCAGTTTTTTTTCAACAATGCATCAACCTCCATCCCTCAATGCAAACATAACATTTATACATACAAGCACATACATATTCACACACATGCACTAATACTGACACAAAAAAAAAAAAAAGAAACATAGTTTGCAGACATTGCCATTGCCATCACTTAAAATTGTTGTTCACTCTTGCAAACTATGTGATAGCCTTCCAACATTATATCTACTCTGCTATGTTGGCTCATACAAAATGGCAATTTCCTGCATGAAAAATAAAATCAAATGATAAAAAACTAGAGAAAACAAAAATAAAACATAAAAGCAAATAAAAATAAATGTGAGTAAAAATTTTCTGAACCCCTGACGGGCGGCGCGGCGCCGCCGTGCCTCTTCGCTGATGTTTCCAAATTGATAATCTAAATGCGACTTTTTTTTTTCTTCCTTTCTAATTTATGCTGCAATAAATATCTTCACATTTGCTGAAACACCCTTTGTCAGCGTCATCCCCTTATGTGACATTTATGAATTTTTTTTTGTTTCTAACACCCGAGCACAACAACTGGTGACCGACACCACTGACCGACTTTTTAGATATTAGCATCTCATCTGATTCCTCCAGCCTTGCTCTCCTTGGAAACTGTTTTTGCAATGCAAATGGGAATTTGATGTTGTTGGGGAGGAACGAGTGAGCCAGCTTACCCCCCTTAATGTACCACATTCAGAGCAAAGTTATAAATTTTGGCAAAGTTCACGTGTCGCAAGTTTTCGCATTTCGCATTTTACTATGGATTTATAGGGGTTGTGGTTCTGGCTTTTTCGTATGTCTGCGAGTTTTTGGGGTTTCGCATGCATATAATCTATATAAAAATGACAAGGGAATTAAATTGGCCCTTATGGTTTTTGTTTTTTTTTTTTTTTTGAATTTCAAAACATGTTAGGTTCCTTTTTTGTTATATGTTTTTGAGCTAAGCTAAGCTACCTTTGTACAAAGTATGTAGTCTGGTTTATGTTGTTGGTGTATTTTAAAGCTTGGCAGTGGTAATGTTAACATGACCATAAGGTGTAGTAGGAATTCTGCTCTATAGTTGTTGTTTTGAATGACAAATTTACTATCTATCCACTTTAATTAACACCACTGGTGTGTGTAAATTATATTTAAATGGTTAAGCACTTGATGTTATACAACACTTTTAGAGTTTTCCTTTGGGTCAGTTAATTGTGATTGCAAGTTGGAGTAATTTAATGAAATAGTTTGAGAGATTTACAATTATAGTTATAAAAAAGACTGGTAAGGTGTACTGCACTGTGTAAACATATTTATTTAGTAGGTATTTGAAATTTAACTACACATGAAAGGAAAGAATGATTAAATTTGGATGGTGTCCCAGAACTCTTCTTTTCTGATTTTTAATTTTGTTATCTTCGACTAGACGAATGTAATTATGTTTTTTTTTTTAACACTTTATTTCAATAAAAAAATATTAAAATAAGATAACTAAAAGTCAAAATTTATTAAAAATGTAAATCATGAATGGAAAATAATTATTTTTCAGAGATGGACATCATTTTATTGAGTTGTTTTACAATAAACCTTTACGAATATTCTCAAAAACCACGTTTGTGTCAAAGTTGAGATTTTAAAACTCAAACAGGTTCATGGCCTGCATATTAAGAAACATGTTGCAGGCTGAGATGTGTATTTAGTAATTTTTCACGCAACTTCAAGACGTTCACATCTCTACCTGCTGTCGGAAGAACTTCATAGGTAGGAAACTTCAGCCCATAGCCCAATGACTGCATCATGCGTTCAAAGTACTTCAAAGTCAATAAGTGCGTTAGTATTAAAAATATTTGAATATTCACGCCATCACAGACGTGACGCTCTTTGCCATTCCCCATAAGAATACATAGTTTTTTAAAATGCCAACATTTGCATTCCTACACATACATGTTTTTGGCATGAGGGGCCAACCCATAGAATCCGTCGAGTGCGTGACGTCAACGTTTTCGACTGACAGCTTGATAAAATACACACGTTCTTATGAGAAGCGACCCATAAGCGACGGATCTGACGGATGCGACGGAAAAAGTAGCCGAACTTTCAACTTTTTCATCCGGCAGATGCGTTTGACATGAGATGTCATTTCAGATGTCAATAAAAGGCCTGTTCGATGATCGTTATCTAAGTGCACTTCGGGGATAATGAAAACTAAGACCTGTTTTTTTTGTCTCCGATTTTATGAATTCTCATTTTTATTATGCTTTGCGAGTCTCAGAAAACAACAGCACAAGGAACAAAATTTCATACAAATCCATTGTATAATTTTAATGTTTAATTTATTAAAAAAGAATAAAATATATCACAAATAAACACGGAAAAAAGCAAAAAGTTAAAAATTGCTTACTTCGAAAAACGAAAGAATTTCATTCAAATTCCAACTCGACCGCTCGAAACATCGAACAAACCTAAAAAAAATTGAAGCTGTCAAAAGCAATTAGTCAAGCAACGTATTGTATGGGTCACCCCTCTCTGTCACATCCGGCATTGTCGACAGATTCACTGAAGAAACGGATTCTATAGGTTGGCCCCTTTACTCAGAAACAATTTAATTTTTACTTGATTTTATTCAGTCACCTATTGATATATCAGGAATAACCAGGTGTGAATTATAATTAAGTAGAAAAAATATTATATCAAGCATCATAGGTATGAAAAATTAGCTTAAATGATGAAAGTAGGGTGGTGGTAGTTGTGTAATGCATCTTTACAAGTAGTTTTCCAGTAACTGTAATCATAGATTTACAATGACAACATTAAGGCCCATATTATTCAAATGCTCATAAACAGATCGTAAATTTTCGTAGTTTTTTTTCGCAGAAAGTGCACCTAAAAAAAAAGCCTAATTGAAATGAATAAGAGGTTGTCATACCATAAACATGTAGAAAATATACTTGCTCCTAATTTTCATCTTTAATGGTTAATGTGCGGTTAAGGTTTTGACATTTTATTTGTATTGGATTTTTATTTTTTTCTCAAAAAAACTAACGTAATATTGTCTCGTGATGAAAACACGATTTTTAACAAAGATCTTTAGTACCTATAGTAAAAAAAAAATAAACGGTTGTTAGATTTAAAAAAAATGTAATTTTTAACTTATTTTTTTATGTAGGTACCTTTTGGCAAAATTTTAAAATGGCTTATCTTATTCAGTGTAGTGTACACTGAAAAAGACAATTTCTCATACAGCGGCAACATTGTAAGAAAATCAAATTTTGTGACATACTCCATAATTTTCAAGTTTTTGGCGACTTAAACCCCGAAAATCCCATAAATTTTAATACACTTATTTAAAAAATCACAAATTTCTTAAATATTTTGTTTTTCTATTGGAACTTAGTCTATGTGGGCAAGTTTTAATTTGAGCCCAATACCATTTCTGTAGATTAAGTGTATTTTTTATAGTAACATTAATAATATTTACTAAAGCTTCGTACATGTATAATACGTAATGGTCTTCTACTACTTCTGCTAAGTCGTTTTCAACAAGTATAATAAAAAAATTTGTTTAATGTTTAAAGAATTTTACTTCAAAAGCCATGTTAATGCTATTAAAAACATTTCTTAATTATTGCCTCCGTGTTCTTTGAAGTCATCATCATTATAATGATAATAATACCTTAAGGTCCTTTAGTGTTTCTTATTTAATTTCCATTTAAGCTGATTAAAATATAATCTTAAATAACATCAAAATGTTTTTCTTTTGTTTGTTTTTATTTTTTTTATATTTTTGTTAGCAGTCTAATTTGAGCGTTCATTAAAATTCACCAAAAACAAATAAACATGATGTTATTTCACACAATTACAAGTAGGACAGGATCTTAAAAAGGAAATTTAATTTATTCATTTAAATCTTAAAATATATTTACGAGAATCTTAAATTTTAGAATCGATATAAAATTGATTAAATATTAAAAAAAAAAAACACCCAAAAACCGAATATTCTAAATTATTAAAATTATTATCATCAAAAATTCTTATCTATAATTCAAAGCTCAAACGTTAAATATTTATGACCATGAAGGTAAAATCAAAATACATAGGTACACACACACACACACACACACATTTTGCAGTGTAAAATAAGGCATTATAAATTATTGTCGTAAAATTCCTTCAAAAAGCTCATCCTCCAAAGCAAGAACTTTGGCAGCAAAGCAAATTGATCATTAAGGTTTGGCAAATGTCTTTTTGTGTAGGACAATTTTTATGCAGCTTTATCT
The DNA here is from genome assembly GCA_948107695.1 of Meliscaeva auricollis. Lineage (NCBI taxonomy): Eukaryota > Metazoa > Arthropoda > Insecta > Diptera > Syrphidae > Meliscaeva > Meliscaeva auricollis. Next base: position 77,585,723 of record OX403616.1, on the reverse strand, counting down.
TCGTTAAACAGGATTAGAAAATTATGAAATAACTTTTCTTTTTTCTTTGTATGAAAAATATGACGACTGAAATGTTTTTGACAAAATTTAACAAGACACAAAGATGTGGGGTGTATTTTGAACAATTGGAGTTTTTGTATGGGGGAAGGAAACAATATTGTTTTACGTGTGTATATTAAGGAGGTGTTTATTTGAAGCCTCTATAAAAACCTGTAAGGAATGTTGTTAAAAACTCGTTACATTGAGTGATGTGCTATTATATTTTGTTAATGGATTAACTGAGATTGTTGTTGTTTTTGTGGTTTTGTTCCAACGAAAATGGTGGTTAATCATATTGCCTAAGAGTTGGAAGGAGGCGTCTTACTGTAATCAATCGATCTTACAAGTAGGCGCAGTCATATATATGTGATGGAATATTATATTTGTCTCACTGCATGTTGGGGGCTTGCTAAGAAAGTACAGTAAAAATGCAGTTTTTAAAATAAGTTTGGCTGAAATAAGCTAACGTGTTGTCTAATAGTAGTGCACACTGGTAGGCAGATGGCCCAAGTATGTCGATGTTTTAAAGTTTAAAAGTTGAATTATAAGTGTAAATTGAGTGAATCTTTAAGGCAAATCAAAGAACACTTTAAAATATTACACAAAACTTCAGTGTGGACCTTTGGCTTAGTATAAAATTAAACTTGATCATGGTTTAATGCAAACTGTGAAGCAGCAAGAAAAATCTTTTCGTTTTTCAATAACTTCTCAGAGAAAAACATTCAAACTCAACTAAATCAAAGTTACACCTATTCTGGAGCGAACAGATTGTAAGGAAAAGGAAAAACTAAACAATCAAAGTTTACTTTTTCATGGAAAGACTTTTTGGAAGCAGGATACGGTCCTTCATTTAAGAAGCTTTTTCTGGAATTGAGTGGTATACCTTTTGCAAGGAAAACTAAAATAAGTTCCACTCTTTAAGTGAAGCATTTTGAAGGATTAATTTGTATTTGGTCCCAGTATATACCTTGTCACACAAGATGTACTTGAAAACGAGTGTTCTAAGCCAGTTTGGTGCTCGATATGTATCTGAAACACATAATAGCCCAATTATTCATTTGTCAAATGTTACTTAGAATGGATAATATTTCGTTATCAATTTAAATCCCACTGCTACTAGAAAGGAACATGGAGTGTTGGAATAGCATTGCATTGCTCAGAGAAACTGAAGATTCATACTTAAAACATCCTTACATGCTGTTGCAGTATAACCTGTTAAATAACTCTTTCAACTTCTGATATAGCGGTTTTGAGTTTTGAGTTTAATTGGTCCACTAATACCAATATATGCCATCCTTTATACTTTGGTGATGGTCAAATGGTTTGTAACTTTGTTCAATGCATTCCACCAGACTACGTTAGCGGGGGTAGCGGTTGATTTGACATTAAAACCGGAAGAAAATAACTTTGTTTAATCTATCAGCCGTATATCCTGACGAAAACAAAGAATTCAGTTATTAAACTTTTTAACAAATAAGAAAATAGACCTTTGGAATGCTTGATCAATATTCATCTACTAAGTGCGATATAGCACAGTCCTCTTTCTTAAGCACAGCACGCTTTCTGCTGTGGAAAATCTGTAGAAATTATCGAATACTCTTGGCATTGTTAAGGCACTTTCAACAATATCAAAAACTCCGCAATAGCAACACGTCCTGCAGAATCGAAATGTGAAATAAGATAGCTTTAGTCAGTCAGCAAAGACACTCCAACAGGTGGAGTACTACTCCCACTTCTATAAAATATGGCAGTTGATGAGCTGCTAATAAACCTTGAAGAAGAGGTATTTAAAATGATTGTATACGCTGACGACATTGTGATTGCCGTATTATGGAAGAATCCTCAGATTCTAAAAGAACTCTTGCAAACCGCTCTTAACAAGCATAACAAAGGAGCAGATCAAACTCCTTAACCCTACCCCCCTCGAGTGCAGCCGTACGTTTCAAAGCCATCTTTAGGTAAGTGAACCAATAACTCATTTGGCCACACCATCATTTTGAGATTATTCGGTTGATTTCCAAGTCACTATGAAACGCCTGTCTTGTCCAACTAGGCAAATATAGGTATGCCCAGCCCATATCTACTAGTAAACTTTTCCTGAAGCAAATTGCTTTGAAACAATCGAATACAAGATGGCTTGATACTGCTACTTGAATAGCGACCAAACAAATCTTACCCAAACAAATTTTGAAACGGTCTACTTGTTGTCTTTCACCGCACCGCAAGGCTCGGTGTACTATCAAACGATTTCTGCAGGAGTTACTTGTACGAGAGAGAAGAAGAAAGTTCTAAATGGGTTTAAATAGTTGTGATTTTGTTTTCCCCATATCTAGTTTATGGTCGAAAAATTTACTTCGCTTGGTCTAATCGCCGATTTCATAAACATTTGAAAATGACGTTTTTATCTTAGCTTACCCTAACAATGCAACAAACGAGCTTAACTCAATATTTCCCCAACTTCAACAGATGCATACTTTACTTTTGCTGTTGCGTTGAAAAAAGAAAACACCAAACATTTCTTCAGCAACATTTTGGACAGTTTTTTGTATCCCTAATCTATGATTGTAAATTTTTAATCAAAAATATCCATTATTTCCACACCATTCCATCCATTATAACAAAACCTTCCTTTTTATTTTGAAATAAATAAGAGAGAAACATAAAGCATAATACTTTTATTTGTTCAAATCAATCATTTTCATAGTAAAACTTAATAAAGTTTACCCCTAAATTATGCATAAAAAATATATCCTTAAACGACCATCTGGATAACACATACAAAAAGGTACCACACACGCACACAATCACACAGTTATTTTTCAAACCAAACCCAAAACTCACTTTATTTAAACCTCAACCAATAACTTAGTCACGTAAGCGAATATTAATAAGGGCAAACCTCAAAGTAAATATTTTTCTTCTACAAATTCTACGGACAACAAAGGAAGCACTCTGACAAAAAAGTCAAACTATACGAGTAAGGCAAAGGTATATAATAGAGTATTCTTTGCCATAACTATAATCCTCGCATCCGGTTGAATCCAATTGAGTTTGGAAAACCATTTTCCGAGCTGACTATACGAGTACACTATCGAATCATCGATTTTCCATATCTGACCATTCAACCGACAGAAAATAACCCAAAGTGAATGTGATGAAAGGCGAGAGGAAGGAAGGAAGTGTGGAGAGGTAGTTCGCCATCAGAAGTAGGTAGTAAGGTATACACTTCCATGGAAAGTCGCCTTCATTCAAGTTAACCAAACAACTTCAAAAACTAGTTGTTTGTGTGTGGGGAAAATCCTTGCCAAAGGACATCCACTCAATAGCTGCTTGCTTCCCTCTGGGCAAAGCCAATATGTGTGTGATGATGAAGTGGCAAGTTGACGAAGACGACTCACAAATTTAATATCCTTCCATTGATTATATATTTTTTTTTTATATATTCTTGGTTTGGCTTCCAAAAATAAAACCTGCTAGGAATTTACCTGTCAAAAGGTAATTTTTTTCAAGAGGCTATGTGGTGCATACTCTAGGGAAGTAAACAACAGAAGGTTTGCCGAGGGAATGTGATATGAAGGGGGGGGGGGGGGGGAGTTTCGAGAAGGAAAAAAAAACGTTTCCTGAAATTTCATTTGAATAAAATGAATAATTGATTTTAATTCGAATTTCTGTCTTCTTTTTTCCTCATACCCATCAAGAACATTTATTCTGCAAAACCCTAAAGGGAAGGCAAGGGTCTTCTGAATAAATGAAGACGTTATCTAAAAATAAAACTTAAATTAACTCAAATTAAAAGGGTTTCGTGAAATAAAATGAGTGGCTTTCTTAAAAAAAAAAAAAGACTAGTCAAAGCTGTCCAGTCCATGGTGATGGTATAACCAAAGACGTGACAGCAGTATTCAACTTTATGTCAGCTAGCCATTTAGAAATTGTATTGTAGGTCTCTTTCATTCTTGTTAACTAAATACACCACGTGAAATGGTTGAGGATGTCAGTCACAAGGTCTTGTTTCTTCGTGAGCTAGTATGCCAAAGAATTTTTAATGTACATCTTACTTACCGTGTATACCTGTTGTTACACTCCACAATACCAGGGCCTAGAAAAAGTGGCAGCCAGTCCCTCAAGGCAGTACAAGTACTACTACAGTGCAATTTTAGACATGTCCATAGTCATTTGCTTATAGAAGCGAGGTTAAACAACTCTTGTGCTAAGACCCAGCTGTTCTACAGATCCCTTAAGACACCATTTAATCCCAGTCTTTGCTAACAAACCTATACGGAAACTCAGCCGTCTCGTCCAGGGCTCTCTGATTCAACAATGTATTCAGAGAACCAGGAAGAAGATTGTGCAAAGCGAGTGTTGCAAATCTGCACCACATTCACTCCTTAGAATACTTCCACCTGTTGGAACAAGAAAAGTACAATTTTCCTTCACCAAGTCAAGCGAGGTTTAAAGATCATCCTTTCTCACACTGTGTTCCCAAGGTAAATATTTGACTTTAGTCAGGCTTTCTGGAAAGTCTATAATTTTTGGTGGAAGACGTACATCAAATCTAAACATCTATTCCTACTAGTTACTCGAGCTTCAACAAAAACTAAAAGGTCATCAGCACTTATTTTCCTAATTCTGCTTAGGTCGAAGTAATTGTACCCCCGATAGATCCCTGAGGATATCCAGTGGCTATTACCCACTCTCGGCTGACATGTTCACGCAATCAGTAGGACAAATCACTCGAGCCACTCTGTCAGAGAAGTAAGGGGGCTCCTTCCCTACAGCAAAATTGACGGGCTTTATAACATTTAACCATGGGTCCTCAATACTGCCAAACTAAAATGGACTTGTCTATAGTTCGCACTCTATCAGACGGTTTGCCATGGCTCCTTGCAGCATTTTACGAAAGAGACTGATGCCGCGATAGATAATAATAAGTCGTAATCTTTTTCAAAAGAACTATAACTTTCGAACACTTCGACTGCCGTGGAAAATAGTTTTCCTTAACGCAGCCCGAGTAAAGATTCATCAGATAGGTAGTCCCGGATCGCTTACTACATAACTTTCACCATTTGGCCAGTCAGTTCGTCGGATCCTTTTACTTCCTTGATCCAAGCCAAGAGATGGCACTGCCAACCTCATCTATTCGTAAGCTAGGAGTATTTCTAGCATAGTCCCTCCCCGACACGTCGACGCAGCCGAATTCTTAGTCCTAGGAAAAAACGCCTCTATCAGACTCAAACCCGACTCTTTCCACTATGTGCTTCTGACCTTCCTTACCAAGTAAGTGTTTTTTTACACACAGCAGTTGATTGCATTGCCAAGTCCCACTCACACTCGATTCAGTCAGACTCTTCTACAGGTTAGATCAATGTGATTAAATAGCTTCCCACAAATTCTTTCATCCCCCCAGCAAGGCTATAAAATAACAACTCTAGCTTGTCTTTATTTTATAGAATAAACTTAACCGTAGTGTGTTTAGTTAACGTGCATTGTCAGCAAGCGGGTCTAAGTGAATTTTGAATCTTCATTACTGGAGGCAATGCGTTTTAACCTTGAATCATCATATCCATTAAACACGTGTCTTGCACTTAATCTCTATATAAGACTAAAAACCACTTATACGTTGCCATTTAACAGGAACTTTCGAGGGATATCAACCGAAAGAGCCTCTTCAAAATAAAATGTCACCAGTCCTTTGACAATATTGAAGAAACTCATCCGAACCAAAGGAATAATAATTATACAAAAAGGACGAAAAGAAGCTTAAGATTATAATATCCTTATGGGAAAAAGAATCAGGGACGTTATTAAAATTAAGCTGAGGGAGGTTATGCAAATATTTGCAAAATATAGTCTTCATCAAAATTCACAAGAGAATACCTAAATACCTTTTTTGGAAGGCATTGAAAACATTAATTGTATATTTTCTGTATGAATGGTACATGAAATCTGTTGGAAAACTTAGTTTGAATCACTTTTAGAAATTTGTTGTAATAGCTCTTGGGTGTGTAGTTTGGAAAGGATTTACATTATTTTGTAAAACAAAGTCTCTGTGATAATAGTCATTTTAGTAGGAGAGCAGAAGGCTCTTGTTCTTTTAGAAATAAAGAAGTCTATAATAATCTTTTTGAACCAGTCTGCGGAATAAATTGTAGTGTTCAGATTTAACTATTCTTTTCTTACTCATTCGGTAACCATTTCAAAATTTAAACTTATATTTATAATTATTGTAAATAAGTTTACTAAGCTTGCTTACAATGCACTTAACCGCAGTCTGAAAAAAGTTCTTCTAGGAACTATAGATATGGTAATCCAACAATATCAAGCGGTTACTAATTTGTGTGGGTTTATTACTAGATTCTTTTCTAAGCTTTATACATTCGCTCTCTACCTTCCTACTCATGTATACAAATGACATATTATTCAATAAAGTGTCTTCTATAACGTTGAATATTTATACAATAATTCCTGTGTAGAAGCATAGGAAATTACACTTCGTGTTCGTAGAGTTCACATCTAGTGCCTACGTCAAACAATATAAGCGTACCAGAAATGTGTCATGTGTTGTCTTCTATTTTCAGTTGGTTAGATATTACCAATAAAGGACCCCTTCCACCCATGGTATAAAGAATACAAAAGATGCTTGACAATTCATTCGATTGCTTCGTGACGTCATCGGGAGTGAAAAATCTGAATTTGTAGATGAACGAATTCAACCAAAACAATAGCAATACAATTCGCTGTCACTCCATGTGACGTGACACAAAATAAAAATACAAACTTTTCTGGAATTATTCCGTTGATCCGTTTGCCAGGTTTACTTGTTGATTTAATGGATTTGTCCGTTATTTTTCCGGTTTCGGCCATTGCCGTTTATTTATCAGGTTTTCCTGTAAAATTTGGTTGCTTCTTCTGTTGTTATTCTGGTTTCGTCCGTTGATTTCTCAGATTCGCCCGTTAATTTGCCAGGTTAGCTTGTTGGTTTTCCAGGTCCACCGTTGACTTGTCAGATCCACACACCGAAGAATTGAATAGGATATGCAATTGAACTCAATTAAACCCGAACTCGATTGCTACCATAAACTTTCCGACCCGAAATTCAAACCAAAGTTCCTCAAACCAGAGGATTTGCTTCCAGAAACAGATTCCAGGAGAGACCATTCAAGAAAAGAAATTTGTAGTTATCCTTTAAGAGTATTGAAGTTGAATAAAGAAATGGTTAGCGGCCATTGCTTTATAGGAGCAAACCCATAGAATCCGTCGCGTGCGTTGCGTTGACGTTTTCAACTGACAGCTCAATAAAATACACTCGTTCTTATAAGAAGCGACCCATAAGAACGGACGCGACGGAAAAAGTAGCAGAGCTTGTAACTTCATCGACAAGGGATTCGTTAATGAAACGGAAGTGACGTATTCTATGGGTTTGCCTCTAAACGGTTACGTGCTTTCTTTAGTTATATCCTGGATTCACCAGAGAGAGTAGTGACCTAAACCTTTAGTTTTAGACCTAAAATTAGTCACATTTTTTGAATATTTTTAACCATTAGACAGTGTTAATTATAATTTTACAGTAAGACATCTATAGATTGAGTGCCGTTTTCCAATATATTGAATTGAGATTTGGTAGCTCTGCAACATTCTTTTGTATAATATGGTTTGTGGGGAATAAACAACTGGAGACGCAACTTAGTAAAGGGTGTTATGGTTTATTCTAAACGAGTGGTTGGGGTTTCGTGAGCAGGTGTGCAATGCATCAATTCTTTACTAGTAGTCTTCATATACATTAAGAACAGTTTTCTATGAGGTACAAGGGGCCTCAATTAATAATGCTTGCCATTGTGTACGGTTTTTGAAAATCAACATAATTTTATCATTGGCCAACTTTTCCTCAGTTGTGCAGGTATCACTATCTCTTCGACTGTTTAAAACTGCTGTGTACAATCTTACGGAAGCTTTAATCCCGATATCCACTTCTCTTCTTTGCGTCGTCGACTGGTTCACAAAGTGGTAAATTGGGTTGGAGTTTGCTTGATCATCTAACGACATCCATCTGATTTTGTGACATGTACTGTGCAAATTCCAACTGCTTGTTACCCTATAAGCTATAACATGTAAGAGCCCTCTCTTGGTATTGACTCGACTACTAAATCTCCCATTTCTGATATTGCTATGTGCTGTATGTTGTTATCAGTAGCACCTAGCCGATTATAAAATGACGCCTTTTGCCAGCGGTCCGTTGTTTTCTTTAGTTAAAAACTAGTTCTTAATAAATTTATTCAGCAAGAATGAATAATTCAGCAAGTCAAGTTCGGTTTAATTCTAGTATCCGGAGGTTTCTACTAGGATTTTAAAGTAGAACAATTAATGCGTACAAAAAAGTTAGTGTCCCTTGGTGTCGGTGAGTTGATTCCGGTCAGTGAGCAGGTACTCTCTATAAAAATTAACTTAAAGTAATATATCACCAATGTCATAAATATTTGGAGGAAACATTTTAAGTCGCCTTAAATGTGAGCTTAAATTTAATTTAAGCCTACACATTAACCGCACCAAGATGGTCTTGAGTGGATACCATAAACCAAACATTATGGCACTCTGTTCCATACAACCAAACAATACATATCTACAAATAAATCTAAAGGAGACTAATGGTTGCTCTCTAATGACTTAATATCATAAATAAGCTTCCAAATAGTGCGAGGACATTAGCTACTTGAGAGTGAATTATTCTAAGAGACACATCCAACCGACATACAGTCACATTGAAGATAGTGCGAGTGCTTTATGTAAAGGAACATTAATGCCAAAAGGACAAAGTGTAATAAAATAACAATTATTATTAAGTTAGCCACAGCTGGTGTGATGAGCTTGGGTGGGACTTGGATGGCAGAACATTCTTTTTTGTTGCTTTGTTTTTGTATATATACATAAAAAGTGTTGTAATGTTGTCACATAAATTTAATGTACCTTCTTGTTGTTGAAATAAAAGGTTTGGTTTTTGTTTTATAGTTTATTTTTCTACCCCCAACCCCTCTCATTTCTATTATTTATGAGGTTATTAGGAAAACGAACAAAAGGTAGATCTACGAGTATCTATAGACATCGCAAGCCACACAAATGTTTATTTTTTTTTTTCCTTTTGACTTATTTTTATTCCATTTTTATTTATATTTTATTCAGGAAGAAGTGTTTATTGTGAGAGCTAATAATTCTATACAAACAAACAGTATTCACTTACATGAATGAAATAAGGATTTTGTTTTTCTGTGTAGTGTATTTTTTGCTGACTGATATTTGATTGCAAACAACACGGAATTATTTTTATAGATTCTTATTACTAAGGTTTATGGAAGGTAAAAGCAGATTATTATTATTTTTTATTGTTTTTTTCTCAAAAAGTTGGAAAGGAGAATCTAAGACGATGTATTCAACTCAAACAAATACATAAAACACGTATGTAGGTATTATTTATAGACTTCATTTATAAACAAAAAACACTGCTTGTTATAAATAAGCAGAACTGTAAATTACGCGTTCTAAATATGAGGACCACATTCCCTGCCACTTTTGTAAAATGTCAGTTTTGCTAACTTTTGCAAACATTTAATGTACAGTGGGTGAAATAATAATAACGACACATATGGTCAGAATGTTTAGAAGTATTGTGAACGAAGACGAGTTTTTATTGAATCTAACTAGTAACCAAACAAAAACAAAAAAAATCTATTCATCTTTATCGAAAGTTATTTAGGTTCATCGATGATGAACTACAAAAACATTCAATTATCCTACGAAATAAACTGTAACTTTGTACTTTCTGTGATCTTCTTGATTCTGAATTACTTGGAAAATTCTGTTCGAGACAGAATTTATCAAGTTTTGCAGAAATTTTGCGTTGATATTGATGCATCCCAGGGTTAGTTGCATTTTTAGTTCTTTAACAATCCTGTTATGCTTCCCATTTTAATAAAGCTTGATGGCGATAAACCCCTAAACTTGCACCACTGACATTAAAAACTTCGCAGACTTGCCTTGACGTGTGATCAGCGGCATTATCTTGCTGAAAAATACAGTTTTCTCTCGCAGGAATTAATCTGGGGCATATTCAAGGAGTTCCCTGTATTTTGCACCATTCATTCTGGATTGTACCGACATACCTAATGGGGTTTTATGTTAAATTTAAATGCATCCAAACCCATAACACATTCACTATGGGAGTGCCGATGCCGACTTGTTTAAACTACTTTTTAACTCTCAAATCATTCCAATTCAATCTTAAAAAAACAGAACCGTCTAAATTAAACTTTTTTCGTTATTTTAAATAACGTATTCCAACGAGGGGCATTTAAACCAAGTCATCTCTTGGAAATTTAAGCCGGGCTTTTTATGATGCTGCTGCAAACGCTGCTGGAGGGGCCCTCTCTCTCTTTTTCAAGGGTTTGTTTATCTTTATTAGCTTAATGCATATGGAATGAGCGCAAGGATTTTTTTTAAAGACTTGCTCCATTCTTCTTTCTGTTACTGGTAGATCTAACTCTGACCAGCATTCAGCTTATTTCGCCTTACTTCGTCTGAAATGGAATTTTTGTAACAGGAGCTAAGAATGCTTCATCGACCATATCTTCTTACTGTGTTACAATTTTTACCTAAATTAAAGAACAAAATACATACAACGGAAACAGATCACCCTAGGTGATCTGCATTTTAGGTTCTAAAACGCAATTAACGTTGAAATAAAATTTCTTAAAGACACTCAATGTCTTTCTACCTATTTCGCACAATTAACAAGTATTTTATAGTTAAAAAAGACAAATCACATGTTTTATTGAATGCTCGTATGAATATTTGTTCTTTTTTTTTTTCCTTTCTATGGAGAAGTAATTTGCCAAGATTTTCTGCTAACATTCTGTTAACATTAGAACATTAGTATGCAACAACGTCTTCTGAACTTCAAATTATAAGGTTTGAGAGTAACTGTCTTTATACTTATTTGTTACAAATTAAGCAAAAATGATGTTGCCAACATTTCATTGGATGACAAGATTTTTAGTTATAAAATAATGCCCTTAACAATAAGGCTACTCTACACTGACCGATCTTACTCTACTACAGGGTCCCAGGGCTGTTTATGACTGCAATCAATTGGTTATGCAGTCAATTCAGTCGCATTTAATTGACTTTACTTTAAACTGCAAATAAGTACTCCTACTTTAACCGCAAAATAAGCAGTTAGCAGAAAACAATATATTCACTTTACAGTTAATGAAAATAGTTAATTGACTAAAAGTTAATTAACTGCATTACTTTTTTAGTCTTCTAGTCAGTAGAAAGGTTTTTGTACTGTTTTCTTTTTTGTATTCTTTTAACTTGAAGTTACTTTCAGAGCTCTATACTCTTACAAGAAAGTGTCATGGAAGTGTTGCAGAACGCCTGACTAAAATTTTAAACTGAACAGTACAAAAACGTTCTACTGACTAAAAGACTAAAACCAGTAAGCCAGTAGTTAATTAACTTTTAGACAATTAACTGTTCAGTCAGTATTGTAGTACTGACTGCTGACTGTAGTATTACAATCCAAATTCTTTCGATAGTTAATAGACTTAAGAAATTTAGTATTTTATGTCAATTAACTGCACTACCGAAAAGACTGCAGTTTTTAAAACTATGCAGGGTCGTACTTCTAATTTTATCGGAAGATATTATTTTCTAACATTTTTGTATTTTTCTGTTTAAAATTTACAAAATTACATTGGAGGGTTTAAATATCATTAATTCGAATTAAGCCAACAATATCATAGTACTACACGCTCCAATACTTTAAATTCGCGGCCAAGCAAAAATAAAATTTCTCGAATTTCTCTCCTCATAACAGAGTTCCAAATCTTGGTTTTTGGTAGGGTAATAACGGTTGTGGAATAATGTTGAAATTCTAAGTTTCATAACATTTCGAAAAAAGAAAGGGAACACTTAGACTTGTTTTGCCACTAGAAAGTCATATTGTAGCCTAATTTTTTTTTAAATAAATTAATCTTTTATGTCTTGCTTACAGAACAAATGTTACGAATTTTCAAAGCTAACTGTTTCGAACTCTTTTTTTGAAATTACGATACCTTCACCAGCGGAGACTGTTGAACACCAGATATTTTGAAGGGTAATTCAATTCTTTTGAATTAGTTTTTTTTGTAATTTCAAAGAATGACTTTGTTTGATATATTGATGACCTATAGTATCCTTTATATCATGTTTTTATTAACATGAGGTACTACTATCATTTCGAAAATGTCAGAAAAAAAACCAAGTACCTACCTCAGAGATTTAAATAAAATTTGAACATTGTATTTTCAGAATTCCCGTTTTTTCGGGTATTAACAGACTTTGTTCGGACTTATGTAAGCAAAGGGCTTCAATTTTAAAAAAAGCTTTGAAATTGTATAGGTACTCGTATGTATGTATTTTTTTTTTCTATGTTTACATATAAAATCTCTCTTCTCTAAACATACAATTCGCCAAATAAAAAGCGAGAAAAAAATGGGATTGAAACAGCATCATTGACATTAAAATGAATATATCTGTTTCGCGTATACCTATAAGCCCATACACAAATGTACATAAAAGAGTATGAGTAAGCCTTTATATTAGCGATTCAATGAAAAGGCGCCATTTCTGAAATTTTACGATAGTGGATGCCAAAAACTAACCTAAAACTATACACATTTCGAGAATTACATAATAGTAGGAGCCATCGTCTCTATTCTGCCACCGCTGCTGCCATAGCAACTAGCCAGGCTGGCTGGCTAGAGAAGCAAGGGTGGCAACAACGGCTCAAACCTCATAGACCAAATGAGAACATTTTTCCTCTTGGAATCGGTTGTTTTCATTGTCCCCCATAACTTCATCCACCTAACACCACCACCACCACCACCCTGATTTCCAACGAACTAACGTCCTGATTTTTGTTTGTGTCCTTATGTGTGTGCTGATAAGTTTTCTTCTCGAATTTGGAACGGTGCCAACTAGTCCCGAAAAAAAACTACACAATGAATACAAAAAAAAAACTAAAGAAAGAAATATTACAGAAAATAGAACAGAATGGAAAGAATGAAAAAAAATAAAACAGGACTCGGAACTGGTGCCAAGGGGACTCTGAACGGTACTCAAGCAATGAAGGATGTTCACCCAAAAGAAAAACTATCAGTATATCGATCGATCCTCGTCGTCGTCGTTGCTTGGCACCGTGTATTATCTCTTTTTGGAGAAAACACAAAAAAAAAAAATATAACGGAAGAAAGAAAGAAAAAAAGCGAAGCCAACATGACGCCGAAATTTACATTATCCTGTGAAACCCACGACGGCATAATAGAAATCCTCCATTCAATATTCCTCTGATGGTCTGGCTCCACTAGAACTGGGTTCAAGTGCGATGAGGAAAGAATCTCCATTTTTGTTTTCTTTTTATTTATTTCCAGAATGGCCTAGTTAAACCCCATTTTGCCTCCGTATACTCTTACTCCTAACGAAAAAACCAAAAAAATAAAATATATCTATCTAAAGGGGATTATTTCCGGTCTCAGTTGTGTGTTTCTCAAATTTTATACTCGTACTCGTATAGTGTACGCGAAAAGTTGCCCAATTTCAAGAGGCATCAGGAAGGTTGGGAGGTAGAAGAGAGACTAGATGATGGTGCTTGAATTTGAATACCCTTCGTTACTGAACTAGAACTTTGACTCTTTTGCTTGTGCTTGGTGCATAAAATTCTGTCTACCTATACCAATACAAAAAGTAATCAGTTAAATTTTGTTCACCCAGGACTTCCGAATCGATTTTGTCACATTTCGAAGAGATGCAATGCATGAACGCGAGGAAATTTTAGTTGGCATCGTGTCAACTTCTAGCAAAAAGGGTTATTGACATTGATTTTGACTACAAAAATGGGGATGAAATTAAAATTGATGGCTTAAAGTGTGTTCAAAACAAAGCAATATAGGAAGACTCGTTGAATATATAAAATTAATTAAATGTGTAGTATCAAAGAATTTTAATCATTTGTTGGTTATTTGTTAACTTTTTAACCAACACAAATAATTTCAATAACAAAAAGTTACAATGGCAAATGGAGAAAAAAACATCTTTTTGGCAATATACCAAAGCAAAAAGAAGCTTTTACTAAGGTGTTAAAATGTTTTTGAGTTTAAAAGAATAATAATGTGCACAACGGTTTTTGGCCAAAATCCAACACGAAATTACTTGTACTTCTGCATCCATTTAACTAAAGAGGTGTTATTTTGATATTCAAAGAAAAATGGCAATGATCGGATGTTTATTTCATTATAAACAGGAAGGTATGCCGTTAATAATGGAACACAACATCAGCCAAATGGCCGCCAAGACCACGCTTACAGGACCATATCCTTTTCATGAAATTTTCAATAACCAAATCGCAAAGTGGCTGCCCTATGTCCTCGATAGCCTCACGAATTTCATCTTTGAGGTCTTGAATCGATGCTGGGCTGTTGGCGTAGACCTTATCTTTCACGTGGCCCCAAAGGAAGAAGTTGCAAAGTGTTAAATCACAAGATCTCGGTGGCCAATTGTGATCACCTCTTCGAGAGATAACACGGTCCGGAAACTTTTCCCGTAAAAGATCGATGGTTTCATTGCTTGTGTGGCACGTAGCGCCGTCTTGTTGAAAGTAAACGTTGTCCAGATCAATACCATCCAATTCAGGCCATAAAAAATCATTAATCATCTCTCGATAGCGCAATCCATTGACCGTAACTGTTGCTCCAGCCTCATTTTCGAAAAAGTAAGGTCCAATGACCCCGCGGGACCATAAACCGCACCAAACAGTCACGCGTTGAGGATGGAGAGGCTTTTCAACAATAACTCTTGGGTTTTCCGAGCCCCAGATGCGACAGTTTTGCTTGTTGACGTAGCCTCCGAGGTGAAAATGGGCCTCATCAGTCAAGATGATTTTTCGATGAAATTCCGGTTCATTTTCATGCATTTCAAGGACCCAATCAGCAAAGACACGACGTTGTTGATGATCAGCCGGCTTGAGTTCTTGTGTTAACTGAACTTTATAAGCCTTAAGACCCAAGTCTTTATCCAAATTACGGTGTAATGACGTTTGTGGAATGCCTAATTCCAAAGAACGACGAGGAGTGGACAAACCTGGGTTTTCTTCAACACTTTGGGCTACAACAGCAATATTCTCAGTTGTTCTTGAGCGACGTGCACGGGTTTTATTCTTCACATCACTAACTTGTCCCAACAGCTCGAATTTGTCCACCAATTTCTGTATTGCGGTCCGACAAGGTGCTTCGCGACGACCCAAAAATGTTTTAGTTTTACGAACCATCTCTGCCAAATTTTCACCATTTTTATAGTGAATTTTAATAATTTCAATGCGTTGTTGAAGCGTGTATCGTTCCATTTTTATTAATAGCGTTACTTGTCAAATGTCAAAAAATGACAGCTTCAAAAGTGACAACTACAGAAATAGTGGGCTATTCAAAATAACACCTCTTATTGGAAAACCCTTTACAAGTAAAATCTTACAAGTTTCCATACAAAATTAAGCAATTTCACTTGTTATACAAGTACTTGTAGTTTTGTATAATGGGTTGGTCTTAATTCTAATGCGCTAGTTGCGCTGAAAATATGTCCATTATTTATTTCTAAAAGATTTGACCAGAGATAACCTGTTTAGTGTTATAAATTTGTTGCTGCTAATTTTAATAATATTTTTTAAACCCAACACAAACGGATATCATTTCGTCGGTCGATTATGAAGCTGTAAATTATCGCTGTTTACCTCTTTCGGACACTCTTTATAAAATGTTTGCAAGTATGTTACTAAACAATATCAACGAATGGCTTGAAATTTTGAAGATATTAATATACCAAACAGTTTTCCGCAAAAGTTATACTTAAACCTTGATAATAATCAGAAATGTTTTCGGCAGAAGGACTTCTAATCGAGATATTCCCGGAATTTCAATTCATTTTTGCTTGTAGTTTCTTCCTCTTGTGTTCAGAATAACGTAAAAGTGAATAGGGAACGAAATTGCCAGCAACTTTTTGATTGGAAGCCTATCTCCCAAGAACATTTCCCCGGAAGTTTTCGTTTAGAATAAGGCTGAATGTCGTCAACCTCAATAGCATTGAATAAAGTTTTCATTTTTTTTGTTGATTTTGAATTCGCCTTTGACAGAGGCATAATATCCTTGATTATTCAATAATGACCATCGGGCATATCATCGACTTTAAAGGGAAGAGGTAATATTAATGGACAGGCATGCTAAGATTGTATCAAGCAAAATAAAATTTTACTTTTAGTTCAATCTTTCGGTTAGAAAACCCACCAGATCCCTGGTGAACCTTTTGTCATATAATAACCGTGGAATTAAAAAGCTTCCGCTCTCTGAGACTTAATATTTTCTGTCAATTTATGAAGGTTGGAATAGAATGTATGATTTGGTGTAGTCTTAGATGTTGTTGAAATTTTTATAAAAGGTAATTGTTTTGAAACAAAAATTGGTGGGTTTGCAACTATTAAGGAATACTCTTGAAACTAAACTCCAATGAAAAAAACGCTTAAAAATTGATTTCCAAAAAAACAATAAGAGAAAGAAAATTTTGTTTAGAAATACAAAAGAAAAATTCTCGGAATTAATAAAGCCTAACAAGAGAAACCCCACAACAAATATTGTTTTAAGAAAAACTGATTTCAAATGTTTTACTTTACTTACGGCCAATTTCTTGTTCTAGCTCTTTAAACTCGGTTTAAGGATAAATAAGAATTCAAATTGTTTAATTTTTATTTTTTTTCATAAGAAAAACTGAGAGCTAAAAATAATAGTTTTAAATTGATTTTAGAACTTTGTCAAGAAATTGGCCGTTAGAAAATCTCTTCAATGATTTAAGGTGTAGTTTGAGCTTTGAGGACTGACTGATTGATAGACGCACAAACAGAATTGCAGGACGAACTTTTGTATCGCATTCTCCGTCAATGCAATGCGCATATAGTCTTTTACTATTCCTTAGCTTGCCCTTTGGTACTTATCTGCTAACATGTGTGTCGACCGTACATAAAAAGCATAATTAGAGAAGAGAGTGTGGTATCAGAATCCGTCGATTTTGATTTATCTTCCACAGAAACGGGACCAGGCAATATATACCTGGATGGCCACTGAACAATAACATAAGCAAAGCAACTGGGTTGTGAAAGGGTCCCGAAAAAACATTCAAAACTTTGGAACCAGCAATGTGGTTGACATTCGACATCTACGGTTTATGGTAGTGGTAATAAAAAACCTTCGCAATACTTACTTTCTATTGACCAAAATTCGGAATGGACTTTTGTACAGTTATACTAGCTAATGTTTTAACCGAGTCCTTGTAATGAGTGCGCTCCCATATTGTGTAGCAAGCATACAAATGTTTTGTAAATAATATCTCCAATCAAGTTGATAGTGAGTTCTTACAAAATTCAAAATACTATTTTTGAAACCTAAAAAACATTATGTTACTCTTCCAACGGCTATTAATAAACTACAATCGACAATTTATACAATAAAGTGGAACTATCGCTTAATTCTTGACTGAAAATGTAAAATTATTTATATTCAAATAACATTTTCCATTATAAATTATCATAATGCGTGCATATCAATCAATTTTCAATATTAAATTAAATTCAAAATGACCTCACAACAGCTCAAAGTTCGTTTATTAATATCTGATCATGATATAAGATTCAATAAATTGCTTAGACATTAATTGCACTCACGCCAACCACTCGATTTGTTGGCAATCATCAATTTACTATGTCCACATAACGTTAGTTTAAACAATGCTCCATAACATTATCAGAAGTGGGCTATAGAATCCAATATATGTATAATTTTATTATAAAATACAAAATTATGATTTAAATTAATATTTAAGTAGTTTTAACTTGAGTGCAAGTGAAAACTCATTGAATGCACAACACACATTAACAGAGTATTCATTTCATTTTATCATTTTCTGCGATTGACGATGTTGAAATGATAAATCACAAAATTGAAAATTTTATAACAAAGGATAAAATTGATGGTAGATATCAAACAATCCGCATAATGTCGAATCTCATTGACCTTTTGTTTGAGATTTCTGAATTGATGTGAAGAGTTGATTTAGTTATGTGTTGCACTCGTTTGTGTTTATACATATTTGTGCAGATAACTGTCTCTGTCTCTGTTATCTTTGTTTAATTAAGCTAATTAATTTGTGCTTGAGTCGAGATAAGTTGCAGCAGTATCGTTAGTTGTATTCGACACGAGCATGACCTGAAATGTTGAGAGAGAACGATTGATTAACACGCCAACACCATTACCCGATTGAGTATTTTCTGTCAAGTATACGCCACAGTGAATATCCGGAGTTTCTGTATTTGAAGGCTTATCATGATGGATGCGGTCTATCGACTTAAAGAGTATAGATACAGTTCTGACGGATTGTTTTTTATGTATACAATCCTGATAATAATAATTTATTTGAACAAAAACTAGGTTAGAATACTATGGCAGAAGAGTTCTGTTTTCATATTTATACCTTTGATGATTTAATAATAAAATATAAGCCAATTGAATACACCGTGTTCAAGAAAAACTAATTACTGGAGCAATTTATTTGAAAATATGAATGTATGGTTCAAATAAAAAAAATCTGCCCCGAACTAATTGAGACCCAATTTTACATCCAAAAACTTATTGACGTACTTTTTGCTCACCAAACCCAAACAGTATACATCCAAGACATGCTGGGCTGAATAAATTAAATTAAATTAAATAAATTTTGCACTACGACTAGCTTATGAAGATCCAAGGCCTAGTGACTCACTCCTTCTATTCAATTTTCTTTTTTGTGGGTAGCTAGTTCAAATGATGGGGAGGGGACTTACAATTTTCTGGCGGTTCCGAACGGCTAGTTGAGGTGCACTCTTCGTGGCAGTCAGTATTCTGAGAGGTTTTGTGAATTCCTCGAAAGAGGCAGTAACCCTAAAAAATGGTGTGTGTGTTTTATAATAATAATTGTCCAATATTTTTATGCAGAATTATAGGCCAACATTTTATCTAATAGAATCTGTGCAATTTATTAAAATCCTGCAACTAAAACTAAAGTCTCTATAATCTGTAAATACGCATTGATGCATTTTCAAGGACACTTGTACCAACATTATTGTTGTACATTTTAGTTTGAAATTCAAAAATATTTCATACCATTTTGTTTAGAGAAAAAGAAAACAAAAATTGATTTTGCATTGCATTACGTTTGTCTCATTATTTTTGTATGTAATTGTATTAAATTACACTATGTTAAGCCTGATATCAGCTAAAGTTAAACACCTCAGCCTTTTAAATCCGATAATAAACAAAAAAGGAACAAATTTTATAAGCGATCCATCACAAATTTATCTGTGAGCGAACGGTACCGTTCTCCACTGGTGGCCGGTAGAGTTCAACGACCAAAGCAGACAATTTTGTTGAATTTTGTTTGAATTTCGATAAAACTCGATAAAAAGTTGAATCATAATTTAATAATTTTAATTTTCTAATTTGAAAAGGGTTGGGTAAATAGTAATTAAGCACCGCTCCGCATACAAAAATCTCTTTTAACCGTTATCTCGGCTCACAGACTATAGAAAATTTGAAATTTTGTACAAAAATGTATGTTCCAAATATCTAATGGATTCATTACTAAAATTACATAAACAACTTTTTAAATTGTTTTGTTTTGTTTTGAGCTCCAAACAATGTATGCCATTTAATTTGATTAAGAAAGATAAATTAAAAACCTAATTTCTACATACATACGTGGATAGAAAACACATAAATCTAAAAGTCGTTTTGACACAGTATTTTCCCCCTTATTCCATGATTTTTGACCACTAACTTTAATTACTAAACCCACATAAACTTTCAAAAACGTATTTGTTTTTTAAAGCTCAAAAAATCGTTATGGATCATTTGCAATATAATACGTATTTGACGTTTATTTTTATTTTCATTATTTAGCAATATTTTAAATTATTATTTTTTCGATAAAACATCATTTTTACCCACACCAACATCATTTTCAAGGATCTAAAAAAATTTAACATTTTATAGAATAATTTTTAACTTGAAAAGTCGATGTTTTAGAATTTTTTCTGAACTAGAACTCATCATCATTTCAATTTATCGATTGAATAAATTTTTTTCACAATTCTTATCCTTATATTTTTTAAGAGGTACAAAAAGTTTATTTTTTATTACCCTAACTTCCCGGTGGAATTTAAAAAAAATCCTGTTTTATCGGAATCTTGCATTGTACTACCTACATATCTTTGGGTGTATTTAGTTTTTTTTTCTATCACTAACAGTGTCGAAAATGAAAAAGTTAGATTATTTATCAAAAAACAATGGCTGTCTTCTGTAATTTAATAAATTTTTTGTATTGCACACAAAATTCAAAATAAAAAATAAATAACCCCAGTATAAAATGTAAGTGTGTTGTTGCTCTTTCTCTACTAATAGTGTCTATGTGAAAGAAAACAGTACTTAATAATGTGGTTGAAAAAGTCTATGTGTTATTACTGGTTGAATATTTTTTATATTCAAGAAGTATAACTTGAAAAATTGAATGAAAACTTTTTTCATTAAAATTGAAAAATTTGAAGTTTTTAGGTTTTTTTTTGATTAATAAAAAACAATTACTTCTTGTCTGTTTTCCGCCAATTTTGTTCAGCAGTAATTATTATTACTTTGGACTACAAGAGCATCAACGTCATCATATCTGATTTGACAGTGATTATTATCTTTCCAAAAACTTTCTCCATTTCTGGTACATATTTGTTTAAAGAAATAAACTTTCAAGAAATAAACTTAAAGTAATGATAATAGATTTTAAACTGAAACAGTTAAAATAAAAACGTTTTCGTTTAGCTGATTTTTTAAAGGTTTTTTTTCGAGTTATTATTTAAAAAAAAATTATTCCAGATTATATGTGCGGCACCCTGTGTATGAAAACATTAATTTATATCCAGTCTATTTTTTTTTTTAATTTTTGAACCCATTATTAAATTAATATTTTTTTTCAGTTCAGTATTAAATCATGGCATGTTGTCCTGGAATTCTTTGTTCATGCATGACTTGTTAAAATTTTAAAATTATTTTTCTTTTATCTTAAAAAAATCTTTAAACGAGAAAGAAATATAACCACCAAGCAACGACCTTCGTTCACTCAAAAGAAAATAATCAGAAAACAAGCGAATTTCTTTTCGCGAACTTATGATTTTTTTTTTTGTTTCGCACTGAACCGAATTTTTCTATTAAACAACAATAAAAAAAAAAACAAAATATACACCCAGTTGCGCCATTCTGGCATCCAGAATCCACCCATTTTGTGACCTTTTGAAATAAATAACAAGAGCGTAAACTTTTCCACAACAATAAAAAATGCATGCATTTTTAATTTTTCATTTCGTATAACAAGAAAAACAGAAAACCTTAATTCAAACTTGAATTTCTTTTCAAGCACAATGCTAACCTATATAATCTTGGATTTAGACTACTTGTAGTATGAATTTTTTTTCTCAGAAAAATGGGAAAAACAAGTTTATATTGAATGAAAAAGCATTAAAAATTCTATTTTTGATTTTTAGACAATAGATTTAATGCTTCATATGATCTATCTCTGATAAATGCAGATACAAGACTTAAATCGTAAAAAAGATGTATTTATTTCATATTAAAAAGTGGAATTGGTTTCTGCTTTAAGTAGAATAAATTTTCACGCAAAACAAGTTCTTTTTGAATATTTCCAACCGCACAGTGGACTGCGGTAACTCCTTTTCTACTAGATTTCATTCACACACCCATCTCATTTCAAAATAATTGATTCTAATGGATAAAGTACCTATTTCTCTGATTTCTTCCTCAACTTTTTTCTCCATATTTTCTAGAAATTTATATATTTACTTTTCAGGAACTAAAAATTAAGAATTTTTAAGCTAAATAAATTATTTCTGAAAAGAAACAAAATATTCATAAAAGATAAAAACAAAAAAATTAAACCTACAGCATCCCAATTTTGGGGGAAAATATAATTTAATGCCAACAATTTCCGCACGGTGAGTCCTCTGCATATAATTTTTAAACATAAAAACATACAAATACATGAGTTTAATAATACAATACCACTTTACCACATCTTTTGCGTGTGTAGTGTGTATACCTTTTCTGTGTGGTAATGTCGTCGTATAATTTTTGTCATTCATATCTCACCTCCGTAAAGTGTCAAATTATGGCACAAGGATATACCGAAGCTGGGTAAAAATTTCACTACAATTTTCCTGATCTTTATTTCATAACGGAGTGATACCAACACATTTTCCTTCAATTTCCTGTGAATAAAATATATTTGAAGCATTCCCTTAGCTCCGTTAGGTCTTTGTATCTTCTGTGTTTCTTATATTTTTTTTTTTTGTATTTGAATCAGTTAAATTGATTTTTTTTCATTATGATTGCCTGAAAGAAAATTGTTATTATCTAGGATGGTTTTATTTTGTAAGATTGTGCGTCGTTGCCGCCTCCGCTGCTGTGCGTACTGGTTGCTTAAACTAGGTGGTCGTTTGTTATTGAAGTTTTTTGTTCAAATAAATTTATTTTTTTTAGAGAATAAATCATTTTGTTTTTACTTTAAAGTTGCCGTAAAATTAAGTATGCTTAGTTTTTGATGGGGAATTAATTGTATGAGGTACCTAAAGTAAGCTGACAAACCTTTTTACTTTTTAAAGATAGGCTAGCAAGTGAATAGAGAATACTTAAGATAAATCTTTTGTTAGTTTGTCAAAACAAACTTCTGGGAACATTACTATTTTTTACCAAAAATAACGAGAGGTACCTGTCATATACATATACCGGTCTTAGAAAAACTAATTCTTCTCAAAAATGGCTCCTACGATTTTTATTAAAAAAATCATGCTGATTTTTTTGGAAAAGGTCTATCTTTAAATAAAACCATTTTCTTCAAAAACCGGTATTAACGATACCTGCCATAGAACCGTTTTTTTAAATTCTGGTTTTCTCCTTCATGACTCAATCAATTTCAACCATTTTTTTTGATTTGATTTTTTACACAAATAAGCTAAAATAAATATTTATTTTTACACGGGAACATTTTCTGAATTTCTTTCGATATTGGGTCAGTGAATTTTTTTAAATTTAGTATTAAGAATAAATAAATAATAAGTAAATAAAAAAAAAATATCGTTATAGAAGAAATCATATTAAAATGTTTAATCAAAATCGTTAGAGCCGTTTTCGAGAAAACTCGAATAATTGAAAAATGATGTATGGAATGTACTCGTTCTAGATGAGATATTCAAAACAAAACTAAACAAAGTTTTAAAATTACAAAAAAAGTATCTCTACAAATTTTGAAGATAATTCGTTTAAGCGTTCGGGCATCGGAAATGTGTACAGATGGACGCACAGACCAAAGGACAGCATGACGAAAACCACTTTTTTGGACTTCTCCATCATTGTAATGTGGGTTTTGATTAAAACCTCACGAATCCAATACTTGCACTTATAGAGCATAAAATAGCCCATAATCCTCTTCATCAAAATCTGTAGAATGTACATAATAAACAACTTAAATATTGTATAAAATAGGTGCTTTTGACTGACCCCTCATTTTCAAAAAAGTTAAGCTTCATATTTTGTTTATTGAAATTTTATTATTACCAAATTTTCATTTAATAAATCACATACCTACTTCAAAATTTGTTCGATTAATAAAATAAAACTTTTATATCGTAAATAACAAAATAACTAATAATTTTTATTTTTTTGTTTTTGCTTACAGGTCTTAAACTGAAAACTTCTTTCAAGAAATATAACCAGAAATTGTAAGTAATTTTTTAAAACTATCATTACTATTTTTTGTGTTTATTTTATTTGTTTACTACATTAACTACATAAATTTAATAAGATTTGAAAAATTATTAATTTAATATATTTCTTAACGGCCTGAAAAATCTAAGCAAGTTTATTTTTAGTACTGAAGCTTCGTACTCATAGCAATGAAAAGTCAAAATATGTTTGCGTTGATTTATTAACAAATACAAAATACATTTTTATTTAAATTTTATTTTGTAAAAATTAAACTTGCTACTTTTGTTTCTACTAAAAAAAGGCTTGAAATTAGAACTCTAAGTGTCTTAAAACCTTATACAATCCAATGAATGTCAATCTACCAATGATATATGATTTTAAGAAGGTCGAGGTTTCAGTACTTAAAATCATTTTGTGCCAATAAAAGTTGCCATTAGTTCAACTAATTAAATGAGTTTAAAGATTTGTATTCCCATATAAGCTCCATAGAAAAACCTGTTTTCAATAATGTTTGAAATTGATGCAGTTTGAAGATAATGAATTAGACTTTCTGATAGTATCAATCACTCAAATTTGATGTTTTTTGAGAAATGACGCTGTTGCAGCAAATTAGCGATATATGTAGGAATTTATTCCGATTGCTAGTACTTCTAGCTCATAGTTAAAATACTTCTCTTCTTGTTGGTTCGTCTTTTTACTGTAATAGTATACAGGATTAAAATATGCGTCATCGGATCTCTGAAGAAGCACTGCTCCAAATTCTTACTTTGATGCGTCGGTATGTAGCTCTGTCTCAGCCTCCTGGCTATAGATTCTAAAAATAGGTTCCGTTGAGATGCATTTCTTCAGCTTTTCAAATTCAACTTTTTTAGGAAGCCCAAATTTGAATGGTTCATCTTTTCTTAATAACTGGGTTAAAAGTCTTGCTAGTATCGAGTAGACCTTTATAAATTTACGGAAGTATCTTGTGAGGCCAAGAAAACTCTGTACTTTTTGGATGGATGCAGGTTCTGGAAACTTCTTAATTGCCAAAGTTTTGTGTTCCGATGGCTTAACAGTTTCCTTTCGAAACAATAAAACCTAGGTAATCTACGGTGTGACGCAAAAACTCCTACTGTCCAGAAGGCGTCACAAATGAAAGATATTTGCTGCTAGCCTCAGCATTCTCTAAGTCCAAAGTGCAAAATACTTCTGCTTCACTGAGAGCATCTATCAGATCCTCAACTAATGGAAGTGGAAAGTGGTCTTTTACTATCTCCTTACTACGCCGTCTAAAATCTACGCAAAGTCGCTTCGTCCCATCTGTTTTATTGACTTAGACAATTAGACTTGCATACTCTGATGAACTGGGCCTTATAATTCCATCTTTTAACCACTTTGTCACTTGCTCGTCCACAACTTTCTTTTCCAATGGTGAAAGCCTTCTAGGATGTTGAGAAATAGGAACATCTGACTTCAAGATCAAAGTCATTTCGACAGGTGATGTATTTCGTGCTTCAGGATTATAGCCGGTAACTAATCGATGAAATTCTTCCTAATAATCTTGATTCCCTATCGTATAAGCAATTTTATTTAATGTCCAAACTTCAGCAAACTGGCAAAGATGTTCTTCAATCTCAGTAACCTGTATGCCCTCAAGAGTCATCTTAATATTTTTTTTTTTCTGTCAAGACATCTTTCCCAACAATGAACTGTGACTGCATAACTGAATCGGACATGACATAAACACACGCATTGCAAATACAATCATCGTTTTTTATTTCCGCCATAATATACCCAAGAGCCTCAATTGAATTCGCAGACAAACCTCGTACTGAAAATGACTTTTGAACAATGGCTGGTGCACCCATCTTAACATAAATGTTGCTTCTTATTAGAGTTTTGTCGCTCCCAGTATCTATAAGACCCTGCACTTCATAACCATTTACATATATGAGTTTCACGTTGCTGACACCTGAAAATTCAACAACAATGCTGCTCTTTTCTTTTGTTGTGTTCGGACAATATGTGGATTTATGTCCAAATTCATTGCATAAAAAACATTTAGGCCTCTTTTCAGTACAATGTCTACTCTGGTGGCCTAGTTGCCCACAATTATAGCAGCGCATATTCGGTTTCCGAACAACAGTTTTGTCATCTTCCGTTATGGATTTTGAATCCTTCATCTTACGACTCGAAGAAAAACTCTCTTTGAATTAACCATACGTCAATAGTTTTTCTTTAAATTCTTTCATATTAGCCGAACCGTAAAGAATCATTTTATTTTGTGGAGAATCGCTTATACCATCAACAACATACTCGATGAATGAAGCCTCATCGACTCGTTCCTCTAAATCCTATTTCTCTCATAAACAACAGATATTCATGAATTTGAGCCCCCCAAAATTTGTAGGAATTTATTCCGATTGTTTTTATTTAAGTTTAAGTTTTATAAGTTCATAGAATATTTAAGATTAAGATTTCATAGATTTAAGCAATGTAGAAAAGAAATAATAAAGGGTTTTCCAATAAGAGGTGTTATTTTGAATAGCCCGCTATTTCGGTAGCTGTCACTTTTGAAGCTGTCATTTTTTGACATTTGACAAGTAGAAACTACACTATTAATAAAAATTTAACGATACACGCTTCAACAACGCATTGAAATTATTAAAATTCACTATAAAAATAGTGAAATTTTGGCAGAGACGGTTCGTAAAACTAAAACATTTTTGGGTCGTCGTGAAGCACCTTGTCGGACCGCAATACAGAAATTGGTGGACAAATTCGAGCTGTTGGGACAAGTTAGTGATGTGAAGAATAAAACCCGTGCACGTCGCTCAAGAACAACTGAGAATATTGCTGTTGTAGCCCAAAGTGTTGAAGAAAACCCAGGTTTGTCCATTCCTCGTCGTTCTTTGGAATTAGGCATTCCACAAACGTCATTACACCGTATTTTGCATAAAGACTTGGGTCATAAGGCTTATAAAGTTCAGTTAACACAAGAACTCAAGCCGGCTGATCATCAACAACGTCGTGTCTTTGCTGATTGGGTCCTTGAAATGCATGAAAATGAACCGGAATTTCATCGAAAAATCATCTTGACTGATGAGGCCCATTTCCACCTCGGAGGCTACGTCAACAAGCAAAACTGTCGCATCTGGGGCTCCGAAAACCCAAGAGTTATTGTTGAAAAGCCTCTCCATCCTCAACGCGTGACTGTTTGGTGCGGTTTATGGTCCCGCGGGGTCATTGGACCTTAATTTTTCGAAAATAAGGCTGGAGCAACAGTTACGGTCAATGGATTGCGCTATCGAGAGATGATTAATGATTTTTTATGGCCTGAATTGGATGGTATTAATCTGGACAACGTTTACTTTCAACAAGACGGCGCTACGTGCCACACGTAGTCCGGAAAAGTTTCCGGACCGTGTTATCCCTCGAAGAGGTGATCACAATTGGCCACCGAGATCTTGTGATTTAACACCTTGCGACTTCTTCCTTTGGGGCCACGTGAAAGATAAGGTCTACGACAACAGCCCAGCGTTGATTAAAGACCTCAAAGATGAAATTCGTGAGGCTATCGAGGACATAGGGTAGCCACTTTGCGATTTGGTTATGGAAAATTTCATGAAAAGAATATGGTCCTGTAAGCGTGGTCTTGGCGGCCATTTGGCTGATGTTGTGTTCCATTATTAACAGCATACCTTCTTCTTTATAATGAAATAAACATCCGATCATTTATCTCCAAAAATGCCATTTTTCTTTGAATATCAAAATAACACCTCTTATTGGAGTACATAGGTAACACCTTTATAAGAGTACATAGGTAGGATTTATTTGAATTAATTAAGAGCGTCTGAACACGTTGAGGTTTAGAATGAGAGTGCCCTCTTTTCGGTGCTTCTTCTTCTTGTGTGGATAAGTTTGGTGAGTAGGTATATTGACCAGATAAGATTATCCGATAGCAACAGGGTGTTCCCACATATATATAGTTGGTTGTTTTGATATTGGAATCTGGGTCTTTTTTCGGAATCACAGATTTTCATTTTCAATACTAATTAGGTGTTGGCTTTCCTATGAATCCGGTATTTTAATTCAGTTATTAAGTAAAAACAATTACATAGTTTCTGTTGAATAATCGAATAATTTACCCAGAAATAAACAAAATTCTGTACAATAAACATATTTGAGTCGAGTTTCAATATAAACTTTGACTATCTTGTATGTTTTTGCTTTCGCATAAGACTTTCAAATTACGTTTTTTGTTTTTTAATAATCAAGGAGTATGTAAATGTTAACAGTTCATGTGTAATTTAATTTGCATATCTACTCTTTCACCACTTTAAAATTAAATGCTTTCTAAATACGTATACATATTAATAATGTTGAAGTTATTCCAAAACTTCCTGTTATAACAATAATTATAATTATTTTTAATGCTTCGTTTTATTCGTTCCGCTTATTCGAGCAGAAAATTACATACTACACATACACAATAGAAAATTATTAGAAAATTCTTTTATACGTATACTCTTGTAAAAAATTGTGTACATATATCTCATAATATCCCTTTTTTAATGGTTAGTGGAACGTACATCTTTTTTGCGTAAAATTTATGTTTTTGTTTTGCATTCATTTAAGAAAATTAATTTTTTTTCCAGTGAATAATTTATGTTGGATAAAAATATATCGAAAGTTTATTATTCTGAATTCAGAATTCGACCTTCGTTTAATTTAAATAGAATTTTTTGAACAATTTTTCAGGGTTTTCATTCCAAGCGATTTCAGTTTAATAGTTGGATTCTTGGAAATGTACTCGTAATATAATGAATTTTAAGGACTTCTTTGTCGAATTAAAATTTATTTAAAATATTAATTCCAAATAAAATGGCTCTTCAGCATCGATCCAATTCAAAGTTGATTTAACAATATTCACTGAGCGCACGAAGATTGACTTTTCAAAAGTGAATACATCAATTTTTATAATTTTATAATCTAAAGAACATAGGGTTCTTTCATAAATGCAAGTATTTGCAGCGCAAAGGTGCAAACATAAAAATTCATGCTGCATGTGCCAGGCAGTTCTTGTAATCGAACCGGGGATTCATTTTGATCCCACTGCTCGTCTAAAGTTGGTACTGTTTTGATGTTTTTTCTGCATCCGAAGTCTAGATACTTTCAGCTGGTCACCAAAGAATAATTTTGACGTCGTACTTCGGGCACATATCGCTATCATACATATGTCTTCTCGGGAAGTCTTTAGAATAATTCTTTGATCGGTTCATCCTTTGCGGCGTGTGCACAGATTAGCGTGGGTGTGAGGATGTTCTCAGGGAGAGCTTCTATCACCCTTAGTGTGGAATCTTTGTTTTGTATAAATTCTTTAAACGATTTAGTTCGCTATAGCTTTGGATCAATCTCCTAGATTCTTTGAGTTCAAAGTTATCACGTACAAATAAAGGATAATATTCTAAGCAACTGCAATGCACTATTAGCTACAACAAAGAATACATTATCTTGACTGCTTCCAGTTGGAGAAATGCAATAATTTTTTTGAATTTACTATAGAATTCTTACTGAATTCTTCTGAAGAAATTTGGAGCTCAGGAAAGAGCAGTGCATATGCAATTCTCTTTTTTAGTATCTGTAATTAAATGACCGATCCTCCTCCTGTGATGGTAATAATGGATTTTGTTAATTTCGTGGTTCAAAGTTATGAATCTAGTTTTTACTCGGAATCTTGGATTTTAGCTTTCAAACTCAACATGTAGACATCCGTTGTTAGTCCAAAAACAGACGCAATCATACCAATAGCAGACTATAGCAGATCATCTGCAATGTTCTTGATGGCAAGCTTAAATTTTTATAAAATGGTTTCTTTCAAGTTCAAGCGAAAGTTTTATAATAATCCTTACGGGCTACAAGATTTAATACCTTCTGTTTCTGTTTACTGGGTGTACCCACGCGCAATTTGACACCAACTAGATAGTAACCGAATTCAATATTATTCGATCTGATGGAATAATCACTAAGAGCCGTTTGCTGACACGAAACTAAAGCATTTATGTCTTATGCGACAGTTTACGCAGAGGAATAAGCTGCCCATTAGCGCTTTTGTTCAACATAAATGTTTTAAGTATCGTATCAGCAAACGGCCCTATGTTTGTTAGATGAAAATGAAATGAGACTATCAAATGACTGTTTAAGTATCGAAATGAAAGAATCATTTTTTCTGCCATGAAGTTTTCACTTCTTCGAAGTGAAGGAAATCCCTTCCTGTTTTCAGTTCTTTGATTACTGAAAATACCTTGGTAAAGCCTGGAAAATTGGTAACTCGTTGTCTTGCTGCTTATAAAATATATGTTAACATATCAAATGAATAAATTAATGTTTTCTGGTATCAAATTTACTTTAAGCACGTTCTTCTTGGTGAGAACGTAACCTCACTTTAATCACAAAAAGTAGTTTCAAACTTGAAAAACACACTCTAAGCTATCATCAAGCGTACAATAGATTAAATCGTACGAAATTATCTGTGTAGTTTTTTTTTTTGTATTATTTCGGTGACGAAACTCATAAGTTCTGGCACTTCTTTCTGAAGTTGAGAAAGAGCAGGATAAAGTTTTCTACAACTTTTCGTACCAGAATTTAATGATGCGCTGTTAGACAACTTGAGATTTAAATACTAAATCAAAATGATAAAAGAAAGAAGAAGAAGAAGTAGAAATAAGAAGAAAAAAAAATCACTAAAATTAAGAGAATGTCTAAAGACTCGACGACCGTAGCTAACGCAAAACGGTGCAAGAAGAGGGCGAAAAAATGAAAGAACATCACAACTCAAATCACAGGAATACAATTAAAACTAAATAAACGAATATATAGAGGAACGTCAAGGAGCAGTAAACTTGGAAGTTGGTTCCTGCTTCGCAGCGTTGACGTCGAAAAAATAGCTTCATTTGTAGACTTCTGTTCCTGATGATGAGAATGCTCCCCCTCCCCACCTCTATAGTCTCTCTCACTCTTCTTTTTTTCGCCTTGCTGCTTGCCACTAATTCCACAGTGCACAAGAGTATGCTATAGAAATAGCAAAAGTAGGTCCAAAGGAAGTTAGTGTTCGCGCACCGGAATAGAATTTCCACTGCCTCATTTTCTACTCTAATACACTTACACACAAAATCCTGGAAGCTATTGTTCGTTCATTGTTGCAAGATCTATGTTGTATAAAACTGTTTCATTCAAGTATACATATCTAGACCTATAACTTTGCTATATGTAGGTCTCGAAAGGCTCGTAGAGAATATAAATGAAACAAAATAAATCTGTCACGTACAGCG
The DNA here is from genome assembly GCA_948107695.1 of Meliscaeva auricollis. Classification (NCBI taxonomy): domain Eukaryota; kingdom Metazoa; phylum Arthropoda; class Insecta; order Diptera; family Syrphidae; genus Meliscaeva; species Meliscaeva auricollis. The sequence goes on along the minus strand of OX403616.1, from coordinate 77,554,456 downwards.
AAGACTCCTTCTTCCTTCTCCGAAGGGAATGTGTATGTGTGTTCTAGGGGGTGAAAAGTAAACTAATTGCTGCAAATAAATTCGCCATCCAACGGAACAATAATAATTATTATTATTGTTCCTATCCGCGCCTCTTGCATTGTTCCGGCAATGACATTGTTTGCGGAGATATGGCATACTGAGATGAGTTTATTTTTTTTTTTCATTTTTTTGTTCTACTAGCTTCTTCCTGTGGAACGCGTTTTTAATGCAGTCGTTAAAAAAACGACCTTGAGATTTGAATCAACTTTAACGTTACACAATAGACTTAAAACCCGTTGCAAAGAAATATTATTGTACGTGTCAGTTTGTTTAAAGAAAAAGTTCATGGACATTTTATGAACAAAATGAAGAGAAAAAAAATTTAAATCTCTTTATTTCTTCTTGAGAAGTCGGCGTTCCTCTCTCCTCTCGGTATGCTCGCAGCATATATGCAGCAACTGGAAGTCCCAAAGCATAATCTTAACGTGTTGTCGTACCTCGGCGCTGGAGTAGGTCGCAGACTGTGTCATCTTTCTCATTTTTTTGGGCGTGAAGACATATAAAGGCCACGTTCTTTAATTCAGCCCTTAGCCTATTCAAGTTTATCTTCAGATGGTCTGTAAGGACCATAAAGCGTACGGATCCGAAAATCAATGTCATTTTTTCAATTGAGGGGATTGTAATAACATCCGTATCCGAAGATTGCTGGACTTTCGGAACAGGTTGTTTTTCCTTGATAGGGAAGTTATGTCGACCCTTTACCGATACTTTGGAGAACCATGACTCTTAGTTAGCTCTAAGATTGAAGAGCTCGATTAAAGCGCTCCTTACAGGCCTGAGCTCCAAATTTGTCGTAGTAGTCCTTATAAGTTTTTTACTATAAGGTGTTCACAATGAAAATTTGTGTTCAATTAAAATTTTTACTATTGAAACTGATCCTCTGTCTTTTTTCCTAAGTCTGAAGACGGCAATCGTGAAGATTAGATTATTAAATTACTACTCAAGAAATTAGCTTTTAAAGCCACATATATCAGGTCATTTTTTCTTAGAGTTTTGAGATTTGAAAAACAAACAAAAAATTAAACAGAAATGTCTCCAAAAATGGCTCACTTTAATAGCATATACATATCTTGAATTCTATTAATCGGATCGTTAAGATTCAGGTCTCCAGACTTAGGAAAAATGACAGAGTATCAGTTTCAATAGTCAAAATTTCAATTGAATTGAATTTATCTTTTTCAAATGAATTGGAATTATCGCGTTTTTTAACCCCACGAAAACGAAAGAAGGCTGAGAAATAAACCTGCAAGAATTTTGAATTTGAAATCAGGAAGCGTATTCTTAAAAAACTGCATACTCAAATATTGCTTATACCTCCACTCCCATAATTTGCTGTCGGCTCTTGGTCTATTATTTTTTGATGCAATTAAATGTTTTTAATAACATAGTCTTCAACTTTTATTTCAGTTAGTTATTATTATTATTTCAATTGTCGTTTTAAGAACCACTATTGGCGGGATTGAGTCTGTTTTTTTTTTCTTTGTTCACCCTCATCGTAGTCCATAAGACTTCGCAAGGGCACTGCGATATGCATTCATATTAGATGCTATTGAATGCGACCCTTAATAGTGATTTTTACTTCCGATATGGGTACCATATATCAAGTTATGCATTCGTACAAAAAAAAAAGTTGAAATAACAATCAAACATGACATTACGATGATAGCGAATGAGAAAGAAGTGGTTCCGACAATTCTGTCTGTCTGACTGTCTGCATGTATCAGAGACCACAGCCTAAACGGATGAGTCGATTTACTTTAAACTTGGTATGTGGCTTTTTTTGTAGAATATCCCCAGAGGTTTTTTTGAATTTTTTTTGGACCTCAAATAACGGTACCTGTAATATACCGGTTTTAGAAAAACTCATTTTTCTCAAAAACGGTGCCTACGATTTTGATTATAAAATCATGGTTATTTCTTTAATTAAGCTTTATCTTTAAATGAGAACCATTAACGGTACCTGCCATAGAACCGTTTTTTTTTAATTCTGATTTTCTCTTTCATGTCTTAGTCAATTTCAACCATTTTCTTATATGGATTCTTTCAAGTTGCCGTAATAATATTTAGTAAAAAAATTCGAAAATTATTTTTTTTGATTTTAAAAAAAAACTTGAATTTTTTTTTGTAAAAAATCATTTTTTCGAAAATTATTCAATGTTTTTTTTCAAATTTTTGTCCTTAGATGTTGATAAATAATATCTTAAAAATGACGTACCAGTTTTTTTTATAAAAATCCTTGCAAAATTTTATATGGAGAAAATAGTTTATATAAAAAACAAGCTCATTTTCATCAGTTGATTTTTCGTCAAACAAAAATGCTCCCAATACCTAAAATCCTTAATGTTTGCAGCAAACAAATGAATAGTTGCATGTAGCATAGAACTTCACTTTTGATTAATATGAAATTCATTCTATATGCATTCTTTGCTAAATAACTTTATCAAGTTCTTGGCGCATAAAGTGTTTGACCCAAACGAATTTAGAAATCAGCTGGAATCAATATCGAAAAATTGTCCAACAAACGAAAAAGTTGTTCGTTTGCGGCAAACGATGTATTCTCTAAGTGTATTATTTCCTATATTAAATTACTGAGTTTTTACTTATAAACTATGTACAAATTCCAAATAAGCATTTTTTAAATTGAAGGGGCAACATACTTCTAAAATTTCTTAGTTATGTATGTTGGTTATTGGAATACTGACGTTAATCACATATTTCCTACATCCTTTTCTCACAATACATTCACATTACTTTTTATTTCCATTCGACTATTTAAAGAATGATTCATTTTATGTTCAAGTTGAAGCAAGACAAAAAAAAAAAATTAAACATTAAAAATGAAGAAAAAAGTAAAGCCATCATTAAAGCCCAGATCCGTTTTGTTTTTCACTTCAAATCACATACAATTCCCAAGAATATAATTTTATGCATGATGTGCCTTTTAAGGTCAAGGATTCTATGTGGGCTTTCTACTCAGAATATAATATGTATGTAATGTTGTAATGTTTGCATGTATTGATGTCTTTTCTTTTATTTTTTGTTTGCCTGCACAGTATCTGTAGCTCCTACAGTATACATTGCAATCCTTATCATTTTGAAAAGCCTTAAGAATCACACTCAGTGCACAACATTACAGTTAACACAAGGACTGGTGTGCTAGTTCTCAAGTTGTAATTCTCATCTGTTCCCCATCCAGCTCTTATATTTTATGAGATGTGGAAATGAAAAAAAGCCACACATCCTTTTTCTGTATTATGTACGAGTTTTATTCAAGTCATCATACAAAACATACGGCTGTGACTCTATACACGTATCCCTACGATATAAGAGGATTGTACTGTGAATACACCTACACACATTCACAACATATGCCTTTATGCAGTGTGTTTTGTTCTTAATGTAATATTTTATTTATTACTTTCTAAGCGGACCAAGTTTGAGCTTGATGCCCCATTTAGATGCTTTTCCTCCATATCTTCCAAAGATGACGTGGGTTGTGCCGAGGCCTTTGATAATGTCAAGACTTAGTTATTATTTGATAAGAACCTGGACGATATATAGAAAGCTTTTCAATTTACCTATATTATTGGAATAATGTTGCTTATGGCGTACATTTATGTGCCTCTCCATCATCTGGTGAATTTTTGACGTTCCATACAATCAAGGGTTTATTTTTAAAATTGAACCTAATTACTTTTGACACTTTGGAGCTGTCAACGTTAACGAAGGTATAAGGACGGCACATTGCTCTATCCTTCATTATGAATGACTGATATTCCAAAGTCATTAAAGAGTACTGAAACAGCTCGTTGAAATGAATTATAAATATCATGGTGGGAAGTCTTGCGATGGGGAGGGTGTAGACAGAACTGTCAGTATGACATTTCTTGGAGAAATTTACGTAATCGATTGATTCTTGGCAAGAATTAAATGATTCTTGGCAGGTATAGGTATTATTATACAATATAAAAACATACCTACATAATATTCATGATGGTACTCTGAAATATTGATTGGAAATTGGAGAATATTTATGGATGAGTAATATTTTTGTTTTTAACATGCCTCAGTTGTATAGGATTGGAGGTAGGTAAATTTTATAAATGACATTACTCAGTGTGACAAATTATTTATGATAGCATTTAATTACTGGCATATCAGAAGTCAGGTTAAATGAAATTTATATTTATTAAATTCTTCGACTTCTGAAGAATTAATTAAGTTAAGATGTGCTATGCATGCATCAATTAATTCGATAATTATTGAAAGCATTTTTTAATTTGATTATGACACTTAGTCAGTTTATTAATGGAGGTTATAGCTATTTATGCATTTTGACAACAATGAAATGAACATTTTTTACGTATAAGATGTATAAAGTGTATTTTTTTGTAATACTCAAGTACCTGGTTCAGAAAAAAAAGAAACCAATTGGTTTTGTAATGAGACACACAAAAAATGCAACAAAAATTTTTAAACTGTCGGAAGTAAAAAAAAATTAAAAAATGAAATAGAAAAATATATAGTTATGCATTCGTACAAAATAAAAAGCACGACTGGATCACACGAACTTGCTCTTGTAGTTCAAAGTTATCATAAGGATTTGTATATGTTAAATTTTTTTTTTTTTTTTTAACTACATAAATACACAATACTTTTTAAAATTAAAAAAACAACCTGGTGACAAGTTTTGAACGAAATCAGTTGAGTCAGTAATAATATAAATAAGGAAAAAAACTAAAAATTATGGAAAATTTCCTGAAAAGCGTGTTCATCATAAATATTTCCGTTATTCGAATTTTTTGAGAAAAACTAAAAATGCAGTAGCTATTTTCATTGAAATCGTTCTAATCCAGATATTCAAAAACAACCTTGGAAATTACAAAAAAGTAATCTGTCCCAAGTTTCAAACAAATCTGTCAACCCGATTAGGTTTTGGCTCTCTGTACAGATGGACGAACAGACGAATAGACGTACAGACCGACGGCATGACAAAAACCACTTTTTCGGAATTCTACATCATCTAATGTTGGTTTTAATTTACATAAACCTCAAATTTTTTTTTTGACACGAAACTAATAGTTGCCCTATTATATAGAATAATCACACATGACATCACGAAGATCGAGAATGAGAAAAAATTGAGTCCGACAATTCTATCTGTCTGTCTGTCCATCTGCCTGTCTCTATGTATCAGAAGCTACACCCTAAACGGATGGGTCGTTTTACTTCAAACTTGGTATGTGGCGTTTTTTGGAGACTATCCGCAGATATTTTTTGAATTATGTTTTTTGGATCAAAAATAACGGTAGGTACCTTCACATACCGTTTTTAGAAAAAATCATTTTTCTCCAAAATGGTTCCTACTATTTTGATTAAAAAAATCATGGTTATTTTTTTGGATAATTTCTATCTTTAAATGAAAAATATTTTTTTCAAAAACCGTTATTAACGGTACATGCCATAAAACCGTTTTTCTTAATTCTGATTTTCTCCTTCATGACTGAATCAATTTCAACCATTTTTATTACACGAAATGAAAGCTTTTAAATTGCTTTAATAATATTTAGTATATATTTATTTATTTTTTGGTTTTAAAATTTACTGCATTTACAAATTTTCAATTCAAATTTTTTTTTTTTAAAGTAAAACAACGTTTAATTGAAGAAAACTATTTTGATCTAACTATTTTTGCCTTAGTGTAAAATACATATAAAACTAAATTTAGTTTATTAAAGTTTAACAAATTTATTTGTAAAAAAGTAAAAGTTAATAAAAATTTGCTTCCTGTGTATTTTGTATGGGTACGATATAATTTTAGTTAAAAAAACGTAATTTTACAAAAGTCTTGCAAACTTAAAGAATAAGGCTTGAAATGCATTTTAATTCATCTGAATGCAAAAAAATTTCATTAAGTCTATCTCAAATCTATGTTTCAGAAATGTTTTACAAAGCGATTGCCGTACTTTTTTCTAAAATCGGCTCAGTTTTACTGAGTTCAGTGTAATACTCGACTCAAGTGCAAAAAGTGAGATATGTTTGGGGGCATTTTGCCCACTTGTAACCCCCCGTCAAAACTTTAACTTTAATCCGTCATAATTCTTAAAAAAAATGAAACCCATAAAATTTACTCTCATCTGAGTCGAGTTGTAATTTGCAGGAACTAACATAATTTATATGGTTTTTTACTGTGGCAGATATTTGAAGCCTTACATAATCAAATATACTATCTTGTCAAGAGTTGTGAGAAAAAAAGATGTTAAAAAAAAACGTAATATTCATCCTTTTCAAATTCAAATCGATATGAGTGTGTAAAAGTGTATTCATGGCATCAAAAGAACTACACTCTTAAAAAAAAAAAAAGTAAAAAAAAAACATTTGACATGAAAATTCGTTTTTCAAGAATTTATTTTTCAATTCAATATCAATAATAATTGCTCAGATGGATATTCTTCTAAATTGAATAAGAAAAAAAAAACACTTACCAAAGCACAGATACCTACTCGAGTTTTTCAAATTGAATTTCTATATTATATAAATAATATGTACCAATTCAATACTTTAGAAATAAAATGAAATGAAATGAAAATTGAAAAAGAAAATATCAATTTTTCAACAACAATTTAGATTTTCATTGGAAAAAAAAAATATATATTGGCATTAGGTTCTTTGAAGTTTGTTAACAAGTGTGTGTGAAAAATGAGCGGTCCTTTCACCATAATAACTGAAGTAGGAAAATTATATAAAAAATCATAAAAATGTTTATAAAGACAAGTAAAGGAAAAGGAAGTGTCCTTGTTCGATAGAAGAAAGTCTGTTTTTTGATCAAACAAATAGTCTACGAGCAGACAATAAATTTTGGGAGTGGAGGTGTAACCAATATCTGAGTATGCAGTTTTATAGGGATATGCGTCCTGATTTCAAATTCAAAAGTCTGACAGGTGACAAATTTATTTTTCAACCTTCTGTGGTTTTGGATTTCTGTCACTTTGAAATTTCATAAAAGTAATGATGCGATTGGTTGTCGTAAATTTGTGGTGAAAGAAAAAAAATCGTCACGCATCGCTTAGAAACGCGATAATTCCAGTTCGTTGATTTTCGAAAAGAGTTACAACTCTTGCGTAACCGTGTAATAGGTGAATAAGCAAGATGAAGGTTAAACGTTTTCAGGATTTCAAAAAAAAAAACACCTCTGCTTCCAAGTCCCACAGTCCAGTACCTCGGTAGAGCAAGTCATACAAAAAACTACTTATATCAAAGGTTTGGTCGCATATAAATCAATCAGTCAGCCTCTTTACTACTAACTTCCCTTCAGATTTCATCCGAAAAAAAAAAAATGAAAAAAAGTTAATACTAAAATGTTTCAATTAGTTGCCACTGCCACCAACCACGCACTACTCACTGCACCATCAGTGTTACAGTATCCATCAATTTCACTAAATTATACTCCATGTTCGAAATTGGAGTAAAATAACGATTACTATCGTTCCGTTGACGTTCACGTTCAATGTTCAACGTTCATGCCATAAATTGTCATAAGTGCTGCATTCCACTTTGTCATGCGAAATTAATTTTCGTGGCAGAACTCTTGTGACCTCTTCCTTTTAATATTTACCCTTCTGCCCGTGCTCCTGCTCATATATAAATTTATATATAAAATAGGCTAAAATGCATTCGTCACCAAAGACCAAACCTACCCTACCCAGCCACATGAATTTGATATGAATCCAGTAAAAGGCAGAATGCAGCTCACGTCACTGGCAATGTGTCAGTGGCGATAATGTGTCAGTGGCTTCCTAACCCAATTGCCATCAAGTGAAATAATTAAACATAAATTATTCCATTGGATCACTGCTGAACTTGTGTGCTCTGCAGCACAACCAGGCACACTTCACTCTGAATTGAGTGACATTGATGCAACCACGTCGCATGTATACCTACCATACCTACTATCATCATTGTCATTTTGCAATTTCCATACCTGCCGCAGACCCTCACGCTCTCAGCAGCGCAGCGCCTCAGCTCTAAAGTCGATCGCAGCAGCTACTCCTAGCAGTATACATAGACTCTTATTTCAATTTCACCTAACTCAATCAACGTGCTTATTCTACGAAAAGGTTTCAATGGGCCAAAAAAGTCATTGTTACACTTAACTATTGGTGTAGGCCAATGACGGTGGTGTACGGTATAAACGTATGGAGGCATAGATACAGCACAAGGGTGGGGGTGGATGGAATAGACCCTTTTATCGACAGGGGGCGCCTTTGTACTGTCACAAATTAGCGCGCTGAGTGCAGCTGATGTAACCATCTCCATCCTAAGTAGATATTGTTGGAACGAAATATGAGACTAAGGCTCATTCAAGTGCAACCTTACAAGTTCTTTAGACTATTTTCAACCTCTATACTATATAGACTTGGCATGTGGGTAGGGCATGAATAATTTGATGTGTTTGTGTGAGTGGAAAGTGTATCATGCATTTAGCAGCACTTAAAGTCATTTCAAGATGGATGTAGCATTGTAGTTGTAACGCATGAAAAGTTATTAAAAAATTGTAAGACCCAGCAAGCAAAAACAAGGGAAATGAAAAACAAAAAATGAAAAAGAAAAATAAGAAAGAAAAGAGGCAATTTGTCTACAAATTGTGATACAAATCGTGTCAAGTGAGTTCACAATTGTGACCATAGGTGAAGGACATTTTTACGACAATTGAAAAGAATAGGTATAAGAATACCTTTTCTAATAGGAAGATTAATGATTGACAAATGTATGTTTGTGTGTCGAATGTGGAGTTCTGTAAGTTATATTGGGGTTGGAAAACGAAGAAAAGCAATTGAATCAGTTCGGTCGGTATTATTAAATTATGCACGTCCAAGTTTCAAATTTAACAAGGCTGTTTAAATTTGGGAACATTTATAAAGGGTTTTCCAATAAGAGGTGTTATTTTGATATTCAAAGAAAAACATTTTTGGAGATAAATGATCGGATGTTTATTTCATTATAAAAAAGAAGGTATGCCGTTAATAATGGAATACAACATCAGCCAAATGGCTGCCAAGACCACGCTTACAGGACCATATCCTTTTCATGAAATTTTCCATAACCAAATCGCAAAGTGGCTGCCCTATGTCCTCGATAGCCTCACGAATTTCATCTTTGAGGACTTGAATCGACGCTGGGCTTTTGGCGTAGACCTTATCTTTCACGTAGCCCCAAAGGAAGAAGTCGCAAGGTGTTAAATCACAAGATCTCGGTGGTCAATTGTGATCACCTCTTCGAGAGATAACACGGTCCGGAAACTTTTCCCGTAAAAGATCGATGGTTTCATTGCTTGTGTGGTACGTAGCGCCGTCTTGTTGAAAGTAAACGTTGTCCAGATCAATACCATCCAATTCAGGCCATAAATAATCATTAATCATCTCTCGATAGCGCAATCCATTGACCGTAACTGTTGCTCCAGCCTCATTTTCGAAAAAGTAAGGTCCAATGACCCCGCGGGACCATAAACCGCACCAAACAGTCACGCGTTGAGGATGGAGAGGCTTTTCAACAATAACTCTTGGGTTTTCCGAGCCCCAGATGCGACAGTTTTGCTTGTTGACGTAGCCTCCGAGGTGGAAATGGGCCTCATCAGTCAAGATGAATTTTCGATGAAATTCCGGTTCATTTTCATGCATTTCAAGGACCCAATCAGCAAAGAAACGACGTTGTTGATGATCAGCCGGCTTGAGTTCTTGTTTTACTGAACTTTATAAGCCTTAAGACCCAAGTCTTTATGCAAAATACGGTGTAATGACGTTTGTGGAATGCCTAATTCCAAAGAACGACGAGGAATGGACAAACCTGGGTTTTCTTCAACACTTTGGGCTACAACAGCAATATTCTCAGTTGTTCTTGAGCGACGTGCACGGGTTTTATTCTTCACATCACTAACTTGTCCCAACAGCTCGAATTTGTCCACCAATTTCTGTATTGCGGTCCGACAAGGTGCTTCACGACGACCCAAAAATGTTTTAGTTTTACGAACCGTCTCTGCCAAATTTTCACCATTTTTATAGTGAATTTTAATAATTTCAATGCGTTGTTGATGCGTGTATCGTTCCATTTTTATTAATAGCGTAGTTTCTACTTGTCATATGTCAAAAAATGACAGCTTCAAAAGTGACAACTACTGAAATAGCGGGCTATTCAAAATAACACCTTTTATTGGAAAACCCTTTTTTTTACGAAAATTGCTAAAAAAAGACCAAAAACAGTAGAATTTGAGCAGGCATATCACAGCCAGTTTGAGCTATTTTTATTTTTAAGGCCTGCCATATTAAAATTTAAAGCGTTTTATTATATTCCTCACACGTCCTGTATTTTTATAATTGCTCGGACAAAATTATGAACAATTTAGTAAAAAAAAAACTTTGCAAAATAGTTGCTTCTTAATAATTTTTGTAAGCTTTTTCTTTTCAAAAGTTAACGTGGCATTTCGTTAGAAATTATTTCGCAAATCATTACTTCGCCATTATCAAAACAAAAATTGTTTATATCTCAATTTTCATTTCGTCAATTTTTATTTGTCTTTTCATTTAGCTTGCAACTTTATTCAGCGCTTTTTTATTTGGCATATTTTTAAATAGCCATTTGTTGTTTTGCTAAAATTTATTTTGCTAAATGTTACAGTCTACTCCCTCTAAGTCTCTTAGTCGAATTTTTACGGGATATAAAAATTATTTCTAGTTAGAAGGAGTTTTGGAAATTTTCAAGATACCGTCTGAGTGATTGCAAATAGGCCATTCAAATTTGAGGGAAACGCAACAATCTGGTGAAAATGCCCGTGTTAAGGGGAAATTTGACTAAAGTTGGTGAATTTACGTGTAGCCAAATGACATTCAGTTGTTTCGTAAACGTGGCGAGTACATCTTTTTTTTTTGAAGTTATATACTTCTTTGCCAGCGTTTATAAAAATATTTAACCAGTAATTACACATAGATTTTTTCAGGCCATTATTACTGTTTTTTTTTTTTTACACAGATACTATAAGTAGAGAAAGAGTAACAACACACTTACATTTTATACTGGGTTTATTTTTTTTTTATTTAACATTTTGTGTGCAATACAATAAATTTATTAAATTACAGAAGTCAGTTATTGTTATTGATATTCTGACTGATTCATTTTCTATACTATAAGTGATAGCAAAAAACTAAATATGCGAAAGGACAAGTGGTAGAATGTAAGTTTCTGATACAACGGGATTTTTCAAAATTCCAACGGGAAGTTAGGGTAAAATGGGACAAAAGACAAAAGGGTTAGAATTATGAGATGAATTTTACTGAACAGATAAATTGAAATGATGACAATTTTTGGTAAAAAACTAAATTTAAGAAAATCAACTTTTCAAGTTAAATATTATTTCCAAATAGCTATCAAATTTTTTTTAGACATTTTGAAAGGAAGTAATTGTGGATAGAATTGATTATTTCTAGAAAAATTAATCATGCACATTGAAAAATAATTAAAAAAAATTAGGCTTCTAATACGGGTTATATTCAAATAGCTCCATAACGGCTTTTTAGAGTTTTAAGACACCCATACGTTTTTGAAAGTTTATGAGAGTGGTTTAATTGATTTTAAAAATCAGGGACGGAATAACGGGAAAAATATTTTTTTCAAAATGACTTTTATGTGTGTTGTCTATATATGTGTGAAGAAATTAAATTTTTAAACATTTTTTCCAATGAATAACAGTAAAAAACAAATTTTTCAGTTCAAGTTTTTTGACTGTTTCCATCGGTATTTTATTTAAATTTTTTATTTTTACATCTTCAAGCCAAAAACTTACACTGCCTCTTAAGATTATGATTCAACGTTAATGAGCATCACTTTTAAATTAGCTTTAATTTCATATATCACACATAACTGTACAGTGTACATTAGGGTGGATTGATTTTGTATGAAAAAACAACTTTTTTCTCACAATGGATTGGGCCGCGGTGCATCCATAGATACTTTAACCAAATCCAAAATATTTTTAAAATTGAAAAATGTTTACTACTGCCCCAAGTCATTTGAATTTTGAACCAAAATCGCTTTTTTAATATTTTTCAATTTTTTTTCGATTTCCTTTTCCAAATGTAAATGAGATGGTTTTGACGTTTCGGTAGTAGATGGACCTACTACCTACTTCACAAATTTTTCCACTTTGGTAAAAATTAGTTTTTGCCATGTGTTTTAAATTGGACAGAAACGTAGAAGTCCTTTTTGATATAAATTACCTCCATTCATGAATCTTGTATTTAAAAATTCACGATCCAATAATGTAAATGATAAACTTAAGTAATGTTCCAGTATTAGTCAAGCGCAATAAAGAGTTGTTTGTGTAAACAAGTGGAAAAAAGTGAAAAAAAAGAAAGAAAAGGTACCTGAAAAAAACCCAGATTCATAATTTGGGTAAGCTGCAAGTTTAAAAACGACAAACATTCGAATTAAGTTCACAAAAAAAAAAAAAAACACATTCTGCTTCTTTAAAAAAATTTCCCTTCTAGAAATTTTCACTATATTTATTAAATAATTTTACATACCCAAAAAAAAACTATACAAATATAAATAACGATAGGAAGAATAACTTCTGGCGCGCATTAATGAGTACACACACCTTTTTTTGCATTCTCTAAGTATCATCGAAATGTCATGTTTGATTGTTATCTCGAGTTCATTTTTTTTTACGAATCTCAAATTTGTCCTAAAGTACCTATGTATATCGCAAATAAAATCATATCTCGAAAACCTATCCCAATTTTCGAGTTCTAAGTCCTATACAAAAAATATTACGGCACTTATGGTTCAAAATATTTTTTTTTTTTTTTTTTTTGTAGACTAGTGTATCAATCTAAGTCGTCTATGTTAAGTGGATCCTATTTTTCAGCTGTTAGGGCTCGATACTCCATTGTCACTACTACTTAGCACCAACATATTCTGATTCAAATTAGAAGGGAGCTACTATTTAGTCGCATTTCTTTCTGACCATCATTTTCAGACCAGGTATTTTTGTGTCCAATACGTGTAAGGTATTACCTCGCCATCATTTTTCTTTAAGAATTGAAGTACTCGTTCTTCAAATAATGAAATGTTTTTCATGGGACTAAAACACACCAGCTAAAAAAAGGCTTTTTCTAAGAACTTATAAAAAATCCATCGTAAGATCACTTAAATGGTTCTTTTTAATCATATTTTTGACGGCAATGCCACTCTAAATATAAATTGGGTATTTGTGTCTTTTTAGAGTGGGAATAAAGCAAAACAAAATTAACGCTACAGAACAAAAAATGGCGCCCAACATCCTTTAAAACCCAATGACAAAGGGTCGACTTGACAACTGAGTTAAGGGATAATTTCAGGCTATGTCTTCCTGAAACAAATGTTTCTTCTGAGAATTTTTCATTTGACCCGCAGTTTATTAACCAACAAAACCCATAAAGCGATTATTAACTTGCTTCAAGCAATGTAATCTCTCTTACCAAGAACTTCCTGCCCAAAGGCATTTATATATATCCTCGGCCTTAAATTTTATAATTAGAAAACAGATCAAGTAACAATCTAAGCTAACCTATCTGAGCCTTTATTATTTTTTGTCGTTGTATTTGTATATGCAAAGAGCCTAAGTTGAACATACAACACCTCTGCATCATACTACTCGAGCAGACATTAAAAGCAAACATTTTGGACAATTTTCTCATTTTCTAGTTTCCGCTTTGTTTACAAAGTACATATATATTCTATCTACCAACCCCTGAAGGACAGCATTAACATTAGACCTTTCCCTCCATATACATCCTTACGTCGTCGTCATCCCTCTGTTCTCTGTGTTTATGTGGATAAGTAATTCCGAATGTTGGTAATATTATTCCGAAACTAATACTGCAATTGGGCCCTCATTTCCATAACACATCAAGCCCACACGTACTTATAGCAATTCTCTGGAAGGCCGATTTGGTTCCCAACATCAGAACTGTACTCTGTCCATCCAATACACAAACCACTTAACTTCACAACCATCCCTCGTAGTAGTCGTCGTCGTCGACTACGAGGCAAGGCAATTGCAATTCAGTTCCTTTAACGCACGAATCACCTTTATCGTCTTACGACACGGATGCCCATGTAAGTGAGTACAAGAATATTTTCTGTAAGGTACACACACATTCATGCATATAGTTTTGTGCATGGGGTTTATTGTGTGCATGGAGCTTATCTTGGCCAATTTCTAGAATTCATAAACTTTCTGCTCCATATCCAATCCATGTAAATGATTATAAGGTAGAGAGGCTAGTGTTCTATATGAGTATAACGGTAGCCATAGCATAGTGACCGCCTTACAATATCTCGTGTAGCATTTAAATGGTCTTGCAAGGAAAATTAAGGTACACACTACCACTCACACGTATCGTGTCTTGCAGCAGGAGCAGGCAGGATGTAAACAATTTTGCATTACCTTTTGGCTTTCAATTCTGCCGCAAGTATAGAGTTTCTTATCCCAAAGTGGGTTAGCTCTCCTGATGCTATAGTACCTTTGTATATACTTTTCGTTTGATTTTATTTTATTTCTATTTTGAAGTCCTTATACCATTTTTTTTTTATTCAGCATCAAGGATATTTTGAATTCGGTATGCGTGGCATGAATTCAATTTTACAGTCGATAAACATTAATCGATCGTTACGTAACTTTTTGTTGATTGTGAATTCTTGTTCTGATGTTGTGTGTTGTGAGTTCTGAGTAAACACGAACAAGCATCGTCATCGTCGTCGTTGCGGAGGTATTTTCGAATTTGTATGCGAATTAAGGATTTTTGTATAATGTTTGACCTTTGGGGAATTTTTTTTATTCTGTTTTCCTGTTTTTTTTTTCTGTTCGTGCGAGTTGATTTTTTTTTCATTTTTTCTGTTATACTTCTTGATTCAGGAAACACATTTTTTCGAGGGACAATTCTGATTAATAGCTGTTTGATACATATTTTTAATTTTTTTTTTTTTTTAGAAGAATTTTTGCATTCGTTACGTGATTTTATTTGATAGTGGATTTTTTACACCATAGTTTCCGGTCGTACAACAGAAATGTTAGATTGGGTACAAATTAGCCGTGCATTAAATGTGACAAGGATGTGACCTAGCGGAAGAGGTTTTTGTAAGTGGAATGAATTGAAGCACTTATTTCATTACATTAAGTAACAAAATCTATTGAACAAGTAAAATTTCATCATTAAAACCTATTTAGGTCAAGAGAATGGTTAAATTTTCCCCATTTTACTTGTGATAGTTAGGGGTTTTCGGTGATTCCCTAGAGTGAAAATTTAAAGTTTTTTAAGGCCTTAAATTAATGGTACCTGCCATATAACGAAAAGAAAACAAAAAAAATATTTTTTCAACTTAACTCAATCATTTTCCAAATTTTTTTTTGTATTTCAAAGTGACTGACAGCTGACAGCCTGACAGTCTGACTTTTCATTTCATTTCATTTCGTTCCATTTTTGTCAGTTTCATTAAGGCTGTACACCTACTAATGCTGTTCGACTAATGCACCGTTTAAGGATTGCACAAGCTAAAGCATCACTCTGTTCCGCGACAATGCAACATCACAACGACAAAATTTATTTACACAGCACAGAGTACCCACACCAGCGTAAAATTACGTGCGTTGGCCACACTCACTCACCTAAATTCAATCAGATTGGTGTGAACAAACAGTTTTTTTCGGCTAGTTTTGAAATAAAACAATATTTTTTCATCGGCTAATAACGGTTCCTCCCATATACCCGTTTTCTATTTTTCTAGTTTTCTCGTGAAAGGCTCAAAAAATTTCAATTACAATTTTTACACAAAAAGTTCTTAGTATTTTTTAATTTATTTTATATCATAAATTTCCAAAAAAAAAACAAATTGTTGGATTTTTAAAAAAAAGTTCAATAAATCGATTTTTTGAAAATGTGTTCATATTTTTTTTGAAATTTTGGTTTTAGATGTCCATTAATTTTTTTTTTTAAATTGCATACTCATGTTTTGAACAAGGCTTGAGTATTTTTATACATAATTTTTTTTTTTTTTAACGGCTCAAAGGATTAAAATTTTTTTTTTCGAAAAATTTATGTTTCTCATCGGTATTAAAATGACTTATTTAGTTTGGAGTTCAAAACAATTTTAGAAGTTATATATAAGAGTGGGTCACTTTTGTATGGTTCATTTGTTTTTGCTTCTAATAGCAATTAAAATGTGCCCATGGTTACAGAAACTTGTTTAGAAATTCAATTCAAATGTTACGTTTTGCCATCAAGATTGCACCTGAAATTCCAAAAAGTCAATGATGGAGGCAGTCAAACTCTTAACCGAGGAGAATAATATTTCATACATGTAGAGGAGAGTGGCCCAAAATGGCCCCCCTAAGGAAAATGTCCCATATCTCGGTAAAAAAATGACATTTCACGTTAAATTTTATATTCTTTTGAAAGTTTAATCAATAACGCTTACAGTTTTTAGCTTTACGAGTTTGAAAATATCTTAAAAAGTATTTAAAATTTGTATTTCCAAAACGTCTTCAAATTCCACTGATCAAAATTGCCTGGGTAAAATAGCATAGGTACTGGCATGCAAAGTGTGTTTTTGTTCAGCCACATGGTAAGCAAGTTTCAAAACACAGATGCATGAGTTGCTTTGTTCATTTGCTTACAAATTGCTTACAAACTCTCTTCAAACCCAAGTTTTTTGACCCGCACCCATTTATAAAGGGTTTCCCAATAAGAGGTGTTATTTTGAATAGCCCGCTATTTCGGTAGCTGTCACTTTCGAAGCTGTCATTTTTTGACATTTGACAAGTAGAAACTACGCTATTAATAAAAATGGAACGATACACGCATCAACAACGCATTGAAATTATTAAAATTCACTATAAAAATGGTGAAAATTTGGCAGAGACGGTTCGTAAAACTAAAACATTTTTGGGTCGTCGTGAAGCACCTTGTCGGACCGCAATACAGAAATTGGTGGACAAATTCGAGCTGTTGGGACAAGTTAGTGATGTGAAGAATAAAACCCGTGCACGTCGCTCAAGAACAACTGAGAATATTGCTGTTGTAGCCCAAAGTGTTGAAGAAAACCCAGGTTTGTCCATTCCTCGTCGTTCTTTGGAATTAGGCATTCCACAAACGTCATTACACCGTATTTTGCATAAAGACTTGGGTCTTAAGGCTTATAAAGTTCAGTAAAACAAGAACTCAAGCCGGCTGATCATCAACAACGTCGTTTCTTTGCTGATTGGGTCCTTGAAATGCATAAAAATGAACCGGAATTTCATCGAAAAATCATCTTGACTGATGAAACCCATTTCCACCTCGGAGGCTACGTCAACAAGCAAAACTGTCGCATCTGGGGCTCGGAAAACCCAAGAGTTATTGTTGAAAAGCCTCTCCATCCTCAACGCGTGACTGTTTGGTGCGGTTTATGGTCCCGCGGGGTCATTGGACCTTACTTTTTCGAAAATGAGGCTGGAGCAACAGTTACGGTCAATGGATTGCGCTATCGAGAGATGATTAATGATTATTTATGGCCTGAATTGGATGGTATTGATCTGGACAACGTTTACTTTCAACAAGACGGCGCTACGTACCACACAAGCAATGAAACCATCGATCTTTTACGTGAAACGTTTCCGGACCGTGTTATCTCTCGAAGAGGTGATCACAATTGGCCACCGAGATCTTGTGATTTAACACCTTGCGACTTCTTCCTTTGGGGCCACGTGAAAGATAAGGTCTACGCCAATAGCCCAGCGTCGATTCAAGACCTCAAAGATGAAATTCGTGAGGCTATCGAGGACATAGGGCAGCCACTTTGCGATTTGGTTATGGAAAATTTCATGAAAAGGATATGGTCCTGTAAGCGTGGTCTTGGCGGCCATTTGGCTGATGTTGTGTTCCATTATTAACGGCATACCTTCCTCTTTATAATGAAATAAACATCCGATCATTTATCTCCAAAAATTTTTCTTTGAATATCAAAATAACACCTCTTATTGGAAAACCCTTTATATAAATCATTTTAATAATAATTTTTGTTTTTTTTTTTATATTTCTTATTCAATTATTTATTTTTCAGAACTTTATACATATAAGAAGTTTTAGCACCCACAGCAACTTTAACCCTATGATGAAATTACGTGCGATTCAATTATGCATTTTATTTAGTTATACCGACAAAATTTAGGATCACCAGTATTTTATTAAGTTGCTTTTCCGTAATGAAATTAAAGCGACTCTCTGATCTGCAAATCTTTTCTTCTCTAAAATACAATTTAAAATATTGATTTTTACCATACATTTTTAGAAATAAGTATTCCTTACTTTTGATTTATTGGTAGGTATTTTGATTTTTTTTTTCAAAGTTTTATGTTATTAAGCACTATTTATGCTTGTATTTACAAAACAGACAATTTAGTCTTTAATTTAAATGAGAATAGTGCTTTATATTGTAAAATAAAAAAATAAAAAAACAAACTGTTTGAAAAAATATTTGCACATTTATTTTCAAAAATAATATATATGTGCTATTTTTGGTATTTATTCAAAAACATTTAAGTATCTTAGTTTTAAAAAACTATAAATACATTGAGTATTAAAAATAAAAAAAATTGTTGTAAATTAAACAAATTTTTGAAAAAAAAATCAAACAAAGCATTAAATTTTGGAAGAAAAAAGAAATCTGCTAAAAATTTTATTAAATTCTTGCATTTTTTGGATTTACCCTTATCTGAATCGATTTAGTTCTTTAAATGAAAGGTTATTCAATCCCCTATCAAAAATTATGGGGTTGCCTTATCAAAATTTGGCACCATCCAAGATTGAATGCTTTTAAGATATTAAGATTGCAGTAAGTGGAGAGCATATACCCCATTTCTTGTTTGATCGATTTTGGTTTTAAATGAAACAGTACCTACAAAAGGTGATACATAAAAACTCAATATTTGTAGCCATTCAATATAATTTATCAATCTATACAATAGCATACAAAATATTTTTTTTTCCATCAAATAATCTACTCTTAAAGTTTATTTCCTTCCGTTCCAAAAAAGAAATTTTCATAGACAAAAAAATAAACTTTTTGTTAGCATACCTAAATTGGTACAAATAAAATTTTAGAAGAATACAAAAAAAGAAAAAAATATCGATACGACAAACCGTCCATTTCGCCAACAGCATCACACATGCCGAGTCAACACTCACAATATTTGACCTGTTCGATTGAGAATTCAACTAAAAGCTATTAAATTTAATTATATTTTTTTATTGGTATTAGTTTAAGGACGAATTTGGTCAATACAATATAAATGTACTACTCGTGTATGTCCATATGTCTGTTCAAATACGTTCCATGACAAGTAAGTGTGTATTGTATAAGTGTGTGACAGTATAGGTAGCCTGACCATGACCAAACCATGTTATACGACATTGTTATAATAACTTTTGTTCAAATTGAGAAGGATGGACGTCTCATGCCGGAAGAAACTAAAGAACTTTTAATGCCACAAAACAAAATCTTAACTTCCGCCCCCAAAATTGCGGTTATTTATTTTGTTTTTGTTTTTCCATTTCTATTTTGATATTATATGTTTTTCTGACGGGAAACGACCCTAACACAAGGTATGAGAGATAATGTTCAAAAATTATCAGACGTTGTTTGAATTAAGAGGAAGGAAGATAAAGTACTTCGATGTTTTTTTTTTTTTTTTTTGTATTTATTTCTTTTTTAAAGGCAGTTATTTTTGTTGTTGTTGTTGCAGAGTTAAATAAAAACGTGACGAGGGTTCGTAAATTTTTTTAAGATCTACAAAATCGACTGGAAGGTGAAAAAATTATTGTCAAGAATAAAACAACAAAAAATATGAACTTGAAAAAAAAAAATTCACGACAAAAATAAATTGAATTGAATGTGGAAAAAATAAAAACACAGTGATGGAATGAAAATAGGATTATATGATTGACGTTTTTGTTGTCTGAAGTATAAATAAATTAATAACTTAAGCAAAAAGATCTAAAATTAAAAAAAAAACATTAAGTTTTTACTCTCAATTTAAGAATCTTTTATTTAAAGCTTAGATTTTATTGATGTAATAACTTTAACCTACGACTAAGAATGGAGAATGTTTAAAAAAAAAAAAACGAAGGAAACTCAAATTTCAATTTAATTTTGATTCCCTTTTTGATGAAAGTAAGATTCAATTGAGGATCAAAGTCTATAGCATAGATAAGGATGACGATAATGATGATAATGGAATAAAGGTTATATAGGCTGGTTGACTGAGCAAACAAAAAAAAAAATCAAATTTCTTATACTTAAGCTTTAATTAAATTGTCTAGGCAAATGGATAAAACTCATTGAAATGAACGCACGTTTTCAATTTCAAATTTCTTTTTTTTTGTCGTCTTTCTTTAATGGGCTATGTTTATTTTGTATATACATAGAGAACACACTAACTGTGAATTTGTCCTCATGCTCTTCTTTGAGACAATTCGATTTGATGATGAATTTTCTTTTAAATTCATTTATATTGATTTTCATCATTACTCTAATAATCTAGTCAAATTGTGTGTTTTAACAGAAAAGATTTGTATTAGTTTTGGTTTTTTAGAGGTGCTGAATTCGAATATTAGGTTTGCCATTTCCAATAAAATTTTGTGAGGAAACATTTTCAAAAATGCAGAAAAAATGCAAAAATTATAACGTTTTTTTTCAGTTTTCAGAAAATTTTACCCACAAGGATTAGTTTTTAGTTACAATTAAATATTTAAAGAAGAACTGAATTGAAAAAATTTTAGCTCAAAATAAACTACTAAGCCATACGCCTCTTCAAACCTTATCAATTTCTGAGACCTCTGAAATGATTGGGTAGTACTATGTAATAATAGAGCTCAGTGCAATTTGATAATAAACCAGGAACTTTTTCTAATTTTAAAAGTTGCTTTAAATGTTCACAACAATGGCCTAACTGATATCTAACAAGCACTGTTCTCTTGAGCGTTTCCACCTATTTTTTCGTTTTTCTATTATTTCGACGTTGAAACTTAATTACTCGACAATCCCATTTGAAATTCTTCACAATTTTTTTTTTTGAAAAACTTGTTACATAAAACCTTTTAAAATGATGAAAACGATCTGGTGACAGCGAAATTAGTTGAGCCAGTAATGATATAATACGGAAATAACTAAAAATAATGAAAAATTTCCCCCAAAAGCGTGTTCATCATATTTCCGTTATTCGTATTTTTTGAGGAAAACTAAGAACACAGTATTGTTACAATCATTTATTACATAACATAACCTAATTTAATCAAAATCGTTTGAGCCGTTTTCGAGAAAAATCCAATAACTCGAAACCATTATATGGGAGGTATTCGTTTAATCGAGATATTCAAAAACAAAAAAAAACAACCTTGAAAATTATAACAAAGTTATCTGTACCAATTCTTTTGCAAATTCGTCAACCCGTTTGGGCTGTTGCTCTCTGTACAGATGGATGCACAGACGAACAGACGACCAGACTGATGAACGGCATGACGAAAACCACTTTTTTGAACTGCTCCATCATCGTAATGTTGGTTTTGATTAAAAGTTCATTTTTTTTCTAGACGAAACCAATACTTGCTCTATAGAGCAAGTAGAGCCGTTTAAAAAAAAAAAGTTTGAAACAAAAGTTGATATCCAATTTTTAAGAAAATATAAATGCACATCTAAAACCAAAATTTCAAAAAAATACAATAACCCGTATTCGAAAAATTGATTTTTCAAAAAAAAAAAAAATTTTAAACATTTTTTTAAAATCCAATACATTTTTTTTTGAAAATGTTGATATAAAATAATTTTTAAGTTAGAGCTTCCGTATACAAAAAAATCATCAAAATTGGTTCAACGTTACCATTAGCAGAATTTCACTCATTTCATTCATTTCAAAAGTATGGCCCTACCAACAATAGCAGACACAAATATATTAATGAAAATCGTAAGAGCCGTTTTTAAAAAAAGTTAACTTTTCCTTAATGGTTATACGGCAGGTATCGTTAGTTCTGGTCCTAAAAACAAAATTTTAATTTTTTCTCTAGCGACCAAATCTGAAGAAAATCGTTTCAACGGTTTAGGCTCGAGGTATAAACAGACAGACAGACAGACCAGAGAATTGCGATACCCACTTTTTCGCATTCACTATCATCGCAATGAAATGTCTGATCGTAATCTCGGTTTCTCAAGTTTTACAAACTTGCCCTATAGTACCTACATACATAGTATCGCAAGTAAAAACTGCAATATATTGTGTCTTAAAATTTTGATTAAATTTAGGACTCTACTTTTCGCTGTATTTTTGTAAATTTTTATGCACAGTATTGTTTGCATTTTTACCAGTTGACAAGCTTAGACCAAATTTGGTTCAGCTGGTAGTACCTATGATATACGGAAATAACTAAAAACTATCGAAGTTTTTTGAAAAAACTGTGTACACTTTATTTCTGTTATACGGTTATAATAAAACTCTGAAAATCGCAAAGTTTAATCGAAATCGTTAGAGCCGTTCTTGAGACTCAAAAAAGTTACATGGGAGGTAATTATTCTGAACGAAATATTCAAAAACTAAAAACAAACTTTGGAAATTGAAAAAAATATCATCTATAACAAGATTCAGATAAATCTGGCACATCGTTTAAGCTGTTGCTCTGTGTACAGAACAAATGAACACACATTGCAACGCATAGACCAGTGGCTACGGACGGCATGTATGGCGATAACCACTATTTTTGACTTTTTCATCATTGTAATGTTGGTTTTGATTAAGACCTCTGCTGCACTAATTCTTTGTCAAGCTCCTTAATGCGTTATGTTTTTTTAAAAATTAAGAATGTCTAAAATGTTACAATACTTCTATTGGCAAAGTCGAATTCAACAGTTTTTAAAAAGCTCCTTGGACAATTTCCTATTTTAGTTGCCTGTCCTAGATTTATTGATTTCCTGAAATTTTAAAACCTATACACTGAATTTTCTCTAAAATCTAAGTCAATACTGAAAAGTTTAAGTTTTCCACTAGCCAATTACTTATCAAATTCCTCCCAAAATAAACTCAATTAAGTAAGATCCTATGTTAACTTAATCCTCAAAAAATATCATTACATTATGTTCGACTACTTTCTTGAGTCAATTCTGTCTGTCTTATCAAAACACTTTTGTATATTGATCCAATTCCCCCGTTGACAAAAAAAAAAAGAAGAAAGAAATACAATACACTCCCCCGTCCACACTTGAAACCTATTTATTTGGACCCAGCCTAAGAGAGTATACCTATTTATACTTATCTACCTAAATATTGATGTCTCTGATGATGCTCAAACCAAACTTCATCACTCTCTCACTATGCGAAAGGACACACATCAATCAAACAGGAACAAGACGTTCTTTCAGAGGAAAGGCAGCTCCTTTTTGAAGAGAAGAAAAAAAAGGTATTTTATCGATAGATTTACTTTCTTTTATTACAAAAAAAGAAAAGGGTTCGACATTGCCATCACCACAACAAACTCAAAGTGAGAGGGAGATATGGTTCATATGGTTCGGATTGGGTACCTCACATAATAAAGTGGGTACTCATTTTGTGATGCCACTTTTGATATTTTACGAATTGATTCTCCTTGAAGAATCCTTCCCAAACCCTTCACACAGTTCCTGTTCATCCATTTTTGTGATAACATCCATTCTATCCACTCACTCGCTACTGGCCCCATTGTTTGATTGTCATGACAGCCAAGCAAAGAAGCAAGAAGCAAGTTGAGTGTTGAGATTGAGAGTTTCCCGTAAAATTGTTTTTCATTAAAGTTGAAAAGGTTTTTTATTGTACCATGGTGGTCCTGGCTCCTGGTTCTGGTTCTGGTCATGGTTCTATTTTGTTGCTGCTCAACAGGGAAGCTATACAAGGTTTGGGGTTGATAGGGGTGGTTTCGTGTCAGTGTGTCGCATGTGTGGTAATAAAACAAACAAAAAGAAAATAAAAACAACCCTTCCTCATACCATTTATGTAGGAACACACCTTCATACCTAATGTGAGGTACTTATTCACTCTGATTTCACTGAGAGGGAGGCCGAATACGCGTTCTAAATTGACATGAGATATTCCCCAAAAGCATTTAAGTGGGTTTGGGGGTATCCAATACTAGAGCAGGCACAGCAGGTAAAAGATTGACTTTTAAAGATGTGTCCCATACAAACACAAAAGTGGCAAACTCGTCGACTGAAGTGATTTTGTGATGAATGATGGAAAAAAAAAATGACAAATGATGACAGTTAACGGATGATGATTGAAATTTCGAAAATAAAAACGAAATGCTGCGAAAAAAGTGCGAGAGCTAAAACTTTCCCCATTAATTGCGTAACTATATTGAAATCGAAGAATATGCTTTGATGTGCTTTAACTGTAAAGAGGCTTTTGATTTGAAGGAGAAACTCTTCAATCGAACTAGGATATCACACCGGAGGATAAAGTCAATCAAAACACTAATTTGGTCTGATGACAGCACACTCTTGAAGTTTTTAACTTTTAACTTCTATCAAAAGGATTCTCAAATTTATAATATTCTGATCGGATGAACTCTTATTTGAGTGCAGTTGGTATACATCATAGACTGACACTGACATTTTAATTAAAAGTTGAAGTTATTATTTTTTTTTTTTTTTTTTTGCTTTTTTGCATTTTTGCATTTTAGTTTTCTCATTTGGAGTGAAAGGAAATGCTACGTACGTTGTAAATATACACAAAATTGATACTAATGGAAGTGGATTTATAGTGTGGTTGTGTAATTTAAATTGAGTGCTGTATTATAGGGCAGAATATAATGAATTGTGTTGATAGAAGTGAATATTAGAGAAGCGCATATTAATTTTATTGAAATTGACGGAGTTAAATATTACTAATAAATATTTCATTACTGAAAGTTGGTTATGGTTATAATGTTTAATTTGCATTTTCCACAATTTAACATATTTGGCATTATGATGTGCCAAAAATAATGAGTGATTTTATTCTTCCATTAAATGTACAGGAACTTAATTTTTGACATCCAAATATTAGCATTTTTTTTTTGCATAATAAAATTTCCTATATCTTATTTTACAGTGCATCTAAAAAATATTTAAATTATATTTTTCTAACCTTAAGTTTTTTTTACATCATAAACTGTTGACCCACGATATTGTAGTTTATTAAGAATTTATAAATAATAGAAAAATCGCTCCTTAATTTTGCCGAGAAAAATGATTGCAGTTTAGTTTTTTTACAATCCAACTTGTATTGGGGCTTTGGTGGCTGTTAAAACTGCAGTGGACCAATTGTCTGAAAAGTCGAAGATTTGACATTTTTTTTCAATATTGGAATATGTATGCAAATATATAAAAAAGGATACCTTTTCGGTGACAGAAAAGAATTGTGGATTGTAGAATTTATTTGTCCGAGTTGAATATTGCATAATTTTCATTTTTGGTTGCAGAAATCATATTTTCGATTTTCTTGTTTTGCTTTTTTTTTTTAACAATGTTAAACCTATACCTATCAGTTCTGTGATTAAAAGAAAAAGAATCTCATGCTTGGTGTTTCAGAATCTTGTGTTGAAATGCGACTTGTTTATCAATACATACTTTTTGTTTTATATTTGCAAGGTTTGAACCTGGCACAAAATTCTTGTTTTAAAAGAAATCAAGAGTATTTGTCCAAAGATACTTGCACTTGATTTCTATTACCCTGATAATGTTTGTCAAAATGAAGCAATTTATCACTTAAAAACACGTCTATGGCAATTTCCTAAAATTTCTCATGTTATAGCTAAGACCTGAAAAAATCGAATGGAGAATCAGTGTAATTTCCCAAAAGTGCCCTTTTAACTATGATATAATATGCATATGGTCTCTTTTATTCGTGATTCTAATGAACAATGAAATATTTCTGCAATTTCGAAGGGTAAATTAGTACTCGTTGTACAACGCTCTTCCCTTTAAAAAACACCCTATTAACCAAAATACTTCGTTTCTTGGTTTTCATGGCAAATTAAACGGTCATGCCATATTTTATCGATGTACCCTTATTGAAAGGGAGTTTTCTAAAAAATAACCCCTATTGAACTTAAAATAGAAGTTAGGGCTATTTTACCAACGAATAAAAGTTGCATTTCTGATTATGATTTCTATGGATTCAGCATACAAACAAAATCTTGTTTGGACGTTGAAATTATCTCTCAAATACAATTTGTTTACTGGATTAAGCCAAGTTCGCTGCTAAATCTAAATGAAAAATCCTACAAAAATTACACAACGAAATCGTAAACGAAAAATTTCGTTTCGCATTAGCAGCATACCAGGCATAAAATTGGTACAGTGATGCAGTTTTCTTTTCAAAATTGTGGACAAAGCCCAAATGGGAATCTTTGTGGCTTTAAGGATAGAGTTGCTACCAACAATATTCTTCAATGAAAATGCTGTTAAGTATTTTTTCCGTGAGGTTTTGAGCTTCAAATAAGTAAGCCATTTGATTTATTCTAAAAAAATAAATTCTTAGAAACAAATTTTTGAAAAACGATTAAGCGTTGAGCCGTTCAAAAATATATTTCTTTGTATCGTGTGTCCTGAGGTTTAATTCAATAATTGATAGTAATAAAATAGACAAATAAGGAAAATTTAAAGTTTCCAGCCATTTTATAGATTTTATCTTATTACTTCTTAAAAGTCTAGAAAAAGTTACAAGAAGACAACCTACGTGCGAACCATTTGTGTATATAATCTTTTTCTTAACGGCTATAATGAAGGAATGGAGCTACATTCATGTTATTTAATTTTAATTCCGTTAAAAATAGGATTCATAATAAATCGAACTCGAGATAACAACCAGACATGTCATTAGGATAGAGAATTAAAAAAAAATGGGGTTTCGCAATTCTGTCTGTCGGTTTGCGTATACCTTGAGCTACAGCCGAAACCGCTAATGCGATTTTGTTCAAATTATGTGGTTAAGGTTTTTTGGTTACTCCCTAGAGGGGGAAATGAAATTTTTTTAAGACTAAGGTAAAGAACTGCCAGGTTACCATTAAGGAAAAGTGAGTTTTTATCAAAAACGGCTCTAACGATTTTGATAAAGCTTACTTCTGTTTGTGAGGTCATACTTTTAAAAGGAAAGAAATATTTTTAGGAATGTTAAAGTCAGTTTTTTTTAATTTTTGTTGTTCTATTAAATGACGTAACTGTTTTTGATGAAATTTTTTTACAAGAATTAATTTTTCGAAAACGAGTCACAATATTTTTTTGAAATTTTGAAATTGACGTATTTTTTTCAAACATAGTTTGAACATTTTTATATGCACAAAATTATTTTTTTTGGAAAACTGCTCCACAGACTTTAAATTTAAAAACTTTATTATGTGAAGCTTGGACATCCCCATCGACTTTGACCATAAGAGCAAGTACATATGTAAGACCCAGCTGTGCATTTTGTTTTATTTCTTAACTTCACAGCTAAATATCTTACGGATTTAAACAAATTTTTTTTTTTTGTTTATTTTTTAAGGGTTTCATATTTATTCAAATTTTATTGATACGTTAAACAAGCATGAAATAGATTTCATAATTTTCATTTTGTTCTTTTTCAGACTCCTGAGTTAAGACAACACAATAATATGTAAGTTTTTTTCAAATTATTTTTTTTTTTTACTGAATAATTTTTCATGCTTTAAAATTGTCAAAAAAGGGTATTTCTTCATAACTATATTAATAATGTCAATCTAGTTGTTTTTAATGATTTTTTACTATTTTAGGTAATATTTTTGGCAAATTGTTCCACCCGCCTAATGGAGAGGAAATAGATCCTCACTCCTCAACGGTTTTTTTTTTAGTTCTTAGCCCAAGCTATGCCACTCTAGACTTATGAAAAACACCCTGTATTGTATCTATTACACATATTGTTTACTATATAAATACAAAGTTTTTTTTCCCTTCTAATACATTTTTGATTTTAAATCTTATATTAAGAATAGAAAAATTTATAAAAAAAATTATCAAAATCGAAGCTATTTCTTGGGACTTCCGTGCTATGTACCTAAACATTGATTCGACTAGTGTTAAAAATATCAGTTTTTTACTCGCATAGTTCCTAAAATATAACAATCACCAAAATACAGTTTTTGTAGTTCTCCAAAAAAGTTTGCATACTTTGTTTTTTTTTTTTTAAAGTGACCACGATACAAATATAACGGTTTAAAAATGGTCAAAATTGCTAAAATATTGTTGTTTCTGTGACAAACTCCGGTCAATGGGATAAAATCAATTAACAAAGGCAGAACATAGCTTTCCATACATAAAATTTTCTAACAAAACAATCTCGATTTTTTTCTAGCACTTGGAAATTAAAGTAAAATGCACGAACTTGCTCATGTACATAGTTCAAAGCTATTATGTATTAACTTAGCCTGAAAATTTTACGCTTTTGGTTATCTGATGTGTGTACTGTGTAGGTATTGATAGATATGCAAAAAAATAAGCAAAAATAAATATTTTTTTTAAACGTTTTTTTTTTGAAAAATTATTTTTTTTTTTCGATATTGAGTCAATGCTTTTTGTTTTTTTCAATATTTTATTTTTAGGTGTTCATAAATAATAGACATCTTAAAAATGGCATACCAATTTCTTTTTTTGGAAAAATCGTTTGAAAAATTTATTTAAACAAAATACGGATTTTTTTGAAAAAAAAAAATTCTAAAAATGTATGGTTATTGAAGAAATCTTATCATAAAGTTTAATTAAAATCGTTTGAGCCGTTTTTGAGAAAACCCGAATAACTCAAAAATGTTGTATGGGAGGTACCTGTTCTAGATGAGATATTAATAAACAAAAAATGAAAAGTTTCGAAATTACATTAAAATCATCTCTACCAAATTTGAAGACAATCCGTTCACTCGTTTTGGCAGTGGAAATGTGTACAGACGCACAGACGACGCACAGACCGACGCGACGACGGAAGGCATGACGAAAACCACTTTTTTAGTATTCTCCATCATCATAATGTCGGTTTTGCTTAAAACCTCCAAAAATTATTTTTCTCTAATCGACCATAAAAAGATATCGCTTTTCTGAAAAAGTGCAACAAAATTAATCTAAAACTTGTTAATTATTTTAAAAATTATGAGAGAAAATATAATATTTTCAAAATATAATATATTTTGAAAACTTTTATTGCCAGTTTCGATTTGATGAGAATTTCGTTCCGATATTATAAAGTTATAAAAACACTTAAGTAGTTTCGCTAAGGTCTGAATAATTTAAATGTTATATCTTATGTATCTATTTATTTGGTTGCAAAACTGTAAAAAAACATTTTTCGAATTTAGAATTCTCAAGAACTAAGACCTCAGAAATACATAAACTTCGTTGTACACAACAAATAAGTATTATTTTTGTATTTTCGGGATCAATATACTACACTTGAAGTCATTTTGTTTTTTTCAAAAAATTGTAATTTCCCATTTTCCACCAAGTTTCTGTTGTCAAAAATCACTTTAACAAACCATTATGCACTTCATAAAATTTATTTTTTCAATTTACAATTTATTTCGAAAAGTTATTATAACACCGAGGTACCGCTATGTACCTCGCAACACTACGTTGAATTTTTGTCAAGTGCTCTTAGGCTGCTCAAAAATAAAACTACAATGTAAACAAACCATTTACCTGATGGGGAGGAATTTCAACTTGGGGGTGGGGGTATTTTTCTATGATTTCTTTTTCGCTCTTTGAACAAAAATACCGTGCCAGACCATCGTTCAAAATACAAACAAATTTACAAACTTGCAAACACTCATTGACAGTTATAATAGGAGTAGGTACGTGTAGTTGTTGTTTGGTCCCCCTTGTTTCTGCCTGCCTAGAAGGGATTGGTTTATTTTGTTCACCCCTCCAAGTCAATGCTCTGACTAATTACTACGAATTATTAATGTCAGCTCAACATAAAAGCACAACAGCCTTTGGCGTAGAACAAAAATAGAAATGAAAAGCAAAAAAATAAAAACGAAACGAATTCACACGACAAAAAAAGGACTATAGGTTAGGTAGTTTGTTCTGTTCGGGCATGGGTCCAAATCTAAATTGCGTGAGCCAGTGGCATTTGCCGGGATACAAACCAGCACCCGGCATTCTTTTTTTTTTTCTACGACTCCACTCCCAAACCCAAAGTTAGTTATTGAAATTAATCAAGTGATTAGGATATATTTTCCGCTTGATTATTGAGTCCTTGAAACTTTTAGTTTGGCTTTATTTAGTGAGAATATTTTTATATATCACTGGGCCAGTGATTATATCTAACTTTTGTTTATGCTTATGTGCAGTTATTCCGAGTCCAACATGAAATGGTATTAATGAGAGTTGAATTAAAAATCCAATTAGATTATGTAATTAATGTGCCCATTGCCAAGTCAGAGATGAATAGAGAGAGAAAAAGAGACATAAAGAGGAAGGGAGAGGGGACTCTTAAATACTGCGAAGGGAATTCAGGAGGAAAACCAGGTTAAATATATGTGATTTTCGGATTTTGTTCAGGTAGGGGGTGGATTTGAGGTGAAATTGAAGGTGGGAAAATTAGAATTCCTTATAGAATGAACTAAGAATGATGATGATGATGATAATGATGACGTTGCGTAAGATTGAAGCTATATAAACAAAATTGAGTTTGGATTTTTCATGGGTTCGGGCGTGGTGGATGGGTATAGGTATATTAAGGTGGGAACTTGAAAAAGTAATTTATTACAAAGCCTATTAATGTGAAACGAAGACAGTTTATATTATTCTTTATTCAAGTATAGGCCATAGTCATTTGAAGACCATAATATCTTTTGCGTAACTAATTACAAAGTTTTTTGATGTTATTAATTTAATTTGATAAAATAGTATATCCCATGTTCGAATATTCTTTAATTCTCTTATTTATTCAAGGTCATGCTGATAAATTGACTTAGTCGCCATCTCCAGTTTGTCGCTGTTTTTTTTTTTTGGAAACAGATTACATTATTGAAACCGGAGATCATAAGGTCAAGTACGAGGTCACTTTGAATTCAGTAACTTGGAGTGATGATTCAATGGGAGTTAAAAATCTATTCTCGAAAGTTATAAATTACTTGGCAACAATATGTCTAGAAAGAAAAGTTACAAAAATTTTGCTATTCGTGTACCTATTACTGAAGACAAGAAAACAAATCTTGGATTCAGCATTTTATTTTAGACATCAAGAGAGTCTTAGTCTTATAAACGAAATTTAGCATTTTTAATTTCAATACGTAATCGTCAAAGCGATAAATATGGTGGGAAAATTAGTGTTTTTTAAATTAAATTTTCTAACGTTTTAATCTATTTACTCTTCGAATGCTCAAATCTCATGATATTTGTGAATTGTCATACTTATTTCAAAGTGTTCTTTTTTTAAATTGATGTAACATTAAAAATTGAGATTGAATAAATTAGGAGTTGTCTGGTAATTTTAAAACATAAATCTTTTAGTTAAATAGAATTATGTTTTGAGGTAACAAAATTGGAGTTTTCAAAAGAGTCAAACTGAAACCCAATATTATAGCAATGTGGGAAGACTTCAACTTTTTTTATGACAAAATACCTCGAAAATTTGATAATTAATCATCATACCTAATGAATAAAAAAAATAGGTAATATTAGATTTCGAAAAAAAAACTGACAAGAGACGTTCTTCGCTAAAAAAAATCGTAAGCTAAAAGGCCTTTTTTTTGGCCTGAATTCACCGAATACAAATTCGGATATTTTCTTAATTTCTTACTTGCGATATAATTAGTAATTCAGTCAAATTGTGTTGTACTAGGAAAGTTTTTGGGTAATTTTGATTTCTCTCCTACTTAATGTATTCGGGGGTGCCAAATCCGAATCTGGTGTTTGTCAACAAAATTTCGTGACAAAAATGGTCAACAATTTAAAAAACGCCAAAATTTTCAACGATTTAGCAGTTTTTTAAAAATTTTAGCCTGATGGATTAGTTTTTGGTAACTACTTTTTACATACTTCTAAATATCCAGGAGGTCTCTAAATATCTTAAGGGTCTTGTTAAACTTTGAAGAGGTGTATTTTAGAAACTATAATGGCTACGTTAACAATTTTATGTTAAAATTTTTCGAAATCTGCAGAATCGTTGAAAATTTCATGTTTTTTTTTGCATTTTTGACCATGTTGGGTCATGAAATTTTTGTTGGAAAACATCAGATTCGGAGTCAGCACCCCCAAAAACATAAAGTATGATGGAAAACAAAACTAACCCAAAACTTTCCTTCTAGTATGATCACAAATTTACTGTTTTAATATAGGTACTTAGTGCAAGTTTAGGATTCGTAAAAAAAATTTTACTCGATATAACAATCAAACATGACATTACACATACGTGGATCCGGCAATTCTTTCTGTCTGTCTGACTGTCTCTATCTTAAGCTGCAGCCTCAGTCATTGAAGCGATTGTTTTCAAACTTGGCAGTGATATGTTTTTGGCGATTCCCAAGAGGGTAAAATGATTTTTTCTTAATTTTTTAATGAAAATTATTGCAAACTACAGTTTTTATTAGGTCACATGTACGAAAAAAGTTTCGTGGTTTTTGTTCATGGCCAGTGAAGTCTGAGTCACTCAACTTGTTTGTACGTTTGTCTGTTTCTGATTTGGTTTGAATTTAAGAAAAACTCTTTTGTTTTCGAAAATGGGTTAATGGATTTTTTTTAATTAAATTTTTAGATGTTTTAAACGGCTCCAATCATTTTTAATTTTTTTTTTTTCTAAAAATGCATATTTATAGAAGAACTGAGGGCCTTATTGCGAGTGTCTATTCAAAGTAGAATTAAAGTCGAATACAAATACTTTTCTATTTCATTTTTTTTTTTTCAAAATCGTTTATTATTTCTCATTTCAAACAAATTTTCGATTCGACTTTCGTCGAAATATACTCTTTCTATTTTATTTCATAATATCAATTTGAAGTTCAATAGAAATGGAAGAAATCTACTACTCTTTTTGCGAATAGACACTCGAATAGACATGGCATATACTAAACATACTTCGATTAGAGCTCAAAACTATTTCTGAAGTTGTTTTTGTCGATTAAAATAACTAATTTCATGTTTAGGTTTTAACATTCGAGGCTTCTTAAGCTACATATAAGAGCAAGTCTGTATGAACCACTAGTGCAAGCTGTTCTTCTAATTTAGGGGCCAGTTATAACGATCAGGAAAATCCATCTTGAAATTTTATTTAACATTTTTAAATTATTTTCTTTAGTTTTTAAACACAAATACAACAATAATCGATTACATACATATAATGACTGAAATAATTTTTTTTTTAATTTTCTTTTTGTCGCTTACAATAAAATGGCGGGAAAGGCTCGATATTGACTTGACTTTTAATCTAAATGTTTTGACTTAAACAGATTGATTGCCCCTTTTACTTGCATTTGCCTTAGTAAAGGTCTTTCTCAACGAAACTTTGATTATTATTTACTAAATTTAAACTATTGTGATTTGTTTTACTTTAAACAAAATGTTAACAAATGTATCTTTCAATTAATGAGACAGTAAGGCTGTTTCTGGCATTTCAGTATATTGAATTTTAAAACTAAGGCAGTTCCTCACCCGTATAAAATTAGCATGACAACTTTTGATAAGGTAATTTTTTTTGGCTCAGTAATTGCCGTATAATTGCCGCATTTATGCCGTGAAGTCAAAAAAATTGCCGCGTTCTTAGTTTGGTCAAAATTTGATCGGAAGTGTTTGTCATGCTAACTTTATATAAAGTTAGCATGAAACTTTTTAATTTTTGGTCAAATAAAATTTTTTTTCAAAAGTTGTCATGCTAAGTTTATACTGGTCAGTTCCGAATGATGATAGATAATTTTTTTCTAATGCATATTAACTTGATGTTAAAAAATAATCCGTAGAAAGTCGTTCACTTTTTTTCATTTTTCCGCTGAACAGCTTAATTAATAAATTTTAATATTTTGGAATTAAAATCAAATAAAAATCATTGTCAGTGTATTTTTTTAAGTAAGTAATTTGCCAACTTTTCAAATAATTATGATGAAATAAATAAATGAATTTTTTTTTAAACAACATTCTATTTTCCGCGAACTTAAATTTACTTTTTAGTTAAATTCTCGAATCAAAAAAATTTTTTTTCAAATAATATAAACCATTCTAATTAAAATTTTAGAATGTCGTATTTCATTTTTGAAAATTAAAAAATATTTAATAATATTCAAATAATATACTATTTATAGTAATATAACAATAGGAGATAGCTAAATTATGACAAAACACACATTACGTAAATATTTTTATAAATTTTAATAAAAGGGAATTCCTTGAAGCACATTACACTCTGTCAGAGTTATGCAAATGAATCTAATATCCTTTATCGAATAAAGGATATTAAATTCAAAAAAAAAAATTATACTATTTGACCTCGAAGCGCTATAACATAAAAACATAATACCGTTGTCCTGACCACAGTTACAATAATTTTATATAAAATAACATAAATTGAAAGTGATAATATGCAACACCGATTGGGTAATTTGAAAATTCAATTCCACACAAAAATAAGCATCATAAAATTCACAAACTGTTTATTGTAATTTTTTTTTTTCACAAAAATAACATAATTCTACAACAATTGTTGGTATTATATTTTTCCACAAAATACACAAAAAAAAAAAAAAT
Organism: Meliscaeva auricollis; assembly: GCA_948107695.1. Taxonomy (NCBI): domain Eukaryota; kingdom Metazoa; phylum Arthropoda; class Insecta; order Diptera; family Syrphidae; genus Meliscaeva; species Meliscaeva auricollis. The sequence continues at coordinate 77,519,572 of OX403616.1, read as the reverse complement.
AAATTACATTTTTGTGTCAACAAAAATTTTAATAAAATCTTTTTTGCGGTTTCGATTTAAATTTCATTTACAACGCAATGAAAATCATCAACCATCTCCTTCCACCCAAAAAAGCTCTCACATACAAAATTGCATATTATTCTACTTTTTAACAGTCGCCACAAAATATTTGCATTTCATTACTTTGCTTTGCCATCATCATCATTATGATTAAAATTACACAAATACTAACAAGGCGGGGAAAAAAAATGTTATAATTGCATTTCGCAAAGTAACCTCCCCAAAGAGCACCATTGCACCACCACCGCCGTAACCAACCTTCACCTTGCACCCAAAACCGCAAAATGCATTATGGGAAATTATAATTGCACTCGAAGGAGTGAAAAGAAATGGCTGCATTAATTATTATATTTTCATTCACCCCTCGTGTGAGTGTCGCACCATGTAAATTAAAAAAAGAAAAAAGTTTTTTTTTGTTCATAAATTTGTGTTTTTGTATAGCAGGATAATAATAGTAATAATAATAACAAATTGAAGTCCTTTTGTTTGAAATAATTGTCTTCAACAAAACACATATGTGATTGTGTTGGATAACAACTTACTGAAGATCTTGAACTTGCATTTGAAATTTTTGTAAGTTATGTCAATTGCATTCAGGATTCTAAAGAAAACTGGGAGATCCTTTGTAGGACATTTTTTTAGAATGTCATGCTGGACCTTTTGAGAAATAATAAATAAAATATCTTTACCATGTGTATTCTTTTGCAATTTATTGTGTATATTTCAAAGAAAAATGTTTAGATTCTGTCCATTTTAATTCAATACAATATCAGTTCGAGTGAATTTTATTTCTTATTTCATCTCTCTGTTCTTATAAATTCAACTTGTAAGTTGTAAAAGGTAAAATCTACGTAGGTTGTAAGATCCTCAGCGATTCTGATTTTTGGTGCTGTGTAGAAGATAATGGTAGTGTAGATTTTGGACTTTTACGGTTCGATATAAGGTCGCACACTCCGCATTGAAACGTTTAAACAACAAACGACAATCTATATTGTCAAAACAAGGAGCTCTTTGAAAGGTAATGGAGCGTAAAAAAAAACTAATAGTCTGCTGTCTCGCAATGCAATGGATGTGTAGCTTTAAGATAAATTCAAAACCCGCCGGAGTAATCCCTTTTAGCCATGCGACGCGTCAAGGTCTATATTGAAGACTTTTCTAAGCCGTTGAGTTTGGCAAGAGCAGGTCATCCACCGACAGGGATCATGAACGGCTGTCTCTATTTACTTGCGATATAGGTACTACAGAGCAAGTTAAAAGCAAAATCGAACGTGAGATATCAATCCGACATGATATTACGATGATAGAGAAAGCGAAAAAAGCGGGTTGCACATTTCTGTCTGTTAGTCTGTCAGTCTGTCCGTCTGTCTGTTTCTATCTTTCCTAAAGTACCAAAGCGATTTTCTTCAAACTTGGTAGGTATGAGTTTTCAGTGATAACCCTTGAGGGAAAGTTGTAGTTTTTTAGGGCTAAAAGTAACGGTACCTGCTATACATCTAATATGGACAAAATTATATTTCTCAAGAACGGCTCTAAGGCTTTTAATTATAATTTTTGTGTGTACTTTTTAAATAAAAAAACATTTTTTTCTTCGGTTAACAACGGTACCTACCTCCCATAGATTTAATTTTTTCTGATATGCTTGTAAGAGACTCCACGGATTTCAATGAAATTTCATATCAAAATTTTCAAATTAATTTTTCTCGATTTTTAAAAAAAGTTTCAAAATTTTGTTTTGAAAAATCAATTTTTCGAAAAAGTGTTTGTGATTTTTTTTTAAACTTCTACTCTACCTGAGAGTGTCATGATTCCTCCCGTACTCGAGGAATTTGCGCTCGTTTAGTAGCAAAAGTTCTGAATAATCTTGACATACAGAAATCCGCTGGTCCGGATAGTATCCCCGCTAGTGTTATAAAGAGGTGTTCTTTCACCCTGGCAAAACCACTACTAAGCTTTTCCATCTATCCTACTCTACTGGTCTCTTCCCGAGTGGATGGAAAACTTCTTTTGTCCAGCCAGTACCTGAGGCGAATCTTCTTCACCGTCCAACTATTGTCCGATTGCACTTTCCAACGTAATTGAAACGTTGATCGATTGTGTCAGCTAAAGAAATATCTCGAGTAATGAAAGCTTTTTAATGACCGGCAGTACGGTTTTCGTAGCAATAGGTTCACTTGTGATGTGATGGTATATCTCATCGAACAGTAAAACAAATCTTTACACCACTTTGGAGAAAGTAAGATTATTGCACTTGATATAGTTTTGCATCAAGCTCTCTTATCGAATCTCTTATCTATTCGGTTTCAATGATCTTCTTCTTCGCTGGATTAGAAGCTATCTTTTGAAGCGTTAAATACCAGTCGTATTAGACGCATTAAAGTATGACGTTTAAAATAAATGCTGGTGTACCCCAGGGCTCCATTCTGTCTCCGACTTTATTCCTCATTTTTAGTAATGATCTACTGTCTGAAACTTCTAATCCACTCAATTGCTTCGCCGATGATAGTACCTTCAGCTTTTCATATTCGTTTGTGGACTCACACCCATGTTTTTCGAATTTGGAATTTCAACTGCAAAATATGATATAAGCTCATTAAATTTGGATCTTGATAGCATTGTCATTGGGGAATTAAAAACCGCATAGAATTGAATGCTTTAAAAACTCAATGCTCTTTACGATCATTAAAACGAAACCTACCACTATGCCACTGTCCATAAGTGGTACTTGCATCGAGGAAACTAATCAGCTTTCCATACTCGGTATATGCGTTACAGACCACCTCCTGTTGAACGAACACATATTCGACGTCGCCAAAAACGCTGCGAAATACTCGATTATAATTCTCACATCAGGGCAGGTGCTCCAAAAACCCACTTGAGCTACCTGGACAGCATTCCAAATAGAGCTTTTAAAATTATAGGTTATATATCTCTAGCAGAAACTATTGCGTCTCTCGTTTTTCTATAGCTGTTTCTACAAACAGTGTTCAGATGAAATTGCTATTTGTATTCCTCCCCTAAACCCTAGTGCTCAACTTCGGACTTTCCATAAAGTATAGAGATTCTTTAGTCGTACAACACGAATGTGGAAAGTATTACCTGGCTCTGTTTGTCCTTACCATTTCAATATCCAGGGGCTTAAAACTAATGTACATCGGTATCTCCTATTAAATCCGTTCCTATTTTTATAAAGTTCACACTCTGTTAAGGGTAGTCAAATCACTTGGGTGCGCTTACATTATAAATTAATAAAAAAAAAAAAAACAATACAGTTTCTTAAATAGTAATTGTATCAAAAAAATTGTTACTACTACAAAAGATCGCCCGTATAAGCCCGCGGTAACACACACAGGTTGTTGTTATTTCATTCAAACCTCTAAGGTGTTTTAGTTTTTGTGGCAAATAAAATCGAACTGATAAAGTTCGGTTTTGCTTTGGTAAACACCTAGTCCACAACACCTGGCCCAGTTACTAATTTTCCTCAAAGCTGCTTCCGTAATTTCACTGATCAAGAGCACCTACAAACGTTTCTGACACCAATATTACCAGGCATTATGTCTAGAAGCTATAGTAGTGGTAATAGAACACCACCCTGTGTTGTTCCTCTTCTCAAAAATTTGGTCTTATTTTAACTGAATTACGTTGCTATAATCCTTCCATCATTTACTATGGATCCACTCTCTGATGTATCCCTCTACTTCAGAGTCAACTAGCAAATTCTAAAATTTATACAGTTAGGACGTGGTTGAAAACACCTTCTACGCTTAAGAAAGTAGCAAGAGTATATTTTTTTAAGTTGATTGCATTCTCGATTGTTTGCTTCTCAATATTCACTTTTCCATGCATTGTCAGTAGCTGTCGATCTTTTACTTTTTCGTTGTTTTGAGATATAAAAACCTTTTCCTACAATTTCAATCAGTCGTAAGTCTCTGTTTACCTGATGCATAAGTATTTATACTAAACTGAAAGATACGTTAGTTTCCTGAAAACATTTTTTTGTTATAAATACCAAAATAAATCTCATGGTTCTTTGAATAGCAATTATATTTTCATTCTCTTAAGCTTAAGCATATACAGTATATATCCTGTTTGAGGCCTTAAATAGATCCTTTTAATAAGCTTCAACATAAAATTTAGTGTTAATATCATTAAGCATTATTGAAATCATCAAATCTTTAGCACTCTTTAATAATAAACCAATAAACAAACTAAAAGAGTAATAAACCCAAAGCCCCCCTGGTAGCCGGTAGCCCATATATACTTAAGTTCAGTAGGTATCCATCCACATAAACCAATTTAGTCTTAATTCTGTCACCGAAATTAATTCCCTAAGCCGATTTCAAAAAAAGAAAGAAAAAAAATGAATTTTCTTATTTTCGCAATAAACCGTTATTTTCTTTTGCCTTCCTTTCTCCCTCCATCCCTTCTTCTTCGATAGCTTCTTTTCTCAATCTTTATTTTGCCAGCCACATCTTCCTATAGATTCCACAAAGAAAGTGAATCCTTAGACTTAGTGAGAGAAAGAAAATGATGAACAGAAATAAAAATCCTCCCTCCTCAACCAAAGGTCTCCTTCAACTAATTGGTTCTTTTTTCATAAATTCTTGTTTTTCATTACCATGCCCAAGCGATACTTGGGCAAATCTTCTCTCTCAAAAAAAAAAAAGGAATACCAGGCAAGAAGGAAACAACAACAAAAAATTAGGTTGGTTTATGTATAAAAAAGGGATTTAACGTCACTAATCTTTTGGGGCATTCAATAAAGTATACAGCATTATATGTAACAAACCGGGAAGGAATAGCCAATGTCCTTTAAGTACACGCTGGGATGAGTAAGGGTATTTCTTTTTTTTCGTTTATTGGTCTAAACTCTCTAAATGTTGGTTATTTCCAATTGTGGCTCATCACAGTTGTTGGCATGAAGAAACACTGAACGTCCCTTGAACTGGCAGCCACAACGTTGCCATTGGAAATTTCAAATCTATATTAAGAACAAGATATTTTTCTATCCCTTCTTCCATTTTTATGTTCTTGAATCCTTACCAAAAAAACTCACTAAATACAGAAAAAAAAAAAATAAGGATTATTACCAGCATTGGTTTTTTTTTTCTTACATTGAAAAAAAAAAAGAGTCAACATGTTTTTTTTTTCTACAATTTACCTTCCTGCATCATTTTTCCCTTAACAAGTTCTTTGAGATTCCGGTAAGACTCTCATAAACTTGGAGTTAAATCGTTTTTTCCTAGAAAATATCGAAAGCAAAATAAAAAAAAAAATAAAACAAATTCCTGAGAGAAAGGAGAGCAAAACCAACAAAAAGGATTCAAATCGAATTTCCAAAGAAAAAAAAAAAAAAACATAAGGATTAAGGCAACTGAGGCAGGACAAACAAAAATACCTAAGCGAAAGGGTTTTGAGAGGTGAAAATGAAAAGGATCAAGCTCAATAGATATTTTGAAGAAAGGAAGCATTGATGTGTGAATTTGTGTAGGTAGACGAAAAAAAAAATATAAATGACCTGATGAAAAACATATACCAGCATCATATAATGTTGGACTGGGACTATTAGTATTCAGGGTGTCCTTGAACAGTTCTTGTTTGTTCTTTTACCCCCCCCCCCCCCACCTAACAAAAAAAAAACACCTTAAAGCTTCAAGAATTACTTGGTGTCAGTCGTTGCCGTTCGTCGACCTTGGAAAGAAACTAGTTTTTGCAGGATAGCCTTCTTACGTGGTTTTTTGAAGCGTTCGAAGGTTTGTATGTTTAGGGAACCAGGTCCCGCATAATTTCTATAGGATTTAAGTCTAGTCACAGTTACGTGACTAAATGTAATATTATGTGTCCAAGGTTTGGGAAAATGGTTTTAACCTGATTAAGTGAAAATATATATTTTGAATAAGAGAACATGGTTTTTATTATTGAATTATAAAAACTTGGGTTTTGATAAATAAATATTTTTAAACGTTATGAACAAATTTTTGTTTCTTGTTTGCTGCGAAGGTTCTTTTGTCATTTTCTTAAACAGCACATCAGAACGTAAGAATTCAATGTGTGTTCAAAGTTTTTTGGGGGCTACATCACCATTTTGCCAAGTTAAGAAAGCAGCAGCAAGATCTCTGCAATTCTGACTTCCTACGTAATTAGAAAACCAATAAGTTTGGAAGACCATACTTTAAAAGTACGACAAAATAATAAAAGAAGGTTCAAGTTCAATACAAATTTGGACAAAATTTAAGAATCGGAATCGGAAAATATTAGTTCGCCGAAGAAATGTTTCTTGAGGTGTTCCTTTCATGTTGTCAATTGGCTTAAAATTTTATTGCTTCGTCGTTGATTGCTGGAATAACATCCTCTTTTAGAATTTCAGTAGGCTTGTTCACATGAGTTCTTATTTTTATCAAAGGGTTCAGCAAACGATATACCAACTTAGTGCTCCTTAGATAAGAACATTTCTTGAGTGCTTGGGTTGTATCTAAAGAGCTCTTCGAAGTTGATCCGTAGAAATTCACAAAGCTGTTCGAGTTTTGCTGCATATTTTGGATTTGAATAAACTCATCCAAATCGGAACTATTGTGCCTTAGACGAAATGGAGGAAGATGCAATTGTTCGGTTAGATAAACTGACACTTACAAATGAAATTTGACTGTCAGCGAAACGTAACACCATTTGCATTGGAATACTGCAAACTTCATTCATAGCCAGAAAATATTTTGAGGTTTCGTTGTAGTGGTCTCGATCTTACATCATAATTTTGATACAAAATTGTAATTTTAATCTTTATACATCCCAAAACAGGCGTTCCCGGAATGAGGCTTAGTTGCCACTTTAATTTAATTTTTTCATGCAAAAAATTATATATAGAACGATTCCGGAAAGTCCATTGGTAGCGCCATCTGAACTTTAAAATAATTAAAAATTTTATATTTTGTCACTGTGACTACATTGAGACATATTTCTTCGAACAACTTTTATTTTAATAGAAATTATGATTCTTCTCAGTGGTTTTTAAGGCACTTGAGATTTATTCTTTAAAAAAATGTCACCTTAGTAATGCTAAGAATGCGTGTAGCTAAATTAAATTGTCTTTAGTGATTTTTTTTGGGACTAGAATTTCATGTTTTGAGTTATGGAAGCGTTCCAGGAATGAATTTTTCAGGTAAATTAGATCAAATAAAACAAAAACTAACTCTCTTTAAATCAGAGTTAATAACTCGGAGATTCATATCTCAATTATTTTAAACGGTACGTCAGAAGTGAGTTTGAATTTAATGTAGTTTTGGCCCATATATGTTTCTACACGCATAGAAAGATTCATGGAGGCCTCAATCAACCTTGAAAATTTCATCAAGGAACGATAAATTAGAAGAAATGTAACAAAAACACAATTGGTTGTATATTAATAGATTGTGCACTTTTTTCCTTGATATTCTAAAATAAATTTTAATAATCGACTTCCATTCTAATGCTGATTAAAAGTAGGTTTTAAAAGTTTGAAAATTTGCGCAGTCTCCAGTAGAAAATCTGAAAAAAAAACACTAAAATCTTTAGCAATTTGTAGACACATCTGGCCTAGTCCTGCAATGTATTTTTTTGTAGAATTTTTAAAAATTAAATTAAAACACATTTCTAAACTTTCAAATTTCAAGGGAAAAATATAAAAACAGTTGATTGAAACAATTTGTTCTTTTTTTTTACATTCCATAACTAAAATAGTACTTCCTACATATGTACCTACATTATTTTCCACATACATAGGTACGTAATATAAAAAATGACTTTCAAAGGGTAAAATTGTAACCTTCAAACATCCAGTGAAAGATATTTATGTACTAACCTACACATTACTTCTTGTAAATACATTTAACTTGAATTTTCAGAGTGGACCACAATTTCCTTCTGTAAAAATGCATTTCCTCTGTCATTTGTCATTTTTCCCATGTGAGTTATAAATGTAAGTATACGAGTAGGAATACAAGAGATGGTGTTTTATTTTTTGGAAAATGAAAAATAAAGAAAAAGTTCCATCTGCGTTTACCGCAGGGCACAGCAGGTGCACCTCTATGTATAATGGTATCCGATGAATGAATTATTCTTATTTTTTTTTTTTTTTTGGTTGGCATGATACAAAAAAATAAAAACATTTCAATTTATATTACGGAAGCGTTTTGTGAATAAATGAAAGTGTGTGACTGAGGCGCATGTTTCTACCAGGGATACTCTCATGGTTGAAGGATATTTTTAATACGAGCTTGTGTATTATGAATTGAAATTTTACTGTTTAATTTAAAACAAAATCTTTGGTTACAAAAACCGGATATTTTAATAAAATTTTCCGTCAAATTTTCTATTGAAAATTTCCTAAAACCCTGAATTGGTTTGAGCACCCATTTAAGCAAATGATTTTTTTCGGAAATTCAGAAATACAAAAACCACTTCATTAGCTTTTAGAATCGTAAACTTTTTATGATTTTTCGATTTAATTCACAAACTTGTTTTATAAGATTTTTTTATTCAAACGTTTAATTGTTAAAATGCAATACCTAAGTCCTCTTTTTTTTGATAAATATTTTCAAATCTTTTCTTAAAATAATCATCAAAAGTTCTTATTTTATTTTTAGATTATTAAAAAATGTTTCCCTAGTTTTTTTTTTTCGTTTTCTTATAAAATCAACGTTTTTCTAGTTAATTCAAAAGCACCTCAAACTAACCTTAAAACATAAAGCATGAAATCGAAACAAAAAAAAGGACATAATCATAAATGTTCTATGGCATAAGAAACTCCTACAACTTTTTTTTTCCCAAGTCCTTGAGGTGTAATATTCCTTTTGCTGTGGTTTCCTCGACCACAATGATTCCCGCAAGGATTTGAATTAAGTAGTCCCCCAAATGACTTAAAAAAACCACAACGTCTGCGGTAAAGCATTATATACCTACAAGCTACAACCTATAATGGCAAAAACTTTCTACCTATACGTTCCTTCTACATTTTAGAACTTCTAGTTGGGCTTTAATCAAGGTAATGGAATAAGATGAGGATAACAAAAAAAAAAGTTGAAACATGTAAAAGATTATTTTCAATTTAAAATGACATATAGTCTCGAATCTTGAGTTAAATGTAGATCCGATTAATTTTGTATATTTTTTTTTCAAATCCTTTATCCTAGATTTTTTTATATATATTTTTCTTCTAGTTGAAGAAATTCATTGCAATTGGATTAAATAATCTTTTAATCCGGATTAAATTTTTTGTAATCATTTACCATGACCACCTCTCGGCCAAAATGCAAGCTAAAGAAGCTACACTCTAATTAACATATAGAAAAGAAGTCAGTTTGGAACTTCTTTTTTTTACTAGCCGTCCCCAGTTTTAATAATAAATGACGAAGAAAAATATAATTTTGTATCATGATAACCAGGGAAAGAGAGAGAGAAGTAGATCAGAGATGATGATAATATATAGAGCCTCTATGTATCTACCTGATGGTTTCTTTAGGGATTTCACATCATTTATTATTCAGCCAGATTCATACAAAATAAATGAAACCAAAAGACCAAATCATCATGGAAACGACTACGCCTGAGAAAAATGTACGTGCCATTTTTTTTTGTTATACTAATGGTTGTTAGAATTTTGAAGTAATGGAGGTCTGTACTTTTTGGCATACCCGCACTAATAATTTTGTTTGTACCTAATCAACTTTTAAGGTTTTTTTTTTTTTGAGAACCTTTTTGTGAGGTGACATTCTGGTGTCAAGATGTCAATTTTAAAAATAAATTGCAAATTTAAAGAGGTGACAGGCTCAAAAAAAAAAAAAAAAATAATGTCATGGTTGGAAGGCGTTTTGTTTTGTGATTTTCATTTATCATGGCATGTTTTTTTTTTTTTTAACTTTTGGAAGAAAAATGGAGCGTACTTGCTCGTAAAATGAGATTTCTTTTAACTTTTCAACAGTTACCTGCAACTGCATGCATATCAAAATATAAACGAAAAAATATAAAAAATATTGTAAAAATATCTTAGCATGCAGTAGGAGGAAAATCGACGTGAAGCTATCTGATTACGGTGTTCCACAGTCACCGCCGCCCGCAGACAAAAACCATAGGTTCCTGAGGTCATTCTAAGTCGAAAAACTTATGAGGCAATTTTGTCGTTTTCGAGTTAGAAGGGATTTTGTGATTTTCCTTTTCTTCCGATTTGTAAGCTTTTTCAAAAATTTATAAATGTTTTATTTTGGCACACAATTTTTTTTTGGTGCAAAAGTTTTCCACAATTTGTGGATTAAAAAAATAAATTTTAATTGTTTTTTAAAGTGTTTTCTCACTGTGATATCATTTTATTAAAAAAAAAAAACACGTTCATAAGTAGCAGTTTTCTAAGCATATTATGAAAGCCTCGTTTATTTTGTTAAAACAACATTGATTTTAATAAATAAAAAACAACAAAATTTTCAATCAACGTTAAAAAAAAAACGAAGTTAAGTTGGAAAAAAATGATATTTTAAATAAAAAATTAACAACAATGAATAAAATATGCTTTTCAGCAAATGTGGGTAAGAAAAAGATCCAACAGAAATAGTTTTTATTCAATAATATCAATTTTTTATTTCACTTTTTTTTTACTTTTTTAAAAAATTTGGCCTTTTTTATTCATTAATTTGAAAATTGTAGAAAAATGTTTTTATTAACATTTAAAAAAAAAATATTGATCAACATCTAAAAATAATTTTTCAATATATGTATTTGTTTTCAGAAAATGATTTTTCAATATTGTTCGAAAGGCTTTCGTTTTAAAAAATGTTTCATTAAAATGGTTTTTCTGATTTATGAGAAAGTCCAAAAAATAATATAAAGGATTCAAAGCAAACAATTTTTTTTGCATGAATCTTATTTAAAAAGATGTTTCATGTACAATATTTTTTTTTTTTTTATCGAAACCATTAGTTGCAAGACGTTTAAAACAGTTATTTTAAAAATGGTTAAATGTTGCATTTAATTGCTGGTTGTTTATTTGAAGGATATTAACGGTTTATGCAAAAAATTGGTTGTAGTTCAACGGCTCTTACGATTTCAATGATGAAAATTAATTGCATTTTCTTAGTAAACTATTAGTAGGTTATTGTATTACAAGTAAAATCATACATTTTTACATAAAAAATTGACCAATTTCACTTAAAACAATTAGGATCTTATCGTTTTGGGTTATAAGCCCAAAGTATATCTTTCTATGAAAACTGTAATTTCTTAAAAATTAATAGGTTCCAAAGGTATCTACAAAAACTATGAAATACGTTGGTAATCCCAAACTTTTCCGTACTATTGCAAGAATTTTTTTTTTTATCAAAAAGTGTAATTGATTTATGAGAACTAATAAGTATTCCGATACTTATAAATACATCAACTTTTTTTTGAAAATCATAAGGTACCATTTGAAAAAAAACGTTGAGATAACAATCAAACATGACATTACGATGAAAGAGAATGAGAAAAAAGTGGGTCCGACAATTCTGTCTGTCTGTCTGTCTGTCCGTATACATCAGAGACCACAGCCTAAACGGATGGGTTGATTTACTTCAAGATTATTATGCAGCGTATTTTGGAGAATATCGCCAGAACATTTTTGAATTATCTTTGTTGGACTTGTCATGTGTACCGGTTTTAGAAATTTGAGAAAAACTCATTTTTCTCAAAAACGGTTAATTTGATTTTGATTAAAAAAATCATGGTTATTTTTTTGGATAAGGTCTATCTTTTATTAAAAACCATTTTCTTCAAAAACCGTTGTTTACGGTACCTGCCATAGAACCGTTTTTTTCAATTCTGATTTTCTGCTTCATGGCTCAATCAATTTCAAGCAATTATTTCACATAAATGCTTTTTAGTTGCCGTAATAATATTTGGTAAACAAAATCGAAAATTATTTTGATTTAAAAAAAAATTTGATATTTTTTTTTTTTGAAAAATCAGTTTTTCGAAAACTATTCAATATTTTTTTTCAAAACTTAGTTTTTAGATGTTGATAAATAATATCTTAAAAATGGCGTACCAATTTTTTTTTCATAAAAGTCCTTGCAAAATCTTATATAAAAAAAACTGTTTTTTTAAGAAAACGGCTCTAACGATTTTCAAAAATTTTTTTCTAAAAATGTATCATAATAGAAAAAATTAAATTTCATACTTCGTTTTGAGGTTAAATTCATTTAAGAAGCTGTTTAAGTCTTTTGAAAATCGAATTGTATGCTTTTTTAATTTTTTTTTCGAAAACTGCATTTACAAATTTGTAATTAAAATGGCTTAGTATGTATAGTAACTTTATCTATAAGAGCAAGTACGTGCGATCTAGTCGTGTAATTTATTTTTTTTGATTTTAAGTAGATTTAGAAATTTAAGTCCTTGGCCTTTAACAACGAAATTTGAATTGCGGACTATTTTTGCGTATAATCAACTTGTTTAAAAGTTACGAATATTAAAAAAAAAAAAAAAATTAACCAAAATATCTACATTTTCCACAGACTATTTATTGTTGTTTTTGACAGAACGGTCGATCTCGATACCGGAAAAAGATGCTAATACAAGAAGTAGTATAGAATTTTGCAACTGAAAATTATTGTTTTTTTGCAATTAATCTTTCTTAAATAAAAAAAAAAATATTATATAAAATTTATTTCTAATAAGAAAATATTAACATAAACGAAGACGAAGACGTTAATAAATAAACGTTATTATGTCATCCCTTTTATTCCTATAAAGTAAAGGTAACATTTATGTTTTTCCCTAAAAAAAATGTTTAACTTATTATTTTAATTTTTGACATAAGGATCAACCTCATACTACAATCCCCACCTGCTACACAAAACATCTTGTGGATGAGGTTAAATCCTTGTTAATCCAAATCTGCCAAAAACAAACAAAAAAAAAAAACAAAAAGAACAACATTTGTGATCCTTTTCTGTTTATGTAGCCATATGTTGACAGATCCTTTTCTAATTAGTTTCAAACTCAATAATATAATAAATGATATACAAAACTAGACAAAAGAATGACACAGAAAAGGAGAGAAGGAGAGAAGGAGAAAAACCAATATTCCATAGAAATTGTCACGAGAAAGTTTTAATTAATTCCGTCTATCCATTAATTTTTCATCCTTATTCAGCCTAAAAGATACATTCATAGAATGAAGAAACTGTACATCCTTCTTGTTCTTAAAAGCCAAGTCAATACAAATCACAAGACAAACGATGATGATGTAGCATGATGATGTATATACATAGTACCTAAGTGTAGAGTATTATATATACAAACTAATATAAAAACAATTTTAACCACCTCTTGAAAGTCTATTTTTATCCTCTGCTTATGTCTTTGAGATGTGGTATTTGGGTTTTAATTTATTTTTGAATTGAATAAGAACTATGATGCCGAAAAGGAAGAGGTATCCTGGGTAAACCACATAATACTCTTTAAAAGCACAGTAATAGTTTTCTCATATTAAAACCACAATAACCCAAATACACACACAAATACTCACACATGGTATTTCTGTGTGTGTTGCATAATAATATAATTCTAACCATAATATCTCGTTCTTCTTGTTGTTGCTTTTTTTTTTAATTAATTTTCATTCTAAAAAGTCACTTAACAGTAAGTGTGGTCTACACTCTCTAAAGAAACATCCTTAGAACCAGTTTCCCATAAGGGATGAATAGAATAGAAAAGGATACGATATTGATTGTACCATATTTCATAATATTCAAACCACTAAATGGTTTAAATTTTACAATTTATTGTAAAATAAAAATAACATATACATAAATTTTAATTTTCTCACGAATTTAATCCTTTGACAACTTCGATGGTGGACTATTATTGTGAGTCCTTAATATAGAAACAAAATAAAATTATGGCAATTTTTCAATTGGCAAAATTTATACCATATTTAATCCCATTTGACTAATGTAAATTAATTATTTATTAAATTCAACGATGCGCATTGTAAGAGTGTAGGTGTGTGTGTGTGTATACTGTGTATATGTGCATATAATTATGTAAGACAACATTTGAAAAACAGAGAATGTAGCAACAGAAGGCACCTCTTCTTTTACTTCAGGGTTTGTTTAATGATTAAATAATCCCTGAGCAGAGTCAATTGCAAAAGGTGTGTGTGTTTAGTGGAGAAGATCCTTCTTCATTTAAATTGCTTAGAAAGTTAGCGAAACGTGACATCTTCTTATTTATTGTATAAATTAGTTTCTCTGGTAATTGTGCGGTCTGAGGTTGTTTGCTCTGCATAAATGTCATGTTATGTAAATTTAAGAAACGTAAGGATTAAAATTTATAGAAAACAAGCAAAAAAGGATTCCCAAACACAACAAAAAAAAAAAAGTGTTTATTTTCTTCTTTTTTTTTATTCTTGTTGATAAAAATAAAAACGTAGGTGGTTGATTTTAGGCCAAGATTTTATTAATTTTACTATTGAATAAGAGTCTTTTGTCCTTGAACATATTTCTCAAATATTCTTCCTTAAAGCAAACATAATCTCAGTTCTTCCTTTCTTTACCTGAATTAAATTTTGTTTACTTAGACCAGCTATAGCAATTATTTTCTATAGACGATTTTTTGAAAACTAATCGCTTAAGCTTATTATTTCTTTTAAAATAAGCTCATCTCAAGGATTATTCCATATTCCAATCGGGGACTTCTGAGCTCTGATACGAAAGATGACGAAGAAAAAATGAAAAAGATTCTCAAATAAGGTCAGGCAAAAAAGAAATTCAAATCGGAGGATGATAAATAAAATATTTGAAGTGGTGGCGGTTGTGAAGGCGACATCAACATCAGCGGTTTTCATCCTTAGACTTTATCTTCTCAAATGGATTCCATCAGAGTGATTTTTTTAATTTTTTTGTTTTTTATTGAGCATTTTTCAAATGACATCGACTCAACACTGATTCTGTTTCATTTGGAATGAAATGTATCCTCACTTAAACGTATTACAAGGTTATCGCAGTCCTGTGGATTTATGTTTTGGGTGGTTTACCCATCATACTCTATCTTTCTCCTCTGTCGCTTTTTGCTAAGAATACACTAATATTTTGATCCGAAAATAGATAGCAAACGGAAATCCTGGCACCTACTTCAAACGAAGAACAAACAAAGCAAAAATAAATACAACAAACACTACGGAAGTATTCATCCTTGTCGTGACATAGAGACATGTTGAAATTTCTGACTGAGGATTAATGAAGTAGATTCTTGATAATTTTGAAAGGTTCTATAGAAGTCCAAATCGTATTTTTCAAGTCAAGCTCCTGACAGTTTAAAAATTTAAATTAAGAAATCCGATTTTTGTTTGTTCTAAAAACCGAATAAGTGGTACTTTTTATTTGCGATATAATGAGGGGGTACCAGTACCTAATTCCATAGGGCAAAGGAGACTGGTCATTTTGGTCTAACACATTGAGGCATACATAAAGTAAAAATTCTAGATGGGTGTAGCATATTGTTGTATGGGCCCAAGTCTGTATCTCGTGCTGGGAAAGTGCAGTTCGGCTGCTCTCCGCTTCAGGAGCAGCTGCCCGATATACACAAGCTCCAAGTTGAGCTACCAATTATTTTTGCAGTACTGGAAATGAAACTATTTTTGACAGCATCTCATTAACTTTTCATGGTGCAAATGTGCTGTTGATTGTTGTCAGTCCTTAGACAAGAGTTGTTTCTTAGTTTTTGGCGAATTATTGAATCTTTTGGTGTTTTGGTATGAATCTTGCGCGTATGCTCAGTCAGCTTCCACGTTAGAAACAGAAGCGGTATACGCAAATGGGGATGACTAAAGAACTCTAGAATTGCCCAAGAACATCATCATTATAACCGAAGCTACCATTAGCTTCCTTGATATTACGCATAGGTGCATGACCGAAATATCTATTAAGCGATACTATTCGAGAATGGCCCAGTATTTCATATGAAATACAGCGCTAACGAAATGTAGTAAATATTTGGGGGATTTCGTTACACGGGATTTTGATCGGTTTGATTTCGTTACAAGGGATTTTGTTCGGCGGGCAAACGTAACCAACCCCACCCTAAAGAAAACAAAGAAGACAAGAAATGTAGACTTTGTCGTAAATTTTTCCTTTTTGAGTAACTTGTTCAGAAAGTAATCTACGAAAATACTAAAAAATGGGAATAAATATGTGTTTTGTCAAAAGCAAAAAAAAGCTAAACGACGTAAATGAATTGTGGGAAATGAGAAAACTTTATGAAATAAGGAAATCTTTTCATGAGTTAAAAGAACTATAAACCATTGCTTTAACTAACAGTCCTTAAGAGCATCTAAAGCGTTGGATGAAATGGTGGAAAGAAAGAACAAGTCTCTCTAATGAAATAGGTGAAGCACTCACTCAAAAATGCCATCCGGATGCAGATCATTTCGAAGACATTTCAATCGAATTGTATGAAGAAATAATTTGTGTTTCACTTACTGTTCAAAAGCAAAAACACAAAAAAATCCTACATAAGACAATGATAAGAACGACTAAGTAAAGTACGTCTAATAATGAAACTGTTTTTTGATTTTCAAGCTTTTGCGTTAACCAATCTTCGTCTTTTATGTACATTACCAACATTAATATATCTGGCGTACTCCTGGTTCCCATAGAATGATATGTAATATCTTACCACATCAACATAATTTAGCAAATTTCCGGGAGGTCTGATTTGAACGTCAGATTTGCTTTATCAACTTTAACAAATTCCTGCTGAATGTTCAAACTCCTTTGATATGGTTTCCATTTTAAGAGAACCTACAAGACTTATGACAAAAGATTGTTGCCAAAAATCCTTGACCGCTAATTTGAGTTAAAAATTCTTTTTGCTTAAAATAACTCATAACTTTTGGTCAAACGTTTTTGACCTCAACAATGGCCAATACAGTTTTACATTATAAACCGTATTGAATGAAAAGTTTTCAAAGCTCGAGGACAAAATAAAGACATAAATCGACTGCGAAGGCATCGCCACAGCTCGTAATAATGGTAGCATACTAGGTAACTTTATAAAACATCACACAAACCTACCTATAACTTTCGTCATAATAAAAATTGCTTACCTCATCAATTTCTCAAGTATAGAACTCATACTCTTACGCAATACCAATCACAATTTAAGTTGTGAACAAAAGTTAAGAAGCACATAAACCACAAGATAATAATAATTCTTCAATAATAATGCCCCATTGCTATAATATCAGTATCAGACCAATAAAATTGATTTCCCTCAAGAAATATTCTCTTCCTTTTTGCCCAGCAATGATAATGGCTGGCAACAGAAATAACTATGCACATGTAATACATACAAACATATACCTACTCGTTTATAGCAAAGCAATAGAAGACAGAAAAACAGTTTCCGAAAGAGGTTTATTGAAGAGCGAACTCTTCCAGTGGGCTTTGTTTTTCTTCATCGATATCATCATCATCATAATCATGATGATGATGTTGGCTTTTCTGAGAGTATATTTATGATTCCCGTCTCCGTATTATCCTCTTCTTTTTTTTTTTTTTTTTTTGTTGCTTGAGTTTTATTTTTTCCATACTTTGTGCTTTATCCTCCAATATTTGCTTAGGTTGTGGCTCGTGCTTCGAAAAGCATTGTTAGCGTCTGCTTGCCCCAGGAGTAAAATTTCACAGAAAAATATAAATGAGAAGAAAATAAAATATTTTAGCAAATAATTTTCTGTTCTAGGAACTTTTTTTTTTTTTTTATTTCTTGTCTACGATGCGATAAAATATTTTAAATAAATTGAAAAATAAAAAAAAAATAAAATAATAATGAAACGCTTATTTGAAATGCGATTTTATGATCAAGAAATACCTACTTCAATTACTTTTCTGGAACTTTATGGATTTTGCATGGCCACTAATTATACCTACTTGTATTTGTTAGCAATATAATCCTTTGATATTTTCATTCAGAACTACGGTGGTCTTAGCAAGCTTAACTGTGTCGTAAGCTTTATGTCGTTATCAGAAACAATTCTGTTAGGAAGCACATGCATTTCAAAAAATATTCGTGGAAAATCTATTTAGATGAAGCTGTACTTAGCATTTAGGTACACGATGGACCTCCAGTCATTAAGAATGCTATTCGACAACAAGGTAACAAATTTATCTCTTAGAATGCCCAGCGAAGTCGATGGGAACACTAAACCAAGGATGCTCCGTCACTTCCCCAAGGGTTGGTATTTGTAGATCGTTCTTCAGGTCGCGACAATTGACAGGGCTTGCACATATCTACCATCCGCTCACAGTCATCTTCACACGTAACTACTGGCTAAGTATTGCCTCCTGATCAGTTTTCAAAATGTTGGTTCTGCTTGCTCATAGTAGGTAAACATCCTTTCAACTTCGATATTTCATTTCGTTTGTGAAAAAAAACCGCAGAAATTTCTCTTCAATTTGCCATCCCCTCAACGCTTCATCCCCGTTCATACAGCTTCTGCAACAAATATATTAGAACACGAAATGTCTTCTAGCACCGTTCAGCATCAACAATGAGTCTCTTTATTTTATCACCAGGAAGAGGGCCACGGTGATCTGGGCCAAGGTATGCACACGCAAACCTCGCTTTTTGCAATCAGGGAGTAAATATTCAATAATGTAACTTGTTCTATAATAAACGATCTAAGTATCTACAGCCATCTTCGTCCCATACGTGCAGTAACTAAACTAGTATTCAAAATTCCTGAAACCCCACACTGTGCACTTGTGAATACAGGGTTTCTGCATCAAAATGACATCTTTCCCATTTCTTTTTATAAGTGGAGAAGAAGAGAGGCCGAATTCGGTTGCGAGTGCTGAAGAGTAATCTGAAGTCATTGCACCATTTTTGGTCACGCTTCGGTTGAAAGCATCTTCAGATTCTAGGTCAGAAGGCGACCGTAGACGATCATCGTCGCTGAACAGAGCTTTGGGTGTTGTGTCTTTAGTCTTCTTGTCGTGGAGTCTGTCCACAACCGACGCGATGACGGTGGGAGAATCTACATATGTCTAATTGCATATATCAGTGGTGGAAGAACTAGGTTTGTCAACCTCCATAGCTGGAGTTGTTTTATCCACAGAAGATATGTCCTCTGGTTTTGAAGGTGGTACCTACATCATATTTTTTGTATTCTCTCCAAAAAAATATTCACTGATTTGTGAAAAACATATCAATAGTACATCGTTACGATTATTGCGTTCAAATGTAATTATGTAATTGCTGTTGAACTTTAAGCGCTACAAAAATACAATTTTTCTAAGCTACGAGTATTTGACAGAATTTATGTTAATAACTTTTATCATAATACAAATCTTTCAGAAAGGCGTATAGCTATTGTGATTTTATAACACTCCTGTTAAGAGTAGATTTATACTATGAATCATGAATGGACTCTGCTAAAAGCATTTATTGCATAAACTCTTGTTCTTGTATTGTTATTAGATTATCAGCCTTATCATCGTATCCGTTCGGAGAAGTCTCCGATCGGAGATACTCGTTAGTTCTGATCATAAGGTTTATTTGGTTCATCCGAATCGTTTACGTTTACATAAAACGTATATCAAATCAATAATAATTTTTATTTTTTTTTTCGACTAAGAGAACTGCATTTGTATTTATGCTTGTAAATGGCAATTAAAAATAAATAAAACAGTTGCTTACATACTTTTTTCTATGTCAACATCGATTTTAATTCTCCAGTTGTGTTTTTCTATTTGTTCTTATATTTTTTTAAATCTATTTAATTTTTGCTGAAATTTGTTCAGCACCATTTTTCTGTCGGAGACATTCAATGAGAAAAAATCGCAGTATGTACATCGCTTGAGAAAATAAATCCGAATGAGAAAATTGCAGCACCATACAAAAATAAAACTGAGAGAGAAAAACACATAAAATCGAGGTGCACTGATAAGATTTTCGCGATTAAAAACCCAAACTTTGATTTTTTTTTGTTGGAAGTTCATCCGCTATAGGTATCAGGCGGAACAGTTACTATAATACAAAATTCTTACATTTTGAAGAAATTTGAGAAATTTATGGAGTTTGGTCAAATAACCCAAAGTTACGAAACTCTATGCTTTTTTGATGACATCAACAAGCTCATCCTTCCTTGGTATTATATTGTTTTTCTGACTCATCTTGAGCGTCATGCAACCCTACACATTTTCTATGATATTAAGGTCCGGAGAGTATGGTGACCACTTAAGTAATAAAACATTATGACCTCTTATCCACTCTTTCACTACTCTAGCAGTATGGATAGGCGCTTTATAGTGTTGGTATGTCCTGTCCATGGCAGATCTTGAAAAATAGTAAAAAAAAAAATATGAAAAAGCCGTTTCCAAGGCATCAACATTGGAATCAGGGTTCATTTTGTTAGAAAAACTGCAATTCTGAGACGTCATAGAATCAAACCACTTTCACATGTTTTTCCTTTCTGGAAAACTGATAATAACAATTATAACGATCAGGGACTTCCATGTTGTTTTTTTTTTATCCGAAAATAAAACCCGATGCCACTCGATTTTTTCACATCATATGCGATTAGGTGATAGTGGTGTTTTTTTTTTGCAGTTTTGCATCTCCGCAAATGACCAGCTTCTCTTATGATACGTTTCACGGTGGAAAGACTAGCTGTAACACCTGATTTTACCTTATTTCTTGCAGCACTATCGTGTGAATTCGAAGCAGTTCTGAGGGTATCTCTTCTATGAGCGGCTGAGGTGGCTTTTTAGGTTCGTTTTTCATGTGTCCCGAGACGTTCTTCAAAAAACTGTTTATAATGCAATGGCTTCTTCCAAGTTTTTTTTGCAATTTTGCGGTTGGGCAGTCCTGATTCTTTAAAATCTTGCAATTTTCCTCTTTCTCGTGGACTCAAAGCCTTTTTTTTTAACCCATTTGTTGTACGTTTAAAACTTTCCATTATTACTTTTATTGAGAGTTAATAGTTTTCGACCGTATAAAGTCTGGCATATAAGGTTGCCAGATGGTTGTTAGTTGTCGGTGGGAAGTGAAATATTGAGGCTTTGGTACAGTTCAACGGTGCTCCAGAAAAATAAGCAGTTCTAAACCTTCCCTATAACAACTTACTATCAATACTCAGCTAAGCTATTGACTCTAAATTCACATAAATTGTCAAGAGATTTGTTCCTCAGCCGCACTTTATAAATGCAAAACGTTCTCCAGAGGTCTTGCATTTTAGCTCTAGAATTTATCAAAACCAACGTACATTGGTATCCCCTACATTCCTCGTGTCCCCTCCAACTCTATTTAACCTACTCGGTCAGAGTCATGTTTCATTAAGGGTTGATTTTGAAAAAAAAAAATACATTTAATAAAATATACTAATTAGGAAATTAATTAAGTCTTGAAGAAAAAAGTTGAAAACTATTTACAAAAGCAGATGCTTCAAATTTTTCATTCCTTATTCCCTTAAAAAAACTTTTACGAACATATTGATTGATAAAGAAATTACTTCATTTATTTGAAAAGACAAAACAACAAAAACACTGATGATGATGTGTCCTCTAGACTAGACGCCATATAATTAAAACTTAAAAAAAAAACTATTTATATCGGTACACTTATGCGGTATAGTGTCCTTGTTCCATTTTATTGAGAATTGTTGTGTTATTTGTTTCTGTTTCTTTTAATGTGCTGCTCTTATAATGTCTGCTATATAAAAACGAAAAGTTTCTGCATACTTTGAAGATGAAGACGCACTTAGGAGTGCACAGTGTGCACTCCGCAATTTTTGTATCCTCATTTCTTCTAAAGGTAGTAGTAAAAAGGTGATGCTGATGATATTTAAAAAGAAATTTTAATGTTTTGTGAAAATTATTCTACTTGGGAAAAAGGCTTAGAAAGGAATCTTGAAACTTGATTGCAATTAAATTGCTTTTAATTAAATGATTCTAAGAAAAAATGCCGAGGAAGATTAAATTTCAGTATTCAAAATTCGTTTTCTAAGGACCACAGGTCAACTAGTAACATAAAACATCCAATTCAAATACTGATGTGTTATGGTTTGACTACTCAACAAGCCAAAAGCGGATATTCCAGCTTACTAAGCGAAAATTTTCTGCCGTCCACTGTCGTCGTTCATATTTTCCAAGAAATGTTAACCCCATTTTTTTCATTTGCATTTTTGTTTTTGTTCGCTCACATTTCACATAGAGGTAAATATTTGCTCTAGCAATCATCGCTCCACTTTGTCGTGATAAGTTAACAGCGGACTACACACGTTTTCCGGACAGGACATACATTTATAGTAGGTAACCCTAGCAGCATCTTTTGCCCTATCGCCTTAACGCAAAGCCACACACAATGTTCTACGATAAGGGAAAAGCGAAAACACAGATGGTTCTGTTCTGGCAGACAGAAACATCAGTATTCCGCACACACACTAACACACCCACACTTTTTCACCACCACCAAAGCGGGTTAGGAGACTCAGTATGTCAGTATAGGGGGTTTCGGAGTGCTTTAAGAGCTCTGTTTATAAGTTTGGGTTGTGTGTGGCTAGGCTATGTGGTATGGTTTTTGCCTCCCGCATCTTGCCCTAATCCTGTGTAAACTTCGTTTGTTATATCAATCTCGCACAGTTCAGCAGAATTCTGAGAGTGTTAAAGTTCACGATGATGAGCAAGCACATATAACATGGTTCTTCGCTCTTGGTATGGGATGCATGGTGTGTCGTCGTGGTGCACGTTTCGACGTCATTCTTGTAACCAAATCTGAAAACAAAAAAATAAATATCAGAAGAAAAATAAAAAAATAAACTGAATCATCGAGATTTTACAGCGAATTCTTTAAAAAATATTTTAAAATGATGCATTACTGGGTCGGGGTCAAGTATAATATACTACTTGTATTTGGTAGAAACAAGCTTTGAAGTTTATATGTGAAAATGGACTTTGAGTAAAGGAAATTTAAACAACAAAATTGCATTTCATTCCAAATACGCTTAAGAGATTCTTAAAGGGGTTTATTCTTTTTATGTTTAGTATAAACCTGCAGGCTTTTAACAGTTTCTACTTTCTTCATATAGAAAATTTATAAAATTTTAATTTCTTCAAATTTAGAGATACTGATATGTAAGGACTGTTGGTGAACAATATCGTTTATCACTTTTCTACTTATTTTATTGTGATCGGAGCATTAAGAAGGTGGCATCACAATCTATGAAGAATTTTAGAATCTTCTTCAGCCAGCTCTATCCTTAGCAAGCTGCCTTCAGTTAAACATGCTAAGTTTGTTGAGGATCCCTATGCCTACTATGTACTAACGTGAGCCACATGAGTCAGGGTTTCTTCTTACTGCCCTGTCCGTTCATAGTTATTTCCATCTTGTTTCTTGTTTTTCACTCACAATGCAGAAAGGATCGCTTAAGGAGAGGCGTTTACACACGGGACTAGTTATTCCGGGATGAAAATCGATTTAATTCTTCTATTAAACTTCACACGGGATGAACAATGACGAAAGAAAAATGTCTATACATGAACCATATCAGAAAAATATTGTTTTCAGAATTATAAAACGAAAAGTTGACCCGTTCTCCTATGAAGTTCTTCATTAGAAACACGGTTGGGCCAAAAAATCCTTATAATGTTTCGTAGACCTATTTACGAACGATTGTAGCTTACTCGTTACAGTTGTTATGATTTTCCACGTGCTGCACCTATACAGAAGCACGGATTCAAAATTGGAGCGAAACAGTCTCAGCTTAGTCTTTAAGCTTATAGCATTATTTCTTCACATTTTGGACAGCATTCCGAAAGCAGACTTTGCCTTTCTAATACGGCTGTTGACGTCTTGTTTGGTTCTGCATTTGGTAGAGACAAAACTCCCAAAGTATTGAAAGTCTTCTACATTTGCAACACATCACTTATCACTAACAGGAAAAGTATTGGCGACAGTATGCAACCCTGTTTGATTCCACACTGGACTTCAAATTCACCTTCCTCTATGTAAAACGTGACATTTGCATCCATCGTAAGTTGCTTTTAAAAGCAATAAACTTATCTGGAATGACCCACTTGCGTAAGGCAATCCAAATATACTTTCTGTTGACGCGTTTTCAAAATCAATGAACAGCTGTTGAAGTGGTGATCGATATTCGATGCAAAGTTCAATAATGATCCGCAAGACGTTAATGTGGTTAACACAGAATGAACCAGTGGGGTAACCTGCTTGTTCGGCGTAGAGTGTGTCTTCTAGATGTTTTTTTATTCGTTACTCAAGCCACCCCCCCCCCCCCAAAAAAACTTCTTTTTGGATACGCCCCTGGCAGTAGCTCACTTGATGTCGTTGGTGCTGCTTGTAAGAGCTCTGCAGGAATACCGTCCAGTCCTACCCCCTTGTTGTTCTTCATTGTTTTAGTTGCTACTATGGTCTCTTCTTTACTGGGAGGTGTGGTACGAATTCAAGCATTTGTTGCTTCCGACGGGTCATCAAGTATTGGATGCGCATCGCTCGCGAACACACAGTTTAATGCCGAAGCGAAGTATTTTTTCCACCTTCTGAACTGGTCCTCATCCGAATGGAGCAGGGAACCATCTACATCTTTCACCAGGTGTTGTTTTGAGCTTTGTACACCAGTGAGCTCCTTAGTGATTCTATATACAGTTCTGCTGTCACACCGATTTGCGGCCTCTTATTATATTTTCTTTGGCAAATTCCTTCGTTGACGGTTACATCAGTGTAGTGCCTCCGCTTGTTATCCAGCTGCACATGGTCTATTTAAGAACCTTTAATGTTCCACTTGCAGATGTGAAGATCGTTCTCCTTATTGCGTCAGAAAATTTAGTAAATCCTTTCGTTCTTTATGCACACTCGTTCAAAAATATTGCTGATGTTAGTGTACTTGTAATTGAGGTTAAGTTTCCCATTATTAAGTTTAACCCTTTAAGCTGCAAGACAAATGTGTCACACGTATAGCTGTTCTATAAACTATCAATTGAGGCAGCTGCTACCAGATGTAGCAGGCAGCTAGCGGTTGCGAGCTGGCGAAGTTACAAATGTTTTACTTTTGGTAGCCATAGCCAGGCAGCGGCCATTAATCAGTGGCTTATACCAACTAGGTGCGACCCGTTCCTCAATTAAAGCATTGAACTCTTTATTTCAAGACGCATGTGAGTCACCTTTACTTTCTTTGTGAAAATATGACCAAATCAATAAAACCACTTGGCAACCTCAAAAAAGGACCAAAATGAGTTAGAAAATCCATCATTTATTTTCTAAAATTTCCATTTCTATTCTGTTTTCTGTAAATTGGAATGAGGGCATTTTTTTCATTGCTAAAAGACGAGGGAGACAATGGGAAAATAAAACTCTAAACATAAAACCGCATAGCATTTAGGAAAATAGCAATTATGTTTGTGTACGTCAAAGTAAAAATTTGTGTGGAATGTAAAATATAGACCAAATTGTGCAAGAAAACATCATAATGCCTCAGTTATTTTGTCGTTCTGTTTTTTTGTTTTACAATATTGTTTGTCCTTTGTTTTGGGTTAATTTGGTAACAACTGTGTGTATACGGATCGTGACCAAATATCCTGCATACGTGAGCAATTTTTAAAATATTTTTTTTCATTTTGTTTTCATAATAATTTCCGAGCCCGTTGGCTTTTGTTTTAAAACGGATGGTATTTTCGATAAAATAAAAACAAAAAGAGTTTTTTTTTTTACATCGAAAATAGCCTGGGTGAAAAATGTAGGTTTATTCTACAAAGTAGAGTTTTTTGTGTGTGTGTGTCTTTTTTTGTTATACAAAAATATTCTATGAAATACTTTTGAGGAAGCTCTTTGCCAAAATATGAATTCTACCTCCCTCTTTTGTTTCCCTAAGGCGATAGCATGTAATAAAACAGAATATATATATTTTTTTTTTGAATATTAGCTCTCATATAAATTTCCAACAGACAGAGGGCACTCGTCAACTTCCCCAATTATTAACTTTTCGATGTTCAACACGAAGAATATTTATGCAGCGGATATTCATCATTCTGTTTGTGCATATTTTACTTTTTTTTAATTACAAGAGTTATTTATTGTTTATTTTTGAAAGAGGTTATGCGATCAATTACAAATTTATTTGGAAAAATAACAAACTTATTATGATTGTGCTAATTATAAAAACGCTTTTATGTGGAAATTTCTAATTTTAAATTTTTGATTGGATAAGTTACAAGATTTTGGCATATATTGACTTCAAATTTTGCCTCTATGAAAATAAATGTTTACTCTCCTTCAGTTTCATGTAGATTTTGATTTAATTCGCAATTTTATCATTTTCCTGTTTGTACTTCTTACACACTCTGATGTCCGATGCAATCAATTTCAGCTTATTTATTTTCATTACATTTGTTTCTGCCAGTAAAATTAATTTTTGGATCACACGACTCTAAAACTCAGTTTACACTCATGCCGATTCTTCCTCATCAACATGTAAAAAAGGCTATTTTGGTTCCAGTTTTCAACTTTATATCTTATAGGATGTTTCTGTTATTTTTATCCCTTTTTCATGCAACATATTTATTTCAACTCTAGTTATACCATTTTTCAGTGTTTGATGACACCTGGTAACCTTTTGTCACTACTTACGCTTTAGCCGATTTTACCACACCATAAAATGACGTTTTTTGCTAAAAAGAAAAAAAGTTTAAGCGCCTTCTGCCTCTCTCTGCCACCACTTGCGACCTCCGCCAGTGGGATTTTTTCTTAACTATCGATAGGGCTTTCGATTCTTGCAATACTTGTCCTTACACCTTATGACGTTGATTTTTCGTCGCTAGCTCTCCGGCTTAAAAGAAGACTAACTACAGCCCTGTATACTCTTCCTATTCAACCTCCTTGAGCACACGTACGATAAGAGCCCGAGACGTCGTACGACATCAAGATTATTCTTGGCGAGTTCAACGCATGATTTGGTAAGAAGGTGGTATTTAGGTCGATCGTTGGAAAACAAAACCTGCATGCGGAAACTTCCAATTACGGACTCAGGATGGTTGACTTTACAGAAGGACGAAATGTCATCATTGGAAGCACCAAATTCCCACACTTCAATATCAGTGGCGTATACAAGGGAGGGGGGGGGGGGGTATAACAGGGTCCTTCCAAAAAGATTTATTAACAGAAACAGCGTTTTTATTAAAAATAGTACCCGATTGGAATGCGAAATAATGTAAAATTGAACTTTATACTATGACTTCCCCTCTAGTTTCAACAAAATGATGTTCAAAAACATGTTTTCTACTCGTTAATTATGTCAGTAATAATTTTGGACCTCAGTACCATCAAAGATTAACTTCTTTTTATCAGAAAAGACACCTTTTTTATTATTTTGCTAAGCCGGTCCAAAGTTTACATTGCATTCCAAATGAGTACATGTAAACTCTTGGAGTTTTTGATTATGTTGTTCTTGATTAAAAATGATTTTTTGTTTTAATTTTTTGAAATTTTATGCATGCAGCACACAACACATGAGTTACAGTTTATTTAATACAAAAATTTATATAATTTCAATTATTTTGGTTCGTTGATTGAACAGAATTAGATACTAATCTTTGAATTCACGACTTGTATTGCAATATTATAACTGCTAGGATTATTTTCGGTGGATTTTTTTGCCACTTTAAGAATTTCACACAAAATTTTGTGTCAAGGTTTCACTTCCTACCAATTTTACGGGTATTGGATGGGTGAAAATACTTTTTAAAAGGTTACTTCTAAATTAAGGCCTCATTAACCCTTTTTTTGTCAATTTTAAAAGAATTAGTAAGTAAAACTCTTTTTTCAATCCGAAAATAGTTTTGAATTCCTCTTTGTTAGAATAACTGCAGAAAGTTAACGAAATTAACTAGTGCGTCTAACTAAATAAATCAAAAATATTGCTGATTTATTGCATGTTTTAGGAAAAAAACAGAACAATTACCGTTATTTGGGTTTCACCGCTCTCAAACTATGTTTGCTTTATTCAGTGTTAATTTTCCTTTTCACATGGTAAGTTTTTTTTACATAGATCCATCTTATCTTAATTAGACGCACTATGATTTCATTTTAAAATTTCATTTTTGTAGTAAAAATTAAATTTTAAAATGAAATCATAGTGCGTCTAACCAAGTGAACCGCACTGTATATTATGCTAAAATTGAATCACCCCTATTATAGAATCCGACGAATGCGTTGCGGGGGGATTTGCAATATTTTTTCCTGTATAACTCGTAGGTGAGAAAGTGTGTTAATGGAAATGATAAGGTAGTTCCTCGTATTGATAATGTAGTTCAGCCGGCAAGTTCATATTTGCTTTAAATGCAAACGCGAACACTGCGAATCACTCTGTCTTCCCGGAGTAAAGTATTGCAAATTCCATAAAAGGCAGAAGTATTTACTTTCTGGGCCACTTATAAAATACTGGTGATTTAAATTTTTTTTGGTATGACCCCAGTAGTTAAAGTTATTAACGCCCCTGAATAGAGAAAACTGATTTGACACCCTTTCATCATATGTGGTTATTTTGTTGAAAACCCTTTTAGTCCCCCAATATGAAGTCAAAAGGACAATGGTCAGAACGAGTTCATTAATTTTACAGAACAACATTAACCAGAAGCGCCCAGTATGTCGTATAGGTAAACATTATATTGAAAGTAGGTACTACCCATTCACTTAATGACCCTATATGCTGATGTCAATGAAACAATCCGCATCCTGAAAATCTACTACACATCATTACCATAAAATTATAATTACCAAAATTTAAGTTCGTCCTTGCCCCATGTCAGGAAAGTAAAATTTTACGTTCGACTGCATTCACAATGATTAAGCAGTCAAGTCCATACCATATTCATGGACTACCGTGACTTAAAAATATAATGTTAACCAGATAATACCGAAATATTTTCCAGTTGTTATGTGAACGGAAACATATTGGTTTCATTTTAAAATTTTGTGTTCAAAGTTAATTATTGGGAAAGTGTGTTATGCTTTTATGTTTTTTTTAAAATTCATTAAATTTTGAGAAACTCTTTTTACCTATGAATGAACTGATCAATATTTTCATAGGTTTGCTCTGATTTATTTAATTTTTCTGTTTAAGAACGAAAAAGAAAATAAAGGGTTTTCCAATAAGAGGTGTTATTTTGATATTCAACGAAAAATGGCATTTTTGGAGATGTTTATGTTTATGACGTTTATTTCATTATAAAGAGGAAGGTATGCCGTTAATAATGGAACACAACATCAGCCAAATGGCCGCCAAGACCACGCTTACAGGACCATATCCTTTTCATGAAATTTTCCATAACCAAATCGCAAAGTGGCTGCCCTATGTCCTCGATAGCCTCACGAATTTCATCTTTGAGGTCTTGAATCGACGCTGGGCTGTTGGCGTAGACCTTATCTTTCACGTGGGCCCAAAGGAAGAAGTCGCAAGGTGTTAAATCACAAGATCTCGGTGGCCAATTGTGATCACCTCTTCGAGAGATAACACGGTCCGGAAACGTTTCCCGTAAAAGATCGATGGTTTCATTGCTTGTGTGGCACGTAGCGCCGTCTTGTTGAAAGTAAACGTTGTCCAGATCAATACCATCCAATTCAGGCCATAAAAAATCATTAATCATCTCTCGATAGCGCAATCCATTGACCGTAACTGTTGCTAAAGCCTCATTTTCGAAAAAGTAAGGTCCAATGACCCCGCGGGACCATAAACCGCACCAAACAGTCACGCGTTGAGGATGGAGAGGCTTTTCAACAATAACTCTTGGGTTTTCCGAGCCCCAGATGCGACAGTTTTGCTTGTTGACGTAGCCTCCGAGGTGGAAATGGGCCTCATCAGTCAAGATGATTTTTCGATGAAATTCCGGTTCATTTTCATGCATTTCAAGGACCCAATCAGCAAAGACACGACCTTGTTGATGATCAGCCGGCTTGAGTTCTTGTGTTAACTGAACTTTATAAGCCTTAAGACAAAAGTCTTTATGCAAAATACGGTGTAATGACGTTTGTGGAATGACTAATTCCAAAGAACGACGAGGAATGGACAAACCTGGGTTTTCTTCAACACTTTGGGCTACAACAGCAATATTCTCAGTTGTTCTTGAGCGACGTGCACGGGTTTTATTCTTCACATCACTAACTTGTCCCAACAGCTCAAATTTGTCCACCAATTTCTGTATTGCGGTCCGACAAGGTGCTTCACGACGACCCAAAAATGTTTTAGTTTTACGAACCGTCTCTGCCAAATTTTCACCATTTTTATAGTGAATTTTAATAATTTCAATGCGTTGTTGAAGCGTGTATCGTTCCATTTTTAATAATAACGTAGTTTCTACTTGTCAAATGTCAGAAAACGACAGCTTCAAAAGTGACAGCTACCGAAATAGCGGGCTATTCAAAATAACACCTCTTATTGGAGAACCCTTTATAATTTGCTTATACATTAGGGTGGTCCTTCACAAATATATTTGACACGATTGGCTTTTTTCCAATGTTCCTTTTGATAACTATTATTTGTATGTTATTATTTTAGTATATTGTATTTTATTATAAACTACTCCCTGTTGAGGGGGTTAGTGCTCTAAAAAAATTGTCGATAAATATGGTTGGAGCTATATAGTGTTCTAGGAAGCCTTCGAATGTTTTAATCGGTATATACATAAATTTAGGTGTACACTCTGTTGTGTCGGTTAATTTTCATAGAATTTCATGGCATTCAAAAGACTATAAGGAAAATTTAATTAGTTTTCATTGTTGTTCTGTGAATTTTATATAGAGCTTATGCGTAGCAGGAAGGCAATTTGGGGTTTCAATGGTAAATTTATGTGATTGACGGTGATTGAGGCAGTCAAATTAAATCTATTGATTGGTAATTTGAATTTATGTATTTTAAAATATTAAACTGAGCTAAATTGATAAAAATATTGCTGGTTATGAGAATGGTAATGTGTACCTACTCGGTATAAAATATAGTATCCACAATACCTAAATAATAGAATGAAGTCGTTAAAGGCACAACCACCGTGCGTGTCGGTTGCCACTCCAAAATCGTGTAGAATTATAAATAATGTTTAATTAGACAAAGCAAAATTATATTTGACCAATTAGTTGAGTTTTTGTCATTCAAAAAAAAAAAACGTATAATAAAATTGTTTTATTTCTTCTAAATATGTATTATATTGAAAAAAACCTCAAAAATTAATTTAAAATTCAATAAAAATGTTAATTAAAAACAAGATTTGAAATAATCATTATCAAATTATATACAGTTGGCGTTAATTCATAATTGATGATTGATGATTTAAATGGTGATACAATTGTATAAAAAAGAAAATACACGACTAGCTATAACACG
Organism: Meliscaeva auricollis; assembly: GCA_948107695.1. Taxonomy (NCBI): domain Eukaryota; kingdom Metazoa; phylum Arthropoda; class Insecta; order Diptera; family Syrphidae; genus Meliscaeva; species Meliscaeva auricollis. The sequence continues at coordinate 77,488,134 of OX403616.1, read as the reverse complement.
TAGGTCCTTACTACTAGAGTTGAATAGTTGCTTCTAACCTATTAAATCATAAAAAATGTATAATTGAAATAAGCATTTATTGTTAGACCATTTTTACATTAAAAAATTGATATTCCTTTTTTAACGAATTTATTAAATCTTACAATGAGATTTAAAAAAAAGGATAAGACCGACATATACATTAGTAACTAGAGATTCCAAATTTAAGATCTTCAAAAACTTTGAAGCTATGATTTGGTCTGGCTGTTTGTTGTTGAGCTATTTGAGTTTGAACAATTTTTAATAGTTTTATGTATTTATTTAAGAAAATTAGAAAATTGAAAGTCTTATGAGTTGTTAACTACTTCATTTTATGTAGAATAAAACTATCCTCTAGTAAAAATCAGTAGAAAGAAGAATTTTGTGAAGTTTTTTTGCATTTTTTTCGCTTAAAAACGAAATATCAATTCAATTTTCATTACAAACACACAATTTTTTAATTACGGCCTCTGTGCAGAAATAAGCTCACCCGCAAATGGTATCCTTATCTATTCTTGAGATATTTGAAAGAAATCCCATTTTTTATCAATTTTTGGTATTTTCTTGCAGTTTTTGCTTCAAATAAAATGCACGACTGGATCGCACGTGCTTGCTCCTTGGGTTAAAGTTACTATAGACGTTAAAGCATCTTATAAATAGTTTATAAAAATAAATAACTATGTTAGAAACTAACAAAATATAGGGTCTTTCTTGAGTTATATATTTTTACAAGAAAAGTGGAATATGTGTGAAAAGAATAAAACTAATTTTAACTTCTTAGTTTTTTTAATTAATACATATGTATATATTTTTTAACTTAATTATATTCTTTAAGGTTGTATGAAATATATGTGCAAATGTTTTAGTCAAAATCCGCTTTAACCGCTTACGAGATATTCACACAAAAAACAAAATTTAAAAAAAAGCAAAAAAGGCAACGTTATTTCTCTGATGTTCGAGTTTTTTGAGAATAACTAAAAATGCAGTTTTGTTGTAATCCTTGAACATAATACATACACAAATTTTTAATTTTTCGAGAAAAACCCAATAACTCAAAACCATTATATGGGAGGTATTAGTTCTAAAGGACATATGCAAAAACGAAACAAAAAACAACTTTCGAAATTGCGTTAAAATCATCTGCACCATATTTGAAGAAAATCCGTATACGCATTTGGGCAGAGGAGAAGTGTACAGATGGATGCACAGAGGTACAGACGCACAGACGCCAAGACGCACGGACGCAAAGACGCACAGACCGACGGACGGCATGCCGAAAACCACTTTTTCAGACCTCTGCATCATCGTTTAGCTTTTCGATCTTGAAAACACACTCAAAGGGTATGAAGAAGTTGTAAAATAGAATCACGGCTATGGTTTCGTGCTTTGGCATGCTTTTTTTGAAATATTTAAAGATCATTTATGTTCATAGAATGCTAATCTTCACAGCAAAAGTTGGACCTGGTCGGTAGAAACATGTTTATGGGAATAATTATCTATTGTCGCATCTATTTAAGTCATAGCCTCTTGATTTTCACATGAAACCATTTAAGGGATGCGTCATTGAAATCCATTCTAACTTGACATTAGTCCGAACTTGGCAAAAAAACTCGTTAGAGAACGGCATGCCGTTTAATCGTTTTTAATGATTATCCCTAATTATATCCGCTGCTTGCCATTTTTAGCCAATTTAACCAAACATTTTTCACTTCTCACTTTGCATCCTCGCAAATAAATAATTTCCTGCAAAGTAAAAGTGCTAAGTATTTCACAAAATTTGCAAAGTGAAAAGACTTTGAACTTTTCAATTTTTCAAATTATTTGTGAAAAGTAAAAACTAAAAGCGTTAAACCAATTAAAAATAGAACTTTGCATTTGAAGTCGTGAGTTGCAAAGTGCCAAAGCAAAGTATTTTCGAATATAACACTAGAGGTTCGGGGTTCAAATCCTATCGACGAACTGCATTAACTAACGTTTTTTTCTTTTAGAATCTATTTTGGTGAGTTAATAAATTCAAATAGTATCTTTTATGCTTAGACTTTGATAATCCATAGATTTAAGGATAACTTTTTTTTCACTATATGCACTTAAGACAATTTAATTTTTTTCCTAGGCAGCAATTACCTTAAAAATGATATGAGACTTAAAAATGAAGAAGACTTTGGCAACGTACCAACAAAAAGAAGAACATTTATTGACATTTCGATTATAGTGTTATTAAATTAAATTTAAATATTAATTTGTTGCCTAGCACGAAACCAAAAAACACGGTTTCTTGCCACTTTGGATTTCTCAAAAAATATGGATTTGATCAGAGCAGCACCTTCTTAACCGAGCTACTCTTTCGTCACTATTATTTTACTTTAAACAAATCTTCATATTTTATTATTATGATTTTTCGACATCTTTTCTCAATGAACTCTTATTTGCAATCAAAAATTTCTCTTTGCATATTATTGAAAAGCTTTTCAAAATTATTAATATTATTTGCAAAGTTTATGTGTTTGGTGAAACAAAAAGTACAAATACTTTGCAAACTAACAAAACTTTTCACATTTCAGAAAAGAACTTATCACTTTGCAAATTTGTGTCTGATAAACCTATTTTGCAAAGAGGAAAACTTTTCAACTTTTCATTTCAAAAAATATCCTCTTCGCAAATTCTTCGAACGTTTCGTTTGTTCGTGAAACGAAATTTGAAAAGTAAAAGTGAAAAGTGAAAAGTGTCTGGTGAAATAGGCCTCTGGTTTCTACTGGGTTTTCTTAGTTATTTGATCTTGAATGCAAGCTTGCCAAATGCTACAGTAAGCCCGATGCAGCCACATTAAGGTGAAACCCGTTGAAGGGAATCTCGTTATGTCCAGCTCTTCAGTAGTAAGAAACAAGTATGGTATCGGTTTAAAAAACTGACAGTGTAACGATCGTTAAAAACTTTGAAATATTTTTAATTTTTCAACGTGCCTAGCTCTGCGTTTTAAAATTTTAATTCATTTAACTAAACAAGAATTGTGTTGCTTGAATCATCTTCATTCGAAAATCACTAAGAAAGAGGGCATTTCCGTCTCCTACTCCTAATAAGCTGATTTATTAGTTCTACTAATTTCCGAAAAAAAAAAAAGAAACATGTGCAATGTACACAGCTAAATTTGATTGTCACAAAGCAAAGTCTAATCAATTTTCTTAACAAAAAAAAAAAAAAAACATAAACCCACTAATTAATGCTATTCACAAATATCCCATTCGATTTATTTGTGTCCTAATTGCCAACAAAGTCTATAGTTACACTGTCCCACAACAACATTGATTGATACACGTCATTAATTCCTTAAACACATGCTCCACTATAATCAATTTGTAAATATACTAAAACTAATATGACACAAATTATTATCCTGATTATTATATTGCCACTAATGACTTCTCCAATCGTGATCGGATTTCAAAGGCTTTTGTGTACAAAATAATATCAAATTCCCAATACCCATACAACGAATGACCCGAAATAATTCTTAAAACATGTTGTGTTTGTGACAAAAACTCAATTTTTCTCTGTCAAAATATCAGATGCATATTGATGTCGATTAAATGGTTGCCATTGGAAATGTATGTATATGCGTGATTCGATACAACATACTCTTACAACTGTGGGCTGTTACAGTTACAGCTGTTATGACAGATATATGGAAAGTTAAATTATACTCATTCTTGGTAGAAAAAGGACATAAACGTTGAACATGGCAGAAACAACAACAACAACAAAAACAGGAATTCAATTACTGGAGCAAACAGAAACAGTTGAGTTTTTGGGCTGCTGTTCGTGTTGGCAAATGGCAGCATATTTTTCCCTTCGACTTCGACCCAAAAACTCACGACACAGCCATATTACTTACATCCGAAATAATACACCATATTATCAGTTAACGTTTGTTTGTGTCTCACTCTCACTTTACAGGATCGTCCTGTGAAAAAATGCTTGTTATTTTTTTTTTTTGTTTTCATATTTCGAAGGACTCTCTGACGAGATATGAAATATTTTCCAATAAAAGTTTTTCGTCTGCTGCCACTTGCGGTAGTAGGTATGCTGTGCTGTGAGTAGCTGCATTTTATGTCCCTGAAATATTTTTGGATTTATGTGTGATTTATCGCTGCCATATAAGTTGAAACGTTTACTAGAAATGATGCAAACGCAGAGAAAAAAGCGAAGGAATTTTTCGGACAAGCGAGTAAGCAGAGAAGAATAGTGCATAACCTTTTGTGTGCCGTTCTGGGTTCTTTTTTTCTTTTATATTTTTATTTTTTCCATTTTTGTATCCTTGATTTGGTTATTTTTGGTTTCATTCATACCGAAAAGGACTCTCCATTGGAATGGTTTACTGGATCATAAATTCCATAATCGATCGAATGTAATGCAAAGCCCCATTTGCGAAACAGTAAAACGAGCATATTTACACACACAAAATGTAAATTCCCTTCGCTAGAGATTCAGTTGCAAAAAAAATTGTTTACATATTCCAGTGAAACAGCTATTTGAATGATATGCAGCACAGTGTGTTTGGGAATCGCTCTTTTATTCGGTGTCCTTAGGATTTTTTTTTTTCGTTAGCTTTAAAATTTATACAAAATTCTTGAGTTTCGTGTTGCATGCAAAGCAAAATTTGTAAACGATTTCAATATTTTAGAAAAAGAGGAAAAAATACTAGGATACAGTTGTTGTTTACAGAGGTAGCCGAATTGAGTTGTGACTAGAATTTCAATTGTTTGGGTTCAAAAAAATTGTGTGAATTGGAATTTTATTTTGATGGTCCAGAATTGGTAAACCTATTTTGAAGTTCTTTTTATTTTATAGTGCCAAAATGCACTCAAGTGTTTTCGAATCTGTACATAATCTTCAATGAATTATATATTGGCTACCAATTGAAGAGAACGATTTTGATACATCAAATCGAAAAAAGGAGTAACATTCTTTAATATTTTGTTTGTTTAAAAACTGATTAAGTTGAAATTCGTTAAACTCACATATTGTTACTATACCCATATTGGAACTCTTCATTTACTCGCTTAGATGTTGCAATCAAACGCTTAAAAGAAAGGATCTGGACGGCAATTGACAAACCATCTATAGATTTCTTAAGGAAAATAAGAATTCATATTATCAAATGAAATACCATACTAAAATTTATAGCGAAAAACTGTATGTTTTTTTTTTTTTTTGAAACTGTTAAGCGTTATACAAATTTTGAGACCAATACACATATAATTCCATTACTGACCGACATTTATAATGCAATTTACTTCTCTGAAGTCTATACCATCCAAAATTTCATATATACCTTGGAGAACATAATCATTACCTGAAACCTAATAAGGCCATACAAATAAAGCAGTTCTAACTTGCTTCTAAAACCGTTTGATTTACGTTGAAGAAGACTCTCTTGGTGAAGCACTGAAATGCATTGTTTCTAAATTTACCAGTCAATCATACGAAGCAATTAACAGGAACGTTTTTTAATGTGGTGTTTTTATTTATTCTTAATATCTTAAGAATCTCTTGGTTACTTGCGAATACTGTAAGACAATCCTAAGAAAAAAATCCGTGCCTCCACATCATGTATCTGAAATTGCTGAATTCCAAGTTTCCAACCGCTACGTCTGCAAGTGATTCCTTTCAATCGTCACGTATTTTAAAAAATTTTTTTTTGGGAATCGAATCTCATTTATAGTGGCCAGTACTGTCCCATCGGTGTAATGTATAGTTACTTCGCGATGGAAAATCTTCACACGCTGAGTGCGAGTTCTAAATAATAAATTTGAAAGCTTGAGGAGTGGGAAAAAACAATAGTCCCAAAAATTAAAGCACCCGAACAAACATATACTTAAAAAGCCGTATATGACAGTGTGTTGCTATGTGCTGACCAGAATTAACACATAGGCTTTTTCAGCCCATTATTACTGGGTTTTTCACACAGTCACTATACAGTCACACACAATAAAAATAAATTTCAGAAGTCGGCCATTGTTATTGATAATCTCATTGATTCATTTTCTACAATATAAGTGATAGAAAAAAAAAACAAATTATACCAAAATATAGGTGGTATAGTAATATAAGATGCCAATAAAACGGGATATTTTGAAATTCCATCGGGAACTTAGGGTAAAGTGGGGAAGTTTTGAAAAAAAGTTTTTGTACATATCGAAAAGTATGAAGGTTCAAATTATAAAATTAATTAATTACCATGAAATTGTAAGGAAATCACGTTTTCGAGTTATGATTTTTTTGGAAAATAAAACATTTTTTTAAATCTCTGAAAGGGATGTTACTGTGAATGACCTACGGTAGAAACAAGATTTGTCGGTTCAATGTTTGTGAGCGTTTCAATCGGTTTTTAATTTTTTACTTTTTTATTTGTTGATTTTGACACTTGAAATTTACAAAGCCATAAGATAATAGGTAAATTCATTTTTAGTCAGGTCTGTAAGTGAAGATAACGGTAAAAAGTTTTTTTTTATACGGCACGCGTCATTGCATTTTACCCCAGCTATAAAATTATAATTCAACTTTACTGAGCACCACAATCAAATTATCTATAATTCGTTATATCATAATATTAAAATCACAATCTAACAAGAATGTCTGTTTTGGTCTACGGACCTAAAAATTAATTTTTTTTGTTTATTATCGGATGTTAAAGATTGAGGTGTCTTAATTTAGCTGAAATTTCAGACTTCAAGTGGTGACCAGATAATAAAATAAATATTTAATCCCTAAGTCGCGTACAGTACTAACACAGATAAGCAGAATAACATGAGTCTATTTTTCGCAAAAATGAGTTTTTGACAGACTATATGAATCTTAAATGTGTACTCTATTACATAAGTTACAGAACTTGAACCAAATTATTATAGTTTAGCTGTAATCATCAGCACATTTAATAACAACATAAGTCCCCTTTTTCACAATTTATTTAGACAAAATTTCCACCAAAAAAGTATTATTTTTAATGAAATTTTTCAATGCTTACTACTAAACCTTAATTTTTTTGTGCGAATGTTTCAATAATAAAACTTAATTTACCCAAAACAAAGAAATGCACTGAGAGAAGAAATCGATTGCTAAAAACAAAAAAAATTGCCCAAACGACTTTTTTGTTTGCTGAATAATTTGTCGGCTTCGTTTGTAACAAATTCATAAATTTGTTTAGGTTAAACGCTTTTTGCTAAACATTAAAAAAAAAAAAGAGTTTAGCGTAACACCTGTGATTGAACCGGCGACCATTCACTGATGAATCGAGTATCTTGTCATTCTGCTACGGCCTATATAATTTATGACTGGCGTAGAATTAATGTAAATAAAATGAGAGAATGAATCGTGTGCGTCAAACGACTATTCGTTTGTTGGAAAGCAATTTTTTTTAACTTGAACTGCGTTTACAACAAACTCTTAAATTGGTTTCCATTAAACAATTTATCAGAACGACTAAGTATAAAAAAAAAAGTTCAGCTTAGTACCGTAGATTTAACCTGTAACCTCTCGATTGCAAACCAAGCCTGTTTGCTACTGCGCCACGAAGTAAGATAATTTTTCTGTAGCATAGAATGCATATGAACACCACAAACATGGAGTCAATTATTACGAAAATTTGTTTCCTGCAGTAATTTGCTGTAAATGAATTCTATATCTTTACACCAAAAGTGAAGTTCTTCGCAAACTATTCATTCGTTTGCTGCATACAATGGAATTTTCTAGCAAACGAAAAGGTGTTTCGATGTGTGAAGCATTTTCGTTTGCCGCAATCAACCCATCAAAATGAGCTCCAAACGAATGGATTGTTTGCATTGTGTTTGCTGTAATAAAATTTCAATTTGTTCCAAATTTAATACAGTTGCTTTGAATGAAAAACTTTTGCGGCGATTGCATTAAACTTTCCAGCAAATAATTTTCATTTAATTCAAAGAATATTTATTAGCCGCAAACTAAAATAAAAATATTATTTCTCTGAGTGTGGACCCATGCTGTTCTGTCTGTTTGACCTATAAAACCACACTCATAGACGACGACGTGACGAAATAAATTAGCTGAAGAGAAGTGCAGCCTCATTTTTTCATAACCATTTGCAAAACTCAGACATATTCTATTTATACGAACTATGAATTTATGGGTTTCTGACATTTTTTTTCAACCACTTCACAAGATGGAAGAAGTTAAGCTAGACATTCTATAAGTTTGGAAAATTCTACGATCTAATTGCCGCAGCAATATAAAACAAAGAAAGATAAAATACACCTGATTTTGCCACTTTGTTCGTCTACCATAAATTTCGACACATAAATTGAGGTTTGAGCCAATAAGCTAGTTTTCAACCCACGTAAGATTGGAAAACCTATTTTTGACAATTTTTTTTTAAACTAAGTGTGCCGAAAACCATACATTTGCCACGCATTTTTACATGGATTGAACTACCTACATAAAAGTAAAATAAAACGTACGTATACGCCACAGTGAACTGATACTTTTGTTATTTTTTTAATAACGGGTGATTTAGAACAGAAGATAACCCGAAAAAAGTAAAATTGAAAAAAATTAAGGAATAGCAGATCAAATATTTGATCAAATAGTTAACAAATTGGGGAAACTTATCTACATTTGCAAGATTCGGTGTGAACGCAGCTTTAAAGAAGAAAAGTTAGGATTAAGAATATTACGAACTTTGACAAAGACTATTATGTAATATTTAACAAATTTAAAGAAATTAGTGTTGTTTGAAGGTGGACTAGTTTTTATATCGTATATGGCAGCTTGGAATAAAATATTTAAAATTCATAATAAAAAGAAAATACTTAGTTTCAAATAAAAGTGTCTATTATACAGCGATGTTAAATAAATTATTATAAATAAAAGCCAAGCTATGTATGATACTTATGGTTAAAAATCACTACTAAATACAAAAAGTATTAACTTTTATTTTTCTTAAAACAAAAAAAAAAAAAAAAAAAAAACGTTTTGTCTCCCACCTTTTCATGAATATTTATAAAATAGAATATAAAAAGAAACTTTTCCACAAACAAGATTGTAGCTTATAGAACAATGTTGCTGCCTTGTGAGCCTTCATTAGGCACAATATTTATTAAATTTCTTTTTTTATCGTCTTGGTTTCTTGGTATCTAACATTGATTTCATGATCTTGACTGAGAAAAGTAGGATCACAAAGTACTTCCATTTTTATAGGCTATATGGGTTGTTAAAACAAAAAACCAAATTAACTTTGGTTTAACGTATGTATATGCATGCATTATTTTTATATGCAGCATCTTAATATTCTACAACATACTCTGTTCAAGTTGCAAAGGCAGACAATTTTATGAAAAAAAAAAAATCAAAAAAAAACCAATAACAATATCATAATATTGAATTGCTTTCAAAATACGAAACATTTCGACAATAATTATAACCTATCAAGTCCATTTAGGAATAACATCGACAAATACATATAGAAGATACACCATCATATAAAACATTCAACTTCCTGATGTTGTGAATTTTACTCGACACATATCCGCCCGCAATTTCTCGTTTGGCCCCTTTATAAGCTTTTCCTTGTTTTCGATGGCAACTCACATATAAGCCATTAACATACATACAAAATTGTCTTAAATGCGACATAATGTCTAGACGTATGGCGCCATCTCCCCATGCGTGAGGATTAGGGACCATCTTCCTACAAGCCACACCAAACACCAACTACATATTCTCCATCAATCGAGGAAGAGAGTAAAAAAGAAGATCACATCTCTATAAAAGCATCATCCCCAAGCCTCAGTATGGAAAATGAGGAAATAAAAAAAAAGGAAATAATAAAATAAACAAATAAACATCATTCCTCCCTTGGGGGAGGTGTGGAATAGAAATATAGGCTCTTGTCATTTCTTTCATTTTCTTCGGGATGGTTGTAACTTTTGCTTGTTTCTATAAGAATAAAAAAATAAAATGCACGACTGGGTCGCACGTACTTGCTTTTAGGGTCAAAGTTGCTGTGGATGCTAAAGCTTCATATGTAAAGTTTTTATTTTATAAGAAATTAAAAAAACAAACATAAAATTTATTACTAAAATGACTGAAACAACTTCTTAGATAGTTTTGATCTCAAAACAATGTATGCCATTTGATTTTGTTAAAAAAGATTAATTTTTGGAAAAAAAAATTTGGAAATCGTTAGAGCCGCTTGAAAAATAAATAATTTTGTATGTACAGTTTGAATGCCAATTTTAAGAAAATATTAATGGACATCTAAAACCAAAATTTAAAAAAATCATCCACGCGTTTTCGAAAAATTGATTTTTGAAAACAAAAATTTTAAACTTTTTTTAAAAATCCAAACATTTTTTTTCGAAATTTTTATATGAAATAACTTGAAAATTGTTAAGATCCTCTTGTGCAAAAATTGTCATCGAAATCCGTGGAGTCGCTTACGAGAAAATCAGAAAAGAGAAAAACGGCTCTATGGGAGGTAACGTTTTTAACCGATGAAAAAATTTTAATCAAAATCGTTAGAGCCATTTGTGAGAAAATCAAGTTTTTCCATATTGGTTGTAGGGCAAGTACCGTTAATATTGGTCCTAAAAAAATTTCAATTTCCCCTCTAGGGAATCACCAAAAACCCTTAACTACTAAGTTTGAAGATAATCGCTTAAGTACTTTAGGCTCTAGCTCAAAATAGATATAGACAGACAGACTGACAGACAGACAGACAGACAGACAGACGTAATATCATGTCTGATTGTTATCTCGAGTTCGATTTTTTTTTACGAATCCTAAACTTGCCCTATAGTAAGTGTATCGCAAGTAAAAACATGCTAAATAAGAACGAAAAATGAAAATCGTTGCCAAGAGGGGAATTCGTTTGATTGCTCAACATTTTGAATTAATCATAAAAAGAAAAAAATGGACTGATAAATATTCTCGTTTAAGGCTAGAACTTGTGTTCATGGTAATCTGCTTTGCTTGACTACTCCTAATATTGACTGATGTTGAAATTAGTTATAATTATAATGAAGACTATATATTTACAAACGATTTAAGCTCAAAGAGAATGACCTTGGTTATTTATCAAGGTTATGATTCTTTGACTTTAATGAACGTTTTTTTTTAATGTTTGGAGTTTGGTTATTAAAACTGGACAAATATTGGAATTTTGTATTCCTAAAAATAGCTGTATTTTATTTTCCCTAACATCTGAACCGGATTGGATTTTGAACTCAAAAAATTTTAGGAGCGATGAAGCGAAAATGTTGGTCAGACAATTCAGTCTCTGTCTGTTGGATGTATCAGAAGCCATCTCAGCCTAAATGTTTCAAACTTGGCATATGGCGTTTTAATTTTTGGACCAAAAATAACGCATATGTATTTAAGAAAAACTTATTTTTCTCAAAAATGGCTCCTACAATTAAGATTTAAAAAAATCAGTATCATACAAATGTCCGTCGGTCTGTGCGTCCATCTGTACAAACGCGTGGACGGATTTTCTTCAAATTTGGTACAGAAACATTTTAATTAATTTTAAAAGTTGTTTTTGAATATTTCTTCTACAACAAATGCTTCCCATATAACATTTTTGAGTTATTCAAGTTTTCTCGAAAACTGCTCTAACGATTTTGAATAATTTTTTTAATATTATTTCTTTTAGAAATTTGCTTAGAAAAATCATTGGAGCAGTTTTTTTTTAAAAAAGCACTTAAAAAAAAAACTAGTCATATAAATAAAATGGCACGACTGGTTGACGTTTAAGCTTCTTATATAAAGTTTTTTCTTAAAATTTCTTTTCTTTCTTAAAACAAAAAAATTCTTCCTTAAAAAAAAAACTTTTAACCAAAATATTTCGATGCAATCTTTTAGTCCATGTCAATTTTTTTCACTGTACCACCATTTTAAGGGGGTGTTCTAAAAATGTAACCCTGTCACACTGTAAATACTAAATTTTATAGCCACTTAGAGTAGTCAATTCATATTGCCTTTTGGTTTTTAGATTAAAAGCAAACTTATTTTGACATTTAAATGATATCCCAAAAACAATCAGTTTAATATATATGGCCTAAGCAAAAATTGCATAATTTATGCAGTTTTTTTCAAAATGGTGGCTAAACCCCAAATGGGTTTCCATGGAACTTTTGAGAAATGAGTAAGTACATTACTCTCAACAATTACCACCAATAAAAAAGCTGCAAAGAATATTGTCCGGGTCAAAACCTAAATACCCTGGCCTAATACTATTTATTATAAATAAAACAAAATGAGTTGTTTATTATTTTTGTAACATTCTTTTATAGAATAGTCATTTAATGAAAAAAAAAATTCTTTATTCATTTATGACTCAATAAATAATATGTTTTTCTCTTATTTTTTTTTAATTCCAGATTGAACAACAAAACAAACTTTTTTAACTTCTGAAATCCACCTCTGAAGTTCTAAACTAAAAACAACAAATAAAAAAAAAAAAAACTTAAACCAAAGCAGAAAAAAAACACTTCAAAATGGCTGCGTTTATTGCGAAACAAATGGTTGGCAATCAACTGAGTGCAGTTAAAGGTATGTACAATAATTTTTTTTTTTTTTAAACTGTAAAAATACATTTTTGTATGTTTATTGCGTTATACTTGCTGAGATATGTATCATGAAAAGAAATAAAACCACATGAAGGACATAATAATAACGTGCGGTGATGCAGTCTCGGGCAATTACTATTATTATGGTCGTAAACTGCGGATAATGTAGTTAGTTAGTTAGTTAAAGTTGAAAGTTTTAAGTGCACCCGCCGCCGCATAGTCTACATTTTTCTTCTTTTTTTTTTTAAACGTAATGGTAATTAAAAAAAAAATAATAATATAATGAGAATAGTTATTGTGTTGCGACGGGATAAGTTTTTATTTAGTGTGAAACAAACTAAAATTTGTATGGTTTTTCACAGGGGAAAGTTTTATTTTAGTTTAGATGTTTTTTGTTTGCCCTAAGAATTCCATTCATAATAAAAAAGTGCCCGTTGATGGTATAAAACTTGACATTGACATTGAAGTACGCATATAAACAAAACGGCATTTTTTTTTAATTTACACGAAGTTAGGAGAAAAAAGTATTCTAACAACATTTTAAAATAATTAATAATATTCATAAGAGAGAGGTGTGTATAACCTCACAAATATTTACCTATTGGTATTTTTTAAAAAGTTATATAAGGTCAAATGTCAAAGTATTGGTTCTTCTCATATAACTTTTAAGCGGTAAGAGCTACTGAGATTTAACAAAACTTGTAAGGCATATAGTTTTTTTATTTGAAAACTTACCTACGGCATTTTATAGTTTTTGGCAACAGAGGCATACATAACCAAAAAAAAAAGATGTGTCAACAAATCAGTAAAAATCTCCTTATCACAAAACAAAATAGTTTTTTTTTTTGGAAAATTGTCTTTACCCACACATATTTCTGGTTTTATTATTTTTTAATTAAATTAATTTTTTTCTTCCCAACACAATTTCGATAGCATAGAATTTTGTTTATTTAGTTTTTTATATTTTGTTCATTGTTTGACAATAATTGATACTTGAGAGTACGCGTACTCTATCTGTTTGGTGAAAAAAACGCCCTACCATTTTCACACGACGCTAATTTAAAGTGTTGAAAATAAGAATAAAAAGTATTATCATACAGGCTTTAGACTGCTACTTTTTGGTTTCAATAATTCATTACGATCTTAAAGTCATCACAATTTCCTGTAATATGAAACCCGTGTCTGTGAATCAAATAGTTTTTGAAATAAGAGCAGCTTTTGAAAAAAATTCCCTCAGAGAAATAATATTTTTGATTGAATATCTTTTGAATTAAATGAAAATCATTCGCTGGAAACTTTATACAATCCCCACAAAAGATTTTCATTCGTAGCAGCTGTATTACATTTGATCCAAATTCTAATTCTATTACAGCAAAAATAATGTAAAAACACCAATTCGCTTGGAGCTCCTTTTTATGAGTTGATTGCGGAAAACGAAAATGCTTCCCACACCTTAACACACTTTCGTCTACTAGTATATTCTATTGTTTGCAGAAAACGAATGAATAGTTTGCAAAGAACCTCTCCAGAAAGTAGTTTGTTGCAAAGAACTTCACTTTTTGGTGTAAATATACAATTCATTTACAGCAAATGACTACAGGAAACAAATTTTCTTAATAATTGACTCTATGTTTGTGGTATTCATAACATTCTATGCTACACGAAAGTTATGTAGTTATTAGTTCGCATAAATTGTTTCACCGAAACTAACCATTTAACAAACGAAAAGTCGTTTGACGCAAACGATCCGTTCTCTCATTTTATTTAAATACATTCTAGCGCATTATACTCGCTTTGTAAGGCACAGGTCGCCACGCCGCCGCCGCCGCCCGCCGGCCGCCGCCGGTTTAGTTACAGTTGTTACACTAAACATTTTTTTTTGCAATCGTTCACAGACACAGACCCAAACAAATTTACCAATTTGCTGCAAACGAAGCCGAAAAATTGTCCAGAAGTCGTTTTTCGTTTGCCGCAATTGATTTGTTCTCTCAGTGTTGATTTTCTCGAAAACTATTTACATTACTATTCACTATTAGCTTACTTACTTTTTGGGATACCTACCTTAAAGGATCAAACTATTGATCGTTGAATAGGTTTGCAGATCAAGATTTAAAAAACTTCAGATGTTAAGATGCAAAAAATATATTTTTTGTTTAATTTAACAATCATCTTAGGAAATCCTTAAGCAAATTAATATTATAATTCCGTTTTATATTCAAACTACCAGTTTTTGTCATTTTCCTTTCAAAAACTTTCATTTAAAAAATAATTTTTAATTGGAATTTATAGCCTTGAAATTATTTATTGTTTTAAAAAAACATAAACCCATTTTCAGAAATAGAAAATCTTCAAAAAGTATGATTCGTTCTAAGAACCCAAACAAAATGCTTTCAGTTTGATTTTAAATGGGTAGAGTTTCCAAGACAAATTTGTATCTTAAAACTTAGAAGTATTTCTACAAAAAAAGAGATTAAAACCTTTTAAGGGACAATTTCATAAGAAGTGTTAGTTTAACCATAAAATGAATTAAATTTCAGATTTTTTTTCGGTTTTCAGTGAATGAAACAAAAAAAAAAAAGGAAGGAAAAAGATCCATTAGCTGTGCTCTTTGGGAAAGAAATTTGCTTCACCATACGGAAGTAAAAAGTATATGGCAATTTATGATATCTCAACCGTGCTCGCCCTGCCACTCCATAAAATCCAATCTTTTTTTGTTCTGTTTTTGTTCTTTTGCTTAAACAAAATATTATGTATAAGAAGAAATTGTCAACTGAAATAATTCAAGTGTAGAAAATTAAGTGCAACATTTTCTAGTTGAAATAATGATTTAAGGACCCACTCTTTGATGCATTCGTGCAGAAATTTCAAGCTTCCGATAAGAAAAACCATTAAATGGGTAAATGGGTGGGTTGTTGGTTGGTTAGTTGGTTGGTTATGGATGTATTAGTGTTTTATTTTTTCTTGAATCTTGCACAGCAAAAACACCATCAACAGCAACAACACACAAGAAAATGCGCATTTCTCAAGCTGAATTATTGTAAGATGAACTTTGTGTTGGTTGATGTTGCCTTGGTTTATATTTTTTGTCCTTTTACATTTTGCAGGCTATCCACACCGGCCAACTTTGTGTGTTTGTTGAGCGGTGCACAGAGCCGAGAAATATGAAGGATAAGCACTTTACTTACCCCCAACGTGTCGCATAAAAACACCCCCTGGGTTGTCGTTGTCGTTGTCGTCGTCATCGTCCTTCGAGAGTGCAAAAGGATAGATTAAGTGGATGCGACATTTATTGTAACCTTCGTGGGTTCCTTTCTCCTTTCTTTTCACTTTAATGTTGGCCCCTCAGCTATAGTTGAGTTCGAGAGTGGAGAAAGAGGCTTAGAGAACAAAGAGACACCCTTCCCAGTCTTCTCACCTCCTTCGGGCGTAATGGCAACAAAAATCAATTTTGAATAATGTGTTACGATATCGTTTTAAGCTAAAGGATATGAATCCTTTTTCCCAAGTTCTTATGTCAGAGTGTTGTTTATGTGCTCAATAATGCGAGGTGAATATTCGCAAAAAAAAAAAAAAATAATAACGAAAATTGATGTTCATACTTTAAACATTATTTGATTTATGTGGATATGCATAGGTTTAGGTATACTAGCGCGTCATTGGCAGCATCCCACATTTTATTTTTAAAGCGAATTATTTTTGTCAAAAAGGATTTGCCAAGGGACAATCGGATTTCATATTTTACGCATTGTTCTCACTTTATAAATGACAAAAAACAAAATATGGTGGATATTGTATATAAGTAGATTGTAGATACATAATACATAATACCCTATTGACGACCGAATGTTTAAAGAAGGAGGGACTTTGCCAAGGACCAAGGCAAGGGTATCTACTTACGTTTATTTGAATAAGTAAACACGAAATGTGTTTGAGTTCTTGGGCCTCCTTAACCGCGTAGTATTTTTAGGGTTTATGTCTATTTTCTTGTATAATTTCTGGCTCAAGATGTGGCCACAGTGATGTTTATACAATTTTTTTGAGTAAGAATTAGCTACCCTTTTGTTTTAATGTGTATTCTGTTTTGGAAACACTGAAAACTTTACTGATTCGAGAGACACAAGTTAAACGCTAATTTGAGGAATTTAATACGAATATTTTGTGTGTACCTATATTTTTAAGGACTTTGGTAAAAAGCAGCTATTCAGTTGTCTTAAAATTGTT
The DNA here is from genome assembly GCA_948107695.1 of Meliscaeva auricollis. Lineage (NCBI taxonomy): Eukaryota > Metazoa > Arthropoda > Insecta > Diptera > Syrphidae > Meliscaeva > Meliscaeva auricollis. Next base: position 77,471,299 of record OX403616.1, on the reverse strand, counting down.
TGTACAGTATTTTTTGAGATCTAAAAGGGCTAATTAATAAACCCATTGTTTATCTGAGCAGGGTGGTATCTCATAACATGCCTTCATTATTTTCGTTCATATCATGGTTTGTTTTCAAGAAGCTACAAAGCTTATGTATTTTTAGGTATATGATAAGTTTCTGTGCTCTAAGTTCCAAAGATAAGTTTTGCATCAGTCTATGTATCTATCAGCGGAAGTATTGTTTTTTTTCAAGGTTGCTTCATAAAAATTATGCACAAAAGTATAACATAACTTTGCAACACAACAGTATCAGATGTCGAGTAGTTTACTTTTACTTTTTTTACTTTATGATGGCTCAACTAGAGCGTGGTGCTCCTAGGCCTTGCTCAATACACCCCTCCAGCTGGCTCGATCCCTAGCCTGCTGTCTCCAGTTTCGCACTCCCAGCTGGCTGATGTCTCCCTCCACCTGGTCGCTCCATCGGAGATGAGGTCTACCTTGGCTTCTGACTCCCTCTGGTTTGGCTTTGAAGACTTTACTCGCTGGAGCGTTTGTGTCCATTCGCTCTACATGGCCCAGCCATTTTAGTCGTTGAATGCGAATTTTTCTGACTAAGCTCATGTCGCTGTACAGCTCGTTTATATCTTCTCCGTCAAATGTTGTCTTCTCGATTAACGCAAACAGGGCCATAAATCGTACGCAGGACTTTTCTCTCGAAGACTCCAAGTGACATTTCATCCGATTGGGACAGGGTCCATGCTTCTGCACCATATAGCAGGACCGGGATGATGAGTGTTCTATATAGTGTCTCCTTGGTTCTTCTCGATAGGGCTTTATTCCTCAATTGCTTATTTAGCCCAAAAAAACAGCGATTAGAAAGAGTTAGTCTGGGTTTGATACCAGCGATGATGTTGTTGGCTAAGTTGACAGCAGTGCCCAGGTAGACAAATTCACTGACTACCTCAAAGTTAAGCCTATCAACGGTCACATTTTGACCAAGTTGTCTTGTCCTCGTTTATTTTCAACCCCATTTTGCTTGCTGCTGACTCCATAGTGGTGAAGGCACCGGTTACTGCTCGCTTTGTTCTTCCTATCACGTCTATGTCGTCTGCAAACCCAAGTAATTGTGTTGATTTATTGAAAATGGTGCCCGATGTACTGGCATGGGTGTCCCGTATTACATTTTCATAGCACAATGTTAAAACAGCTGCATGACAGTGTGTCGACTTGTCTAAGCCCTCTGTTGGTTTCGAAGGTTTCAGTAAAGTTTCTACCAACTTTGACGGAACAGCGAGCATTCTCCAACGTCATTCTGATAAGGCGTATCAGTTTATCAGTTATTCTAAAGTTAGACATAGCGCGATACAGTTCCTCTCTGTTAACACTGTCGTAGGCTGCTTTAGCATCCTAGTCGAGTAGTTTAGCATCCAATTAACCTATTTCTGCTGCTTGTTCTTTCAGATATTTACATACATACTTACTTCTACATGGAAGAATTATTCCCCATATGCATTAGACCGTTCGTAAAATTTAGATCAAGCACTTAAGTGTAAGAACTATTTGGAAATACATAAATAAAATAAAATGCACGACTGGATCGCACGAACTTGCTCGTGTAGTGCAAAGATATTTTATGTATTAACTTATCTTGAAAATTTTAGCATAAATAAGCAAAAATAAATATTTTTGGATTTTTTTTTTTGAAGAATTATTTTTTTTTCCATATTGGGTCAATGATTTGTGTTTTTTCAAAATTTTATTTTTAGATGTTGGTGAAGATTAGCCATCTTCCAATTTTTTTTTAAAACGTTTGAACATTTTTTCATGAAAAAATATTTTTTTTTAAAAAACCGCTCGTTAGATTTTTTTGAACAAAATTCTAAAAATTTATCGTTATTGAAGAAATCATATCAAAAAGTTTAATCAAAATCGTTAGAGCCGTTTTCGATAAAATTCGAATAACTCAAAAATGTTGTATGGGAGGTACATACTCGTTCTATATAGATGAGATATTCAAAAACAAAAAAAAAAACCAACTTTCGAAATTACGTAAAAATCATCTGTACCAAATTTGAAGAAAATCCTCCCATACAACATTTCTGAGTAATTCGATTTTTTTCGAAAACAGCTCTAATGATTTTGAATAAACTTTTTGATATGATTTCTTCAATAATGATAGGTTTTTAGAATTTTTTTCAAAAAAATCTATTGAGCCGTTTTTAAAAAAAAAATATTTTTGTATTAAAAAATTTTCAAACGATTTAAAAACAAAAATTTGGTATGCCATTTTGAAGATGGCTAGTATTTATCAACATCTAAAATAAAAATTTTGAAAAAACACAAATCATTGACCCAATATGGAAAAAAAAATTATTTTTCAAAAAAAAAATCCAAAAAGTGTTCCCGTTTTAAAAAAAATATTTATTTTTGCTTATTTGTGCATATCTCTCAATACCAACACACATAAAGATGACCAAAAGTTAAAATTTTCAAGCTAAGTTAAACATAAAATAGCTTTGCTTTGCAAGTGCGATCCAGTGGTGCATTTTATTTCGAATCATTTTTGAGAAAATTATAAGTTATTCCAAACTGATGTATGTATTGTATATGGCAAGTACCTATATAATACTGTTATTTTTTTTCTCCTAATACAAACATTTCAGAAAATCACCTCTGGAGTTTAAAATCAATTGAAAGTAAAATGAAATTAAAAAAAAAAAAAAACCAAACACATTCACACGAATAAATTTGGCCATTGTTTGATTGTGATTTATAGGATTGGCCATTAAATTGGGTTACATCCAGTTGCCAACACAATCACCATCTTCACACACTGCCCGTTCGTTTGAATATGGCAACAAAAAGATAAATCTCACATTGCATGTTTCTATTTACATTTTTGTAATGAAATAACCAAAAAAAAAAGGAAGTAAATCCTATCGAATGGGTGTGTAGTGTATATGTGTAGATATCTCTCTCTATAGGGTTTTAGAATTTATTGTGGGTTAAACCCTTTCAAAATTCTGCCACACTGGTTCATCTGGACCCATCGAATTGGCACCTCGTCCAGATACCTCTACTATATGTAAAACCATAAACACACATTTTGAAATTAAATTAAAAAAAAAAAAAAAGAAAACAACAAACAAACAAGAACCATAAGCTTTGTCAGGATTTCCTAATTCAACACACACTGGAGCACCCACTTCAAAAAAAAAAAAAAAAAAAAAAATTATTCGAATATCGTCTACGGAAAGGATATAGATTCTTCTATATCTATGCAAATAATATGGGATAATATGGGAAAGCAAAACAAAAAAAAAAAAATATACGTTTTCATAAATCAATAAAACGGTCAGAATTATAATACAGAAGGAAACGGAAGCCGGGGTGGATGTGAAAGCAGAGGAATTCCTGCTGCTTGCTATCCACTGTTTAAAATCATCGTCCAGCATGGAAACCCCAGGAAGGACCAATACAACTATGTACATGACATTGGTCTCTGATGTGGTATTCCAGTCCGCAATCGTATTGTGGTCAAAAAAAAAACTTTAAATCATTGAAAAACCATCACAGTTGGTTCATGGTTTGGGTGCTAGGGCATGGCTAAGAGAAGGGAGACGAGAAACGAAATATACGAAATCGACTATTCGAATAATTGGTTATCAATTGTATTCGGCATGTCCTGCTGAGACTTGCGAATTCCAAATGAGATAAATTAAATGGATATAGTGATAGAGAGCCTTCAATTATATTCATCTGCAAAGTATTTTTTTTTTTAGTAGGTGCATTTTTTTCTGTTATTTCACTTTAACGATTAAAAATTATATGAAAATTATTCTGACGGCAGGAGGTCCTTATAATTTTTATCAGGCGTACGTATCGGATTAACAATGCGGTATTCCTCCGATAAAATATCACTCAGTTGCGATGAAATATATTTTTGCAACCATTCAATTGATTGTGCGAGCGACGAAGAGCTTTATTATACTCACACAATCTGGTGTGCTAATTATAGGATATCATCAGAAAGTCGTCGTTGGCTTCGATCCAGGTCATTTGGTTTTGAAAAAAAATTATCCAAAGGATATTTTCATTTTCATTTTTAATTTTCAATATTTATCAAAATTATGAGAATCATATTCAACTTGATGGCAGAGGGGGAAATAATATTTCATTCAGAAACGGTTTTTTTTTTATTCCTTTTTACAACAATAATCTCGTAATGAGTTCAAGATTAATATCGAAAATTTATTTGCGATAGGATTACAAATAGGATAATGTTGAAACTCCTTTACGTAATATAATTAGTGTCGTGCTGGATGGTAAGAGATTAAATTATGCATCAGGATTATGGCAAGTTAAGTATTGAGGGAGTGTAGGTGTAGGCCTTTCATTAATTTGGCTTTGTATGGTGAAATTGGTGGATTAATTACAGCTTTTGACCTTTTTAAATAATAATTGTAAAAAGAGCTTTTTTTTATTTTGTTTTTAAGCTGAAGACTTTTCTCAGTGCACATTGAATATGCCTACTTTTAACATGTGCACTTATTTTTATTAAAAACCAAATTATCCTTGATATATTTGTTTAAGTAAATTAAATTGTGTACTTGAATAAATTTCACATTGAAATAAAAAATTAAAAAAAAAAAAAAATTGCTTTAGAGCCTATTCCATTTCATTTTGTAAATTTGTATTGTTATGTTGAAAAAATATATTTATGTAGGTACGAGGAGATGCTTGAGTGATTTTCCATGTTGATGGTATATACTTAAAAAAGGATTTACTTTGATTTTTTTTTCTTTTTTTTTCTAAAGGATATTTTTTTTTTATTTGCTTTCATGGAATCCATTAAACTGTCAAAAGATATATTTTTTCAAGTCAAGTTAAAGGATTGAAGGGATATATTATTGTAGTGAAGGCATGTATTCTATGTTTCCAGGACATATGTATTTTTGAAATAAGGTAGATATATAGAATTTTCGTTTTGCATACACGATTAAGGCTTTGAAATGTGCGTGGAATGGAAGAATTTGTTTTGTGAAATAAAAAAAAATATTAGTTTATGGTCCATTAAGCAATTTCGATTAATACATAAAGGAGTCAAAAAATAGATTTCTTATATTTAGGGTATTTAAGATGAATGGAATTTAGTAGCGGTAGGATGAAATATTTCAATAATTTTTTTTCCGACAAAAAAATATAATTTTTTCTGCAATTATTTGTTGCAAATGAATTGTATATTTAAATAACAAAAAAAGTACTTTGCAGCAAACAACTTTCTTCGCAAACTCTTAATGGAAACGAAAAGGTGCGTTTAGGGTTGAAATTTATAATCGTCCCGCAAGTTGATATTTTTCTTAAGTGGAAGCTTGAGGAGACTTTTCAACACTTGAGCTATTCATAATCGAAATTATTGCTTACGTCTTCACTTGATCATTTCCTCAAGAGAAATCGAAATTGAAGTGAGGTCAGAAGCTTGATTCGTTAAAAATGTCTTGTTTGTTTAAACTTACCCCAAATTTCTCTTTTTATCACTGAAATGCACTTTTTACTTGCATCAAGTTATGCATTCGTACAAAAAAAAAGTTGAGATAACAATCAAACATGACATTGCGATGATTGAGATTGAGAAAAAAGTTTGTCCGATAATTTTGTCTGTCCGTCTTACCGTCTGTCTGTCTGCGTGTATCAGAGACCACAGCCTAAACGGATGGGTCGATTTACTTCAAACATGATATGTGGCGTTTTTTTGGAGACTATCCCAAGACGTTTTTTGATTTTTTTTATTTGGACCATAAATAACGGTACCTGTCATATACCGGTTTTAGAAAAACGCATTTTTCTCAAAAATAGCTCCTACGATTTTGATTAAAAAAAATCATGGTCATTTTTTTGGATAAGGTCTATCTTTAAATGAAAACCATTTTTTTCAAAAACCGTTATTAACGGTACTTGCCATCCAACTTTTTTTATATTTTTGATTTTCTCCTTCATTACTCAATCAATTTCAGCCAAAAAAAATGCACGACTGGATCGCATGAACTTGCACATGTAGCCCAAAACTATTATTATGTAGGTATAAACTAGAAAATTTTAGCTTTTATCAACTTACGGAATGTTGAGAAAAATCTTAACTTGAGTAAAGACTACGAATTCCACCCTAAGTGTGGGAAACATTTTCGTTTGCCGATCCTTAAACTAATGCATTATGTTTGCTGTAGGTAATAAAATTAGGTTCTACAAAAGTCATACAATTAATAGAAATTAAGAACTATTGCAGGGATCTTATCAAATTTCTAGCAAATGATTTCATTTATTTCAAATGATAAATACAAACCGCAAACGAAAGAGAATATATTATTTCTCTGAGTGTATTAATACGTAAACATGAATGTTATTTTTTCTCCCTTTTTGAGTAACTTAACAGCAACCGTAAAACGTATTTTAATAATTTTGTTCTTATTTGAAAGGTACAATTTTTATATCACATTCATTGCCTTTATCCGTGATTTTGCGTTCGAATTCTGACCGTTACTAGTATATATAAAAAAAAACTAATTTTGCTAGTTTATTTCTGTTGAAATAAATATTTTAGGTTGAGCCTTTGAGTTTTTTTTTTTTTTGGTTCTTCAAATTTAATTAAATTTCTGTGTTTGTTCTATGGTTATCCTTGTGGCAGCTTAATTGAAATTTATTTCTCATTAACAAAATAAAAGAGAAGATCCTTTCATACGCACAAATAAGCTGTTTCTCATACCTATAAAGTCATAATACATCAGCATCATACACTACACTCATCGTCGTGGGTCGGTCGTCCTCGACATCACAATATCCTTAAGTTCTGGTATACTGTTCGTAATTACCACTACCAAACAGGAATCCCCATTATTATATGATCCGCATACGCATGCCGCCGCATGGTATATTATTTATCCTTTTCCATGATTCATGGACACGACCACATAGACCACAATCGACTAAAATTATTATTTTATGATGAAAAAAAAATAGATATTAGTACAAAAAAAAAAATAAACCCCAAGAACGTGTCCTTCTTGTCATGAAAGAAATAATATATTAACATGCCAGAGGGAGTCCTTTGAAATGCGTTTTTGCCTATACCCAAACAAAGTCTCGGTTAAAGATTATATGAGAGGTTGTGATGCTGATGGGCTTCGCTTGATATAAGAAAATTATTTCTTTGAGACGAAAGAAGCAGCATCGCTTCTTAAAAATATCTTATTAGACATCCTTGAATAAAAACTTCTACTTAGTTTACGCTTCGAAACAAACAATTAATTGAATGTGAAAAAAAGGATGCGTCTCCTATTATTGAAGGATAAAAGCAAAATACATAAATACAATAAAAATTAGTTCAACGAAATAAGGAAAAAAAAAAGGACAAGCATAACATTCCTTTTGACACATTCCCCCCTCGTTTTATAGGATGACACGAAAAAAAAAATTGAAGTGCTTGCAGTCATCATTCTGTATCCTTGATAAGAATTCAGCTTAAGCAGGAAGATAATAATAGTTGCAGGAAGAAGAAATAGAACTTCTACCCATCGAAGAGAAGAGGACCATTAAGGACTCTCATTGGAATGCTGATAATGACATTCCGTTCGTCATTTAACATTGGCATGCCAAACGGAGATGAGGGCACAAAAACAAAATGAAACAGAAGAAGAAGGATAGGAATAAAAGTATGAGGCAAAATGAAAATTGAAAAAAGTGTAGGTGTACGTACTTTTCCTTGAATGTCTCAGAAGTGAGTGTGGGTAGGCGTAATGACTTCCTTTTTATTTCTTTCTGGGGGAAAGTTAAAGGTATGTCCTTTTCACGCTGAAACTGACAATCAACAGAACAAAAAAAAAATACAATTGATTTCTCGCGATGCTGATGTTGTTGATGATGATGATGAATGTAAATGTTTTAGCAGAGCAATATCATCACTTAAGGCACTGACATCCTCCCCCCCTCCCCCCCTTCGTTCTGCTCATCCAATCTCCGCATTAAATGCCATAAAATTATAATGATAGAGCCATCTTCTTGAAATACAGGCACTAACAGAGTATTCGGTCCTTGGAATAGGTATATCTTTTAAGCCTTTGGGGGATGTAAAATAACTCAAATCATCAGCTAATTACTTAAGGTTGCCACCGGCCGACTTAAACTAAGCCAAAGTATCAAGCAACACGCAATTTGGTTGGCAGTTTGTCGGATTGATTACTCCCCTGTGGCCTCTGTAATCAATTTTCAAATTAATCAGCAGATAAGGTTTGTATTTGTACATTTTTTTTTTTTAAAGTTTTTTTTTTTTGCAAATTGATTTTTTTATTGCTTCGCAAATTCGTCGTTGTAAAAGGGGTAAGCACATTTTATGGTAAGGGTTGGCTTTCATCTTGACAAACAAAATAAATATATTTTCTACAAACAAATTAATAGAGAATTTTGAAAATTTATGTTCGAAATAATTGAATTTATCATTTTATTGACTTTCGGGATGCCTTCAAACAGCCCTTAAGACAGAAGCATTTGATTTTTAATTTTTGAGTATACTCACTCCACTTTGAGGCTTCTGATTCTAAAACTTTAAATTTAAGTTATTTAAAGTGAAAAACAATATTTGTGATTTTGGGTATCAATCTTTTAAAAGTCCAATGGGGTTCTTTTTGTACATTGTATTGTATTTTACGCCAAACGATCGGGCCATTGAATTAAAGGAATTGGTTCAGAATATTACTATAAAATAATCAATTTAGATGAAGAAAATGATCCTGAAATGATTATTTCAATCCAGTAGATAATAAATGTTTCCGATGCAATCAATAGTGGCACCTATTATAGCTCCAGTCAAGAGGACTGAACACCTCCCCAACCTCCAGGTTGGGGACTTCTGCCGTCCGCGTCCGTGTAACTATGGGGCCAGGAGTAACAACTCCACCTTGGGGGTGACGACAAGCCTCAGATACAATAGAAAAGCGTTTTTTTAATCAAGCATGTGGAGTGTTAACAGAACAGTTCCTTCGATGCCATTATAAATTTATCCGACGATTTGAATAATTAACCTCAAGCTGGGTAAGAGGGCAGAAAGTTAAACCTGCTCGAAACTACCTTTAATAACACCTTCAGCTAATAGCTTTTTCACACTCAGGGAACACTACGTTATAGCTATCAAGCAGTTCTAGGATCAGAAGTTTAAAAATTCACAAGAAGGTCTCCGGATCGATCAACAGTCAATTAGATTTACAATATTCCGATCTTGAAGTGCACTTCAAGCTACTTCACGATATCTTGGGCTCTTATTTTTGATCCGTCTGTTATTGTTGATTTTTCTGAAAGCATTATGACTCAAGATCATGTTTCTGCAGATTTCTGCGCAAGAAAATCGGCAGCTGTTTAGTTATGGCTTACGTATGAGGTATTGTCAGATATTTAACATGACCCATGAAGTTTTGACACCAGACCCGGTGAATTTGGTGAATTCTTCCGTTTTCTAAAGTTGAGGTCCTTGTCAAGTAGGTTTCATGATCATCGACATTTTAAACCAGGTCCGGTTCTTAGGAGGGCTTTTTGAAACCCAAATAAGAGTGCTAAAAAGGTGCTTTAAACAGTACCCAACCGGTTGAATGCTTCTGGTTGCTAAACCTGAGGTCCTAAAATGGTAGCCTTACAAGATTTCGATATTAAACAATTAAAAGATTTGTTTCCCCATGATGGGTCTTTAATAATCTCCAAATATTCATATTCATTCAACTCCATCAGCCGTCGCTGTCAAATTCACTCTCAAAGCATAACAAATTTGCTCATTTATTATCTTTAATCAAGGATTTCACTTCCGCAAGGATAATAAACGTACCTACTCAACATTTTGCCATTTCTTCCACACAAAATGTGATGAGAAAATTAAATTAAATTCTCAATCAAAGGATATGCCCGTTTGACAAGGCAACTCAAATCCAGTACCTATTCTTCTATATCTTTTTGCAGTTCATTTTGGGTTTTTCGTTTCGTTTTTTTTTTTTTTTTTCTCTCATCTTTTGATGAAAGAATCGGGAACAACTTTATCATTAATTCCATTTGGAACATCTGATGCCGCCTAAGCAGTGGCACTTCACTCGCTTTAGCCATGACAAACCCAAATAATAAAATGGCGACTACTTCAAAACCACAGCAAGGACAACGACAGACGTTTTCTATGTGCCATGAATTAAAAACGATGATGAAGAGCGATATTGAAAAAAGCAGAGTCTCATCCTTTGAACACTGAAAATAGTAGTGCGCCCTCGCTCGTCACTCATCGCTCTTCCGGATGATGGGGTGGCAGCAGAACGATATGATTTCAGTATGGAACGTAAATGTCGAACAGAGAAAGAAAAATAAGAAATGAAAGAACTTTATAGCCATTCAAATGCCATAACAAATCCACATTCAAGTCAATCTAGATTTCAATCTCCAATTTCAGCCACATCATACCGCACTATGATATCTCGTCCCATCACAAAAAGGATACAACAAAAAAATATAGAAAAGAACAAAAAAAAAGAAAGGAAGCTCACGTGCAGGTGATGGTTACCAATCAGAATAGAAGCGCCAGTATTGAACCACATGCTTCCCAGAAATGAATGATATCCACTCAGTCATAACACCCTTTATGCCTTTGCCTGATGGTGATGGTGTCATGTTTGGAGTGCGAGTTGTTCGACGGGCTTCTCTGCCTAAGGATGATTGGATAGCATCTGAAAAATTGTATTTTTCGATTACAGCCACGCTAAGCAGAAATTACTTTTATATCAGTTTGAATGTAAAATGAGAACTTTTTTTTGTATTTCGCGAGATTCAAATGAATGTTGCACATATGGGGTAGGTTTAAGCCTTTCAAAGACTTTTTTTTAACTAGAAACTAAGACCCTACTGGTATAAAAAAAGTGATTTCTTTTTGTACCTTTAATAAAGGTACTCTACTTGACATAACTACGGTTTGTCACTTCCGTTCCAGTTGGGTTTTTATTGGTGTATTCCTCATTCCAAAAACGATATACCTAACCTTACTAACTTATAATTGTAGATGGCACTTGAATCAGTAGTTGTTTTGGCCATTGACCATCCATAACAAGGCCATTGGTAGCAAACTTCCATTATTCCTTCAGAAAGGAGTTGAAAATTTTTTGAGCTACAAACATTTCGTGTGGTTTTTATAACCCAGTTCGCATCTCAGACGTTGGGCTGCTGCTGTGTCGTACAAACTGCAAGGTATTTTTTTCTATCACCGTATACCTATGAAAGCGGGAACTAAAAATCGCTTGATGAAATTTTCTGTAAGTACAATCTTAAGCGTCTTCTTACACCCTTTGTCAAGTGTATGCCTATTATATTTTAATTTATTTATTTATTGGCTTAATGCAAGCGAAACAGAGAAGAATAACAGTATTTAATTAAATTCTTTAAATAATTATTAATAAATAATAAATATCAAATCGGTCATCAAGTCAGTCGCGATTTGACCTGGAATCATATTTGGTCCTATAGTGCCACCAGAGTCCTCACTGGTACCTGCAGATCTACCAGAGCTGTTGCCTGCTGTTTCTGAAGTGCCAGGGGCCTCAATATACCTGCTGATCTGCCAGAGCTGTTGCTTGCTGTTTCTATAGTGCAACTGGGGGCCTCAATATACCTACTGATCTACCAGAGCTGTTTCCTGCTGTTTCTTAAGTGCCACCAGGGGCCTCAACATACCTACTGATCTTTTAGAAATCTGACCTTTGAAAAAGAGCAGTACAACCAACAAAATTTTTTTTACCGACGACGTATTAGCTTTAAGAGTGTTATATAAAGACTTTGTTCTAAAGGTTCAGAAGACCTTCCATACTGAAAATTAATGTTTTTCTTCTGGAATGACCCTGGCGATGTGACGAACAATGCCTCAACTGGAAAAGAAAAACCACATCACTGTACTCAGGCAGGTTCTTTGCAGTCAACAATTATTTTAATTAGCTGTGCCAAAAGTTGATCGTTACAATGGACTGTTTTTAAATGTTTCTTGGCAGGAACTTCCGCTCACGTAAATTCCTCTCAGGGTAATTTGGTCGGCACTCAAGTACCTCTGTTTAGCAGCTTTCTTTATCCACAGATCTAGTTTTCAAGATCACTTTATGTTGCCTGCCTGACGACTTAAGCAAATAATTTATACAGACGTGTGAATGATCCCACTTTGGTGACTCTTTTAATACCTTTATAGGGGAATAATTTTATCTTCGAGCTTAAAACATGTTGCACAGTGAAAATTATGAGCGATATGGGTTTTGACAACTTTTTATGAAACAAACTAATCACCCTCGAAGTTTACCACAATTTTTTTTATATGTTCAAAGAAAATCAATTTTTAACTTTTAATTTAATTCAACAACTTGATGTTGCAAGTCCATCGTTGTAAATCTAAACCTACTACGGTTTACACCTAAAGCTTCCTAAAGTCATTCCCTTTTCATGTTATTCGTATGTGTTTGTTTTATTGAGCACTCACAAACTTTTAACCTACTTCTGAAATAGAAAGAAAAACAACTTTCAATAAATCTCCATCGAAAAAATGAACAATATTGAGTCCAATTCGGTAAACATGTTCATGTTATTAAACTTAACTTTATCCAACCCACATGCACTCTCTCTCTTTCTCTCTCTGTCTTTCTCTTTCTGTCTCACTCTCTTGTCGAGACAAGTAATTGACTTAACCCGATAGTTTTATGTACTCTTTTTGTTTTGGCCAAAATAACACTCGATCTGTATCATCTTTCTGCCCTTTAACTTTAAATCTTAAAAAAAAAAAAAAAAAAACACAAAAGCAAACAAAACTTCACTTAAAACTCAACAAAAATAAGGAACATCCCATCCAAGTACACATTTTTCTTTACCGAGAGATGCTCCAGCTTTGCTTATATAACAATATACTCCTTATTGGCTTTGGGTACCTACCTATGTGTAGAGCTGTTTTTCAACAACCAACATTTCCTAGAGAGGAAATTCAAAAACTTTTATTCGAAAACACTTTCCTCAGACTCTTGTGATAGCCCTGGATTCTATGGCTTTTCTTTCCGATTGCTGCTGCCACACCACCGCACCGCTGCGCTGCTCTGCGCCACTACTAGACAAAGAACTTAAACTCTTTCTGTGTGGCAAATATTACAACAAACTTTTCCAGGCAAAGATTGATGGCTTTTGTTCGCACGCCAGCAGGCAATGTATCTATAGACGAATTTTTAGATACAAATTTGTTTGCCTCGATAAGTTTTGCTGTTCAGGACTGTGCCATAGTCAACGGCTCCACCACTAGCATCGCCACTATCGTCGGCGGCGTCGTCGTCGGCACCACAACTAACCAGTGGCGGATTTACCATTGTCCAAATGAAATCATTGTAACGTTTGCCGGAAACATTTTTTACAACATGGTTGCAACATGTTGCAGGGAGTTTGTTGCTTGGATTTTTTTAGAATTTTAAGGCATTATTTCAGGAGTCAATTTCGGATAATTGTGAACACTTGTCATCAGCACAATACGTCAATGGGTATTTGGCAGTTTCTAAAGCTCTTCCATAAGTCTTCTTGTTCCTACCCAAAGGCGCTAGCAACACAAAATTTTTGGATACATATTTTCTCGTGATTCCGAAGTAAAAATTACAAAATTTTGATAAAAAAAAATGTTTTAATAAAATGTTTAGTCCGGGAATCGTTAAAGAATGGTTGTACCTAGTCAGATATTTGGGCCCCAAAAAGTATAGACAAGTGCTTAAGGCACCAAATCGGCTAAATGCACCCTTGGAACTGACGTTTACTTCTGGTTTTCCCTTTTCAATAGAACAGACATTTTTAGATATTTCCGATTTTGTAGTTGTTTTTTTTTTACTCAAAAACTAAGGTTATTGTGGAAGCGTAAGGTTAGGTTAGGGTTGCATTTGCTTCTCAAATTTGACAAGCATGGAAATCGAGTGCATTGTTGTACACCTTTTATCCACGAACGAAATTCGGGGGCGATATATTGTTAGCCCTCTTTGGGTATTATCGGGATTTTTTTTTTGTAAGAAATTCAACGAGGTCGGTTTGGTTGTGTTGTCGGATTTGTAAAAAACTAAAAGAAAATACAAACAAAAATAAAATTGGAGCTTTTCATGTTGACGTAAGGGAAATGCATCGAAGAAAGAAAATAGAAATACAAAAAAAAAAAAACTAAAAACTCTGAAATGGAAAACTTTGATGCACTTTACGTGAACTGAATGGATTTTCGATTTTTTCTTGTTGTTGTTGTTGTCAAGAATAACTAAACATGGTGAATATGCTGATGTGATGATGGTGGGCGGATGCAGATGAGCAATGTACCTTCTTTTATACTTAATATTATTTTTTTTGCAAATATTTGGCAAATCGTTTGGAAGCTCCAATTCTTCGAGTGACTGGCGTGTATGCTTACTAAACTGACAAGTTGATGTGATGGCACGTAATAGGTTTTATGCATGAATTCATTAACTTAATTCCTTAGGTTATTTTTTTGGCATAAAGAATTTAATAAAGTAAAGGTAGATGTCATGACTATGAGGCAAAAAATTAGGTAGGCACATATTTTTAAAAAAATCATACACCCATAATAGCCCATTTTAAATTGAGATGATTTTAATGTTTTATTTTTGTCTCTTATCTTTTCAGGTAAGCGAGATTAAATTTTCTTTTCTTTAACAATAAAATGATCAGTATAATTGGGTAAGTGTTTTAAATTGTGTCTAGGCCATTTTTGTTTGGAATGCAAGAGTTTCAAACCAGTTTTAACGCGTTTTTGAAACATACCTGATTTGTTTCAGAAACACCTTTAAAATGTGTCAAATCAATAAAAGTTAAAAAATAATCAAATAAAATTTTGTCAAGCCGAGCTCATGAAAAACAAGGTCTTTAATAGTGACACCCATTTTTTTGTGCGTGTAATTCTGAATGAATGGGGGGACCTACAATTTTCTACCGTGTTTGCTTCAGGAACATTATTCAAATATTTCAGAAACAACAGCTTATTTTTACTATTTCAAAAGCATTATTGAAAATGTTTTAAAACATGCCTAATCGGTTTCATTAACATTCGAAAAAAATCTCCGAAATACTTTAAAAACAGTTGTGTTAAAATCATCTGATAAATGTTTCAGAATTAACATCTAATAGATGTCTCACAAACGTTACTGTTACACAAAATTCCTGCAGTTATCCAATGATATGCCTGAAACGTTTTTGACATGTGATACATTTTAAGCACATAAAAGATATATCTGTCGCTTTAAAATGTTTCAAATAAATCTTTGAAGTATTTTAAAGATTTATTTGAAACATTTCAGAAACAACTTTTAAATTTCAGTTTCAAACCCAATGAAATGTTTCATACCTGATATAAAATGTTTCAGAAAAAATACTGAAGAAACTTCATATTATTCCTGAAATTTGGTACCTAAATACTTCTTTTTTATTTAAATAATTAAAGACAAAAAGATTTCAATTTGAATGTGATCGTATTCATTAAGCCATGAATTACCATTTAGTAGGAAAGATGAGAAAGAAGTCAAATATACTAATGGTAAAAGGCAATTTATTCTAAACTGAGGGAGTTACTATTGCAAAGAATCTTCTATTTTATTATATGAAGAGATGCTAACTAAATTCATTGTATTTACTATTAAATTAAGTCATGGAAGTTTCTAGTTGAAAGATATCCATTTCTAATGAAAAATAATTTTAAACCTTGATAGTAGTACAAATGTCTTAAAAGGAAGAACTTTTAATTCCCGAAATAAAATGAAACTATTATGAAAGCGATTTTTCATTTTTTTTTCAAATTGGTCACATCCCTGCTGATTTTTAAGTCTTTATAAAAAAAAATGGGCAATCAAACTAACATTTTTACTGTACTTATATATAAAAAGACTCAATAAAAAGAAAGATTCCTGAAACATTAAAACAAGATACATGAAACCATTACGATGCTTCTCGAGGGATCCAAATGTTTCTGGTATTACTCTGTGTTGGCTTTGGTTCTAACCAAGAATTTTATTCAAAACACTTACCTACATAAATGGTTTGAAAGATTATCCAAGTAAACTGTCTCCAAACCAATCCTAGTCAATTTCAGGAGTAGGTTTTCATAAGTAATAGAATAGAATAGTAAGAATTGGTCGCAGGTTGGTTGCACCGGGCGTTTGTGGTTATTCCATTAAACTAGTACCCCTAAATGTACTTATTTGAACAAGTCAGTTTTAAGAAAAAATTAGCGTTTCGCCAACCATGCGGTTGCCATTACCAATTCTACATCAATTTAATTTTACACTAAAATGTATCAGCTAGGACCTAGCTGATTAGTTATGAAGTAGTTATGAGAACTAAACTGTTAATACAGTCGAAGTAGACGTAAAACAAACTATCTTTTCTATTTTTTTGGCACCTTGAACCCGAATCTGAAGTCAAATTTACCCTAGCACGTCAAGTTTTCGAGGTATACTTATATGAACATGTCAAAAATCCGTTATTTTTGTTACTTTTAAAATTCGAATTTATTTACTGGTAAATACTTTATAACAAAACTATTAAATGGCTGTGAATGATGAAGTGCATGTCATCTGTCTAAATCATTTAAATTATTAAAAAAAATCGCTTTGGGCGCATAGATATTGCAAAGTAAAATTTATGATTCGTTCAAAATAATCTCTTTAGTTAAATTTAAAGCGTTTTTAGAGATGTAATTTATGTTTTTCTTGGGATGCTGAGCACAAATTTGAAGTTATCCAACCAAATTTATCACGGAAATGATGAGAAGTGTTACAAAAAATTGTTTTTATTTGTTTTTGGTGCATAAACCAAATATAGAACAATTATGTAGAAAAAAGTACCAAATTTATGTATTGATAAATTTTTTGTACGACTTCTGGATTCTTCACAAAAATATGTTGAAAAATCCATACAAATCAGTCCAAAATATCCTTTTTTATTAGTTTTCCTCTGATTACTGCTCTCTTTAAACCATAATTAACTTGGCCAATTTCAAGAGTATAGGAATTCCTCTTAGAGGCTTTTTGCAGTGTAAATACCAAAAACTACGAAATTTTGAAATTTATTGTGTTCTTTTTTTAAAATAACGGTTTAAAATTTGACTAAAGATTGATGAATAAAAACAAATCTGGGTTTAGGTCTTAGCTTATGATATGTGGAATAATTCCATCAAACTTAAGAATATACCAAATTTAAAGATACAATATGTCAACCGAATCTAAGAGAGCTCTTTTCTACAAATCAATCACAATCACAATGTACGTGATTCAATTTTTCTCGAACCAGATTTATATTCAGAAAAGTCCAATCTTACATAATTTCAAAAAAATATATATAAAAAAAAAAACTTTTTTTTTTGCGGACCAGTGTTATTAACAGGAACTTCTTCAAAAAGATTAATCGATTATTTCTTTGCATTTTATTGTTCCTGAAGGCTCGGCGGAATTAGGCCCCAGGAAATAGGGGCCCAAAAATAAAATGAAATAAGGCCCAAAAAAAGTATATATAACAACAACAACGAAATTTCTCAAATTTTGGGGTGTTATTTCATATTTTTGGGGCCTTGTTTATTTTTTTTTGGGGGAGCATAGTAGCAGAATAGCTGAAAAAATCGCGCGATTTTTTTCAGCTATTTTGGTACTTACTAATGCTTTTCAATGTTAAGATCGTGCTGCAAATCATCAAGGTTTCTGTTACTCCCTGATGGTTTGCAGCACGATCTTTACATTTAAGTATTAATAATTAATTTTACCTCGTCAAAATATTCTATGTAGATAACAAACAGCTGCTTGAAACGTCCTTAAGGAACAATTTTAAAAGTTCCGTCCATAAATATGTTTCTGTTGGTCGGTGGAATGTTCTCTTCAATCAGTTTAATTGTTTTATGGGATGATGAAAACAAACAATACGTAAATTGTGTCCTTGTTGCAGGTCAATTCTGCAGGACACAATGCAAGTATTTGTGTGACAGTTTTGGGTGATGTTTTATTTTTTAAAATAAAATTAATTCTGAAAAAAGATAAATTGGGGTTTTATTTCATTTTTACCCAAAAAAGAGTCAAAACAAGTTGGGGCCTTGTATCATTTATTTTTGGGGCATTTTTTTCATTTTGTTGGGGCCTTATTTCACTGGGGCATAATTTCATTATGAAATGAATGTTTTCTTTTGGGACCTTATTTCCTGGGGCCTAATTTCGCGGAGACTTCCTGAAAATCTGAACTATAAAAAAACGAAATAGCTTGTTCCCCACCAGGGGGTTTAGCGCTGGAGAGGGAAACATACCATTTTTGTGTTTTATGTTTAGACTTCAAGGAACAAAAATGAAAAGAAAATCCTGTTACTAATTTTTGTGATGTCAAATTTTAATTTGACTGTACTTTTGTTTCTAATATCCAGTAAAAGTATAGATCAATGGCAAGGGTCAGTGGAACTTATTTATTGGTGGATTGTTCTTTTTTTTTTACTGAACCGAACGTAGTTATGGAAAAATAGACCCCAGAATGTTGTTGACAAATACATAAACAAATACAAATACCTACAATTGTAAGGCTCATAACAATTCATACACCCACGAGGTGAAGACATTATTTGGTCTGACCTTAATGCTCTACTAGAACTTGGCCATGGTGTACCCTAACAATAATAAATAATCACAATATTATATTTTTAAATGATGCAAAGGAGTATTTTGATTAAAAGGAGTTTACTTATTGATTTTATGCAAAATAAAAAAAAAATATATGAAAACAAATTGAAGGACTTATGAAAGGGGCTGAATAGAACGAGATATTATTAAAACGTAGGTAGGTATAGGTATAGTATATGTACCTATTATTTATAAACCTACTTTGTTTTGTCAAGTTAATTCACCCAAATAAGTGATACACAAGCACCATGAGACCAGAGTTGGTTCTGGGCTATTTATAAAAAACAATAAAATCGATGTTCTTGACAGGACTAAAATGCGTGCGCGACATTATAATTATATGTATCGATCATAAACATGTACAGTAGGTACATGTTTGTATAATAATTATAGGATTAATCCATTATACGCTATAAATACTTATAACATACCGTTGGGTATAGAATTAAAAAAAAAATGTCCATTGGTTTCATTATATCGAAGGTCTGCTATAGCCTTAAGGCTACGTATAGCCTACATAACTACTCATTCAGCGTTAATCTCCTGGGAATAATGATGCAGATAGAGTAAAATAAAAATATTCATTATAGTCTGGCGGTTAGAGTTTTCCGCTGTTGAAATAATAGAAATCCTAAGAGTTTAAACGATTTGTTAGAATAGAAGATTTGCTGAGTTGGCTTAAAATAAGGTGATTTACTGATGGCAACAGCTTTGCAGAAGAATAACATCAATCAAGATGACCGCTATCCCGAAATTCTTAAGCCTAATAATTTTAACAAATACTCTTTTTGCAACGCTAACTTGTTGACTATTGATAAAATTCTGAATTAATAGAAATGAAATACAAAAATCAAAACCAGAGAAGCATAAATTATAAGTTTGTTTGTGTTTTAATATTTTTTTTTTTTTTTTTGTTCGTTGCTGCTAATTATTTACTTTTCTAATGGGAATTATTGATTTGTTGGTTTGCAAACACACTAATTATACATTTTTGATTGGACTTTTTTTTTTGCTCTATAAGTGGATTTTCTGATTTGAAAAAATTGCTCGTGGGAATATTGTGAAATTGAAAAAAAAAAATGTAGAAAATAAACAAAAATGCTTGGAATTATTGAATTAACATCAGGAATATTTGGTAATGATTTTATTTTCATTTTGCATCAGCTAGTATCATACATATATTATATATGTCCAAGTACATATATATGTACGTACGTTTCTGAGTTGCTATTTAAAATGGGACAAGGTCCTTGACTGCACCCTCGCTGTTCCAAGTAAATATTTACTTGCGATATACTTAGTAAGGTCCCTATACCTACTAAACGGCAAGTTTAGGATTCGTAAAATAAAATTTAACACAAGATAACAATCAAAGATGACATTACGATGATATAGAGAATGCGAAAAGATTGGGTCCGACAATTCTTTCTGTCTGTCAAGAATCTAAAGCTACAGCCTTAATAACTGAAGCGATATTCTTCAAACTTAGTTAGATGTTTTGAGCGGGTCTCCAGAGGCAGAATTGAATTTTTTTTAATGACCAAAATTAACGCTACCTACCTATATGACGAAAGAAGAAAAACTTTTTTTTTCAATAGAGACTAACGATTTTGATTGCACTCACTAAATTTTAAAGGTCATACCTACTTACTTTTGGAAATTAAAAAAATATTTTTTTCGTCGGTTGATAAAGGTACTTCCCCTAAACCCGTTTTTCTCGTACACGATTCAATGGATTTCAATGAAAACTTTTAAATAAAGTGCTGTTGGCGATTTTCAAGTTATTTTATTACAAAATTTTTAATTTTTTTTTTTCAAAATTGATTTTTTCGAGAACGGATTCGTGATTTTTTTTTTTTAATTTTAGTTTAAGATGTCAATTAATATTTTCTTGAAAATGGCATCAAAGTTTTCAGAATTTTTATACGTAAAAAATTATTTTTTTTTTTAAATGGCTCTAATTTCATAAAAAAAATTCTTTTATAAAAATAAATGGTAAAAGATAAAATTAAAAAAAATATCTTAGGTCCTACCGACACTCAAAAAATTCTCTCTTTTTCTCTTGTCAACCCTGTAACTTGAAAAGTATAAATCATACGGAAAGTGATTCTATGCAAGAAAGAAAGATAATTCAATTTCCCAACAAACCAATTTTGATAATTTTTTTGTACGCTTAGTCGTTCTCGAGATATTTGGAAAAAATTGAATTTAAATTGAAAACGAAGTTTGCAATCTGGTTTTTTCTATAATGATATATTTTCAGAAACAAAAATTTAAAAATCGTTAGATCCGTTTTCATAAAAAAACTATTTTTTCTACATAAAATTATGCAAGGACTTTAGTAAAAAAAAAAAATTGTTACGCCATTTTTAAGATATTATTTATCAACATCTAAAAACTAAGTTTTGAAAAAAAAATATTGAATAGTTTTCGAAAAAATGATTTTTCAAAAAAAAAAAAAATCAAACTTTTTTTAAAAATCCAAAAAATAATTTTCCAATTTTTTTTATTGAACATTATTACAGCAACTTAAAAGCATTCATGTAAAAAAATGACTGAAATTAATTAAGTAATGAAGGAAAAAATCAGAATTAAAAAAAAAAAACGGTTCTATGGCAGGTACCGTTAATAACGGTCTTTTAAAAAAATCGGTTTTATTCAAAGATAGCCCTTATCGAAAGAAATGACTATGATTTTTTTAATCAAAATCGTAGGAACCATTTTTGAGAAAAATGAGTTTTTCTAAAACCGGTATATCACAGGTACCGTTATTTTTGGTAACAAAAAAAAAATTCAAAAAACCTCTGGGGATAGTCTCCAAAAAACGCCACTTACCAAGTTTGAAGTAAATCGTTATCTCAACTTTTTTTTTTTGTACGAATGCATAACTTGATATATAGTACCTATATCGCAAGTAATTATGGTAATTCGTTGGTCGGTTTCCAGTGTAACTTATGGTCGATGAGACATGAGAAATAGGTGTCTCACGCTATTTTTGTTTGCATCTTTCTTCATTTAACTGGTAAAAAACAACGCATTTGTAGTTCTTTATTAAATACAAAAAAATGATTAGGTCTGTCTTATCTTTAGAACAACGTGAATTATCAATAGAAGTAAAAGAGTGTTACCAACAATTGCTAATGTTGTCTAACACATATTTTTTGTAAGAAATTATCAACAGTATAGGAATAATGGAAGCAGGCAGCTATGCCTCAAATGTTTGAAACCTTACGGCTTAACATTATTGATCTATGACTGAACCCTTCCTACGACCTGCAAGGCAACAGGATGTTTGCTTGGTATTTGAAGCGAGTGGTCTGTCATAAATTCTCTGGAAAACGAAAAACAATAGTGAATTGCATTATTTTCTTTCTTGCATAGAATAATTTTTCGTATGATTAATGTATACTTTTGGAGTTACAGGGTCAACAAGAAGAAAAAGATACATTTTTGCTCATTTCTCAATTTTTTGAGCGTCGGTAGAGGGCTAAGATATTTTTTTTTTTGTTTAATTTTATTTGTTATATTCGAATACGAAAATCGAAAAAAATTATTTGAAGCTCCACCCTAATATGCATACAGGGTTGTTTGTATAAAATATGAAGAAAGGCTAATCTACATGGTCTCGTCAAATATTTCCCCTCGTTTATAGGGGCTAGATTGTCAATTTTCCAAAATATTATTAAAAATAAAAAGCCAGATATCTACACTCAGAGAAATAGGTAAATGAATAAGCTTTGAATTATAAATGAAAATTTTTTGCTGTGAAGTTAATACAAACGCAGCAATAGATTTTCATTCGAAGCAACTGTAGATATTACATTTGGCCCAAATTTTCATTTTATCACAGCAAACATAATGCAAAACAAAGCATTCGTTTGGAGCTTCCCACATCAAAATAACTTTTCGTTTACTAGAAAATTCTATTGATTGCAGCAAATTAATCAAATTTGCGAAGAACCTTTCCAGAAAGTTGTTTCTTGCAAATAAACTTAACTTCTGGTGTAAATATAGCTACCATTCATTTACAAAAAATTATTAAAGCAAAAAAATGTTCTTAAAAATTGACTTTATGTCTGTGGAGGTCATATTTATTTTACGCTACACGACCCACGAAAGTTATTTAGTCCGTGTCGCATCCCAATGTCAACAGCCTTGCTTCGAAAGCAAGGGTAGGTCACAGATTTAATCACCGGTACTACTCAGATTTTTTTAAGATTTTGGAATCGTTTGCAAAAAGTGTATAACCAAGACGAATTAACCAACCTGCTGCAAACGTTGTTATGGCAAATGCCAGTAGCTTTCGTCAACAGTTAGAAAAAAATGTACTTCACAACTAATTCATAAACTCCTCTTCAATTGTAGGAGGTATTTAAGCTTAAGAGTCAAAACTACCCAAGACAACATACATACATAGTATCAAAATTAAGAGGGTAAAAAAAACAACAACAAAAAACACAATAGGTGGTCTAAGTGCAGCAAATATGTACGCCACATCCATCAGCAGGTATGTGCTGTATATGATGTATGGTAATTGTTTTTGCGATTGGAGTGTGCAACATTGTGGAAACAAGCTATTTATTATGGACAAAAATGGAATAGGTACCTTCATCATTCGCTTCTATTGAAAGAATTCAATTTAATTTAGCTTAAAAGTTAAAACTGATGACTTCACAACTTATTTTTTCAAGAATGTGAAATCCTTAAATTGGATAGATTTTAACTTTTTCTATTTCCGGGAATGTTTCAATTTGGTTGCAAATAAAAACTTTGAACATTCGTGTTCGTAAAAATCAACTTAACCCAAATTTATTGCAATAGTTTTAGTTTCAAGATGATGGCTTCTGCATGAAAGAGAAGGTATACTCAATACACAGACATATACTCAAGCATGCATACTAGATCATAAAAATTAATAGTTGAAAGTTTTGAATGAACTTATCTGGAAAATGTATCCTAAAAGTGGTTTCTTAAATTCCACAGAAATTGGAAGATACTTTGGTCTTCTATACTCTTTGTTTTGGTCTCTTCTATTTGAGTCGACCTTAAAAAAAAAAAATCAATTTTTTGAAAATTTCATGCGAAGTTCCTGGAAAGTCTCCTTTGAATTGAAAGAAAAAAACCTCTCTTTTCTTTCATTTATAAAATCACAGAGCAGAAACTTTAACCTTTTGCTGGTCATATATCAACATCCTACGTAGTACAGTGATATTGGTACTCCATTAAGTTAAGTGGGTGTCCTTGATTACGTCACCCCACTCAGTCATTCGGTCAAAAGAAAAAGCCAAAACCGGAAACTAACTCGTTTATTCCATTAAATGTGTAAAAGCCTCTCTTTTTTTTTGTTGTTGTTGAATGTGTGTGAGTGTACACATGTGTGTATGGTATATCTCGTCACCACATGCCACAATATGATGCTCGGATATTATGGACCTATATCATCGTTGGTGGCCATTTTGCTATTAAACACTTACTTATACCATTTATATACATATATGGGTACTTTCAAACTGTACCTAGGTACGTATGCCATCATACATTGTCCTGAATTGGTTGTGAGTTGTATGTTTTCGAGAGACAGGAAGAGAGGAAGACGAAGGGGGGAAGCAATAAAAGAAAACAATTCAATATACGCCTAGTGGCACAAAATATATAAAATAATGGCCTAAAGCAACTGTTTGGTTGGGTTGTCCGGAATACCAGCATTCCTCTGCCGCACATGAGGCTTTGTAAAAAAATAAAAAGTTTCTTTTTGTGCCATCAGAATAAAACATCATCACACAACAGCCAGCACAAAGCCCAAAACATAAAGTGTAATAAAAACTACCAAAGTGGAAAAATTACAATTCTGGCCAAAATTACCCAAAAGACCAAAATTCATTTGACCATGTTGTTGTTCGTAGGTTTTATTTGTGTTATCATAGGGAGGGTTATTTTTTTTTTTTATTTTATTTTTGTACCCATGTACTGTACACATATAAAAGGAACCTTTGGTTTAGCTTAAAGTATCAATGCTGCAAGTGAAATACTAGGTATATCCTTTTTGAGGTACAATTACACGTTCAATAGCCATAATTATTCGTTTGTAGGGTAAAACACTTCCTTTACCCACAACCGCATCAGAACCACATCTCATCCACCTCAATCCCACACAATCATATACCTATGAGGGATTAATTTCATTTCCGATAATTACAGGCCCACCTTCAGCAATCGGCCTTCAAAGTTTAACTTTTTTTTATGCCTTTGCTTTATGTTCCTGATGAAGGATCAAATAATGAGGATGTAAGAGTAAAATTAACTTAATTTTTATCTTGGGGGCAGAATGAAAAAAAAAAAAAAATTCTATTGGCAACTGATTTGTAACCAGAATAAATTTTGTTGTTGTTGGTACTTCATTGACGCAAGTATAAAAACTTTTTTTTTGTTGCAATATCCTCTGGTCGAAGCTGATGGTTTAATTAATTCAGTTA